>JAPXFQ010000055.1:0-27862 GCA_028564705.1 Apricaphanius iberus | reverse complement strand
TTCAATTCAATTCAATTCAGTTTATTTATATAGCGCCATTTCACAACAGATGTCATCTCAAGGCACTTTACAAAAAGAGTTATTACAATACAATGTTTAGTGTAGAAATTACAGAACCACAGAAGATTGCGTCGTGGAATTCTCAGCAATCCCTCATACTGAGCAAGCATGCAGCGACAGTGGGAAGGAAAAACTCCCTTTTAACAGGAAGAAACCTCCGGCAGAACCAGGCTCAGCACAAGCGGTTATCTGCCGCGACCGTCTGTGGCTTGGAGAATACACAACAGAGACACAGAAAGAGCAACAGAACCGATGCACAAGTTTGTTGCAGGACGTGGAGAATTTTCCGTCACTGCAATGCCATCTTAGTCAGGGTCGTCAAGCAGGGCTAATCCGGAGCACCTACTATAATAGAAAACAGGTTAGTGCTTGAATTGACAGCACATCATGCAGTTGGGGAGAAGTAGGAGAGAAAGTAGTCACAGACCCTAATAATGTCCTCCAACAGCCTAGCCTAAAGCAGCATAGCTACTAACATTAACCTGTCTCCTAGCTACTAGGAGACCTGGCTACCAACACTCTGTCTTAGTCCTCCTGACCCGTGGACGGTGTAGGGCCGGTAACGGCCCCCGTCATGCCGGGGTCTTCTCGGAGTCGGGTTGTTTGAGAATGCAGCCCAAAGTGGGTGGTAAACTCCATCTAAGGCTAAATACCGGCACGAGACCGATAGTCGACAACTATCTTAAGGAAAAATAGACAGAACTGAGAGGACAGAGTTGAAGAGGGCGAGAAACGTTTAAGAGATAAACGGGTGGGGTCCGCACAGTCTGCCCGGGGGATTCAACCCGGCAGGTAATGGGCGGCCGCACTGTGCGGGAGGATCCCCTTGAGGGACCTCTCTCCGGCGCTGGCTGGCCCCTGTGGGGCACATTTCTTCCGCGGCGGTAAGCCGCGACCGGCTCCGGATCTTTACCTGGCTTACATTAATCTATCTCTACCTAGCTACTCTACCTCTTCCTATCTCTTCCTAACTTTTGACACTCTGCCTGACTACTAACATTAACCTGTCTCTTCCTATCTACCTGTCTGACCTGACTCTAACTACCTATAAACATATCTCTAACTGTAAGCTTTGTCAAAGAGGAAAGTTTTTAGCCTAGTTTTAAAGATAGACAAATTGTCTGCTTCACGAACCAACCCTGGGAGCCGGTTCCATAGGAGGGGAGCCTGATAGCTGAAAGATCTGCCACCCATTCTACTTTTAGAAATCCTAGGAACTACCAGTAAACCTGCAGTCTGAGAGCGAAGGTCTCTGTTAGACAATGGAACATATGGAACAATCAGGTCTCTTATGTATGATGGAGCTAGATTATTAAGGGCTTTATATGTCAGAAGGAGGATCTTGAATTCTATTCTAGATTTTACTGGGAGCCAGTGAAGAGAAGCTAAAACAGGGGAAATGTGATCTCTTCTTTTAATATTCATCAGAATCCTAGCAGCAGCATTTTGAACTAACTGAAGACTTTTAATTGTATTCTGTGGACTACCTGATAATAGACAGTTACAGTAATCCAGCCTTGAAGTAACAAAGGCATGGACTAGTTTTTCAGCATCACTCCTGGACAGGATGGTTCTAATTTTTGCAATATTCCTAAGGTGAAAAAAGGAAATCCTACAGACTTCTTTAATGTAAGTTCTAAATGACATATCTTGGTCAAAAATGACACCGAGGTTTTTTGCTTTATTACTGGAGGCTAATTTAATGCCGTCCAGGTGAAGGGGCTGACTAAGTAGTTTCTTTTTCAGAGCTTCTGGTCCAAAGACGACAACTTCTGTTTTATCAGAATTTAGAAGCAAGAAGTTTAGAGTCATCCAAGTTTTTATGTCTTCCAGACATGCCTGTAGTCTACCTAACTGATTGGATTCATCAGGATTTATGGATAGATATAGCTGTGTATCATCTGCGTAACTATGGAATTTTATCCCATGCTGCCTAATTATTTTACCAATAGGAAGCATATATATAGTAAAGAGAATCGGCCCAAGCACTGAACCCTGTGGTACTCCGCAAGTAACTATTGAGGTTGAGGAAGATCTATTGTTTACCTGAACAAACTGAAATCTGTTAGACAAATAAGATTTAAACCAACCTAGTGCTGTTCCTATTATACCGACACTTTGAAGCCTTTCTATGAGAATATTGTGGTCAACAGTGTCAAAGGCAGCACTGAGATCTAACAGGACCAGAATGGTCACCAGTCCATTGTCTGAGGCTATGAGAATATCATTAGTAACCTTCACCAGAGCTGTTTCAGTGCTGTGATGAGCTCTAAAGCCTGACTGAAACTTCTCAAACAGCTCATTATTGTTTAAATGCTCACATATCTGGTGTGCAACTATTTTCTCAAGAATTTTAGATAAGAAGGGAAGATTAGATATCGGTCTATAGTTAATTAAGTCGTTTTGATCAAGAGAGGGTTTCTTAAGTAGAGGTTTAATTACAGCAATCTTAAACTCCTGTGGTACATATCCATTGACTAAGGATAGATTCATTATATTTAAAATTGGAGCAGCGATCAGAGGGAAAACTTCTTTTAAGAGTTTAGTTGGGATTGGGTCTAAAACGCAAGTTGAAGGTTTAGATGAAGCTAATAATTTTAGTACATCACAAAGTTCGGCTGCATTAAAGCAGTTTAAGCATATATTAGGTTCCACCATTTTTGAGGCTGCCTCATTAACTAAGGAGGAAGCAAGCATATTGGGAAGGTTCCCAATTATCTTATTCTTTATGGAGTCTATTTTATTTATAAAGAATTGCATGAAGTCGTCACTGCTTAGAGCTTGGGGAATGGTTGGCTCGATAGAGCTATGATCCTGTGTGAGTTTGGCAACTGTATTAAAAAGAAACCTAGGATTATTTTTATTCTCCTCGATTAAAGATGAATAATATGCTGTTCTAGCTGTGTGAAGGCTCTTTTTATATAGCAATAAACTATTTTTCCATATTAAAAAGGAATCATGTAAATGCGTGGAGCGCCATTTTCTCTCTAGTTTTCTAACATTCTGCTTTAGGGTACGTAGCTCTAAATTAAACCAGGGAGTTAATCTTCTATGGCTAGCCACCTTCCTTTTCAAGGGGGCAACTTTGTCTATTGCCCGACGCAGGGAGGAATTAACGCTATGAACTAAAATGTCAAGTTGTGAGGGGTCACGAGTTAAATCACTGTTTTCTGTTCTGCATTTATAAACTGAGGAAATTAAAGTTGGAAGAGCTTCTTTAAAATTTGCTACAGCGTTGTCTGATAACGTTCTGGTATAATGAAGTTTTCTTTCAGGTTTGATATGATCCATTAGAGTAAGTTTAAAAGTGATAAGGAAATGATCAGACAGGATAGGGTTATGTGGAAAGACTGTTATTTCTTCACAGTCAATGCCATAAGTCAGCACAAGATCTAAAGTGTGGTGACAAGAATGTGTTGGTCCCTGCACATTTTGAGTAAAGCCTATTGAGTCTAGGATAGTGTGAAAAGCTGTATTTAGACTATCACTTTCATTATCAACATGAATATTGAAGTCTCCGACTATAATGACTTTATCAGTGTTTAAAACTAAGTCAGATAGAAAATCTGAAATCTGATCTAAAAATTGAGAATAAGGTCCTGGTGGACGATATAAGACCACAAACAAAAGTGGCTTTACTGCTTTGTTATGTGTATGAGGAAAGCTAAAAACTAGATGCTCAAAGGAACTGTAACTATTATTTTTTTGGAGATTAATTAGTAAATCGGAATGAAAGATAGTTGCTACTCCACCTCCTCGACCAGTACTTCGAGGGACACTAAAGTTTAAGTAGCTAGGGGGAGTTGACTCATTTATTGTGACATGGTCCTCTTCCTGCAACCATGTCTCTGCAAGACAAAACAAATCAATATTATTTTCACAAATTAAGTCATTTACCAAGAGTGTTTTTGAGGGGAGAGATCTTATGTTTAGTAAACCACATTTAATTGATTTGTTTTTATGTTCAGTCCGAGTTTTATTTATCTTTATGAGATTTTTATACTTTGCTCTAGTAGCATTAACTTTTAATTCATTAGTTTTGGGTAGTGGACGGGAAACTATCTCTATAGGGTAGTGGGTGGGTGGCAGTCCCTGTTCCTTGACCTGGACTCTGGTTCCCTGACTGGACTCTTCCCTGAGCTGGACTCTGGGTTCCCTGAGCTGGACTCTGGGTTGTCACGGCTTTGGGGAACTAGAGATAACCCTATCAATGTTCCTGGAAAGAAGCGAAGCTCCGTCCTCGGTGGGATGGATGCCGTCTCTACGTAACAGTCCAGGTTTTCCCCAGAAGGCCCCCCAGTTATCAATGTAGCCCACATCGTTTTCTGGACACCACCTTGACAACCAAAGGTGGAACGAAAGCATACGGCTGTACATGTCATCGCTAGTACGATCAGGCAGGGGACCAGAAAAAATTACAGAGTCAGACATCTTTTTGGCAGCCCTACACACCGAAGCTACGCTAATTTTAGTGACCTCCGACTGCCGTCGCCGGGTGTCATTGCCACCAGCATGGATAACGATCCTGCTATACCGCCGTTTGTCCTTGGCCAAAAGCTTCAGATGGGACCTAATGTCCGCAGCCCTGGCCCCTGGAAGGCATTTGACGGTGGTCTTTCGTGTCTCTGGAGCCACATTCCTAACTATGGAGCTGCCAATTACAAGAATCGGCCTCTCCTGCTCGGCGGGTGCGTCGCTGAGCGGGGCGAACCTATTGTTCAGAGAAAGGGGCTGGAGGTTGGCCGCGGACTGGGGTCTGGCGCTAATCTTCCTACGAACAGTCACCCAGCTCGCCTGAGGTCCCGGCTGCACGGGAGCTGTTGAAGGACGGCTAGGTCCTGTCCTAGTTGACTCCGCGCTAGCTACTGCTGGGCCTGGCTGTTCTACAGCGCGGAGCCGGGCCTCTAGCTCAGAAACCCTCGCCTCCAAAGCTACAAAAATGCTGCACTTATTACACCTACCAACTTCACTAAATGAGGCGGAGGAGTAACTAAACATCTGACAGAGAGAGCAGGAAAGAGGAGGAGGTGTAGAGAGAGATGGAGGGACAAGAGAGAAAGCTGCCGAAGCCATGCTAGCCGTAAAGCTAAGCTAACCAAGCGGTACCTTACCTTACCTAAAAACAAAGTAATTAACCCAGTAAAACGCTTAAAGAGTCCTAAACCGTGAAGAAACTTAACGTTTTAATGTGTTTGTGTGTTAAGCAACTCAGAAAAAACTTATTGACAGAGAAAGTTAGATCAGTTCAAGAGAGAGAGAAACACCGACTTGTTACAAACGAGTTAGTCACAAAACAGGAAATGACGCGATACGTCTTACCAACGCGATACGTCTCCACGCTCACCAGCTCCACAGTTTCAGTGTGATCTCCTCCCGAATCTGAAGCGCAGCAGAGCGGGGGAGCGTAGCATGCCGTTGGGATGCTGGAAGCGGGTTTATAGAAAAAGGAGCCGTTTCACTTCATGGTCTAACATTAACTACAGGATACAAGTTAAATGTCAGGACAAATTAATGCTGTATAACACTAAATAAATCTGAAGCAACTGGCTTACTGAATTCTATCTCATAACACATTATCGTATAAGTATGATAACTTAGTGTTTTTGACATATAGTCTAGGTAAATATTTCAGTAGATTGTGTGAAAATAGTTTAAATGATGGTATTATTCTTGTCCTAGCCATCTCTTGTTTTGTCTGGAATGCTCATAATCTGGTAGATGTTGGTTTTTTATTTTGTGTATTTTTTTTGTGTACTTATTTCTTGTGTCTCTTCTTATGTTTGTATTCAAATACTGCATTAAATTGCCATAGTTGCATCTATTATTGTTCAGTGTGTCCTTAGTCTGTCTACCTCAGCTATACTAGTACAAGGTCTCCTGCAGCTGTTACACAGTCATACTCACCTGTTCATTGCTTCGTTGTTTTTCATCTACTCCATATCAGATTTTACACCATGGTGTCTCCATGTTTCTCACTCTTTTTATTATTTTTTGCATGATTATTTTAGTCCAATGTGTCTAGTTTTCTTTAAAATCCCTAATATAATGATCCTGCTTACCTCCTGTCTGTGGTTGAGTCCATATAATAAATAATTTATGTCTGTGCTATGAGTGAAAAGCGATAAAGTGATGTAAGAGCTGAACAAAAAAATTGAAGCACTGTTCACCTCAGCTCCAACCACACATCATCTCTCAGTAATTAGACCCTCCCATATATAAAGGTTCTAATCTGTAGTGATGTCAGAGCTCAGTTCAGTCTGCTCACAACACGATAATGGTCCTAGCTTCTCTGATAAAACTCTCCGCAGCTCTGCTCTGTGTTGGAGGTATGTCTTGGACTTTATGAAGCTGAAAGAAGAAGCTGCCTCTTTAGAACCAACTCACTATCATCATTTTTTTGTCAGCATTTATTGGAGTTGTTGTGTTTTCTAACATAATGTTTTATCTGACCCCTGCAGGTCTAACTCATGGGAATGATGTCACTCAGACTTCTCTGCTGTGGACCAGCAAGAGTCAGTCTGCCACCATGAGATGCAATCAAACTAAAGGCAATACTTATGACCAGATGTACTGGTACCAGCAGCTGCCAGGTCAGAACATGAAGCAAATTGTTTTTACTACAGCATACAGCGCTCACCAGTATGAGGAAGGATTCAGTAAGGAGAAATTTTCAGCTGTGAAAAACAACGCTCAGACTGGATTTCTGACTGTGGAGAATCCGCAGCCTGAAGACAGCGGGGTGTATTTCTGTGCTGTACGTCAACACAGTGATGCAGCTGATTAAAAGAGCTGCACAAAAATCCAGCTGCTGGAGGCCCAGTGAAATGATAATAATTATATTTAATCATCAACAGGGGGAGCTCTCTGCCTGTGTCAATGTGATATATATATATATATATATATATATATATATATATATATATATATATATATATATATATATATATATATATATAATTATTTTTTCATTAATGTTATTCCTAAGTAGCTAGTTTGAAACACTGATTTACTTAAAATGGTTGACTGCTGTAAAGTCTGTGGTTAATTCAGTAACAATAGGGGAACATAAAAAGGGTTAATTTACTGAAAACCTATCCCCTATGATAGGGAAATTATTTAAAGATCATTTTTATTAAATGATAAGTAATTATTAGTAAAGGCATATGGGGAAGTCCCAAATTCTTTGGAGTCAATGAAGAGACTAAGGTTGAAGAATACTTATGGACTTTTCACCTACTCTAATCTAACTGAAGGACTCCTTAAGTTTGCTGAGTAGGCAAAACATCCTGATAGAAAGCTCTGGAAGCTTGCACAAACAGGCAGAGACAGCATGTTGGACGGGGGAGTAGAGATTCGCCGAAGAGGGGCCCTTGTATTTTCTATAATAAATATTCTAAAACCACCAATGGGGACTGAAGCTTCATAGTATTGGTCTTTTTCGCTGATGAGGTATTGGGTGCTGTAGGCACGTTATACGATGGGATAGTTGAGTGTATAAACAACAACAGAAGCTTTGATCCCTTTGTGAGTGTAGTTTATATACCTTGATAAAATCCATTTCCCTAACCAT
Source organism: Apricaphanius iberus (assembly GCA_028564705.1). NCBI lineage: Eukaryota > Metazoa > Chordata > Actinopteri > Cyprinodontiformes > Aphaniidae > Apricaphanius > Apricaphanius iberus. Next base: position 20,232 of record JAPXFQ010000055.1, on the reverse strand, counting down.
AATCCATTTGCTCACGGTTGATTAGTTTTGGCCTCGAGTAGTGACTAGCACCCGTCTCAGAAACGGGGAAAGTTACAATCGTTTTAAAAATAAGATTGCACTGCTGATGATAAATAAGTCGTTTTTTGAAACCAACAATTTGATGCATATGACATTTTCATGCCCATGGCTAAAAAAGTGAAGCAAATCATGCAAAAAAAAGCTAACCATGGCTATGTCCACCTACAAAACAACAGCAACTTAAACCAAGCTTAGTCTACCCTGGCATTGCGTATTGTTGCAGTCCTGCAGTCAAAATGTGAGCAGATCTTGTACCCAGTCAAGTGTGAAATGTCAATATGCCTCCAGTGATTTGTAATTTTGGCACTATTGCCATGGGTATGCGCTGATCCCAAACACAAGATATTTTGTTATGTCTTATGAATAACCCTCGGACTCAAGTCCGGACTTTTCAGGGACTTTTGACTTGAGCACAGTGGCGGACTGGCCGTCTGGACGTTCTGGAAAATACCACAACGGCCGGAGCAAAATGCCAGCCGCCTTTTTTTTTCTTTCTTACTTATAATCGACTGTTGTTCCATGTTCAGGCCGATAGGTGGGAACAACGCGCCTGTAGACCCATAGATGCGCAAGCTCACTGCTCAATGCTTGTCACTCACCCGTACCGGACGGCTGTGAAGGAGGTTGCGGCTGCAGCACAGAGACAGAGAGATGAGGGACAGATGAACAAGTAGATGGAAGTTCCCCAGACAAGTGCAGGACATGTAAGTATAGGAGGATAATTAGGGTTACTTGCCAGGTAATCTGACGTTAGCAAATGTTATTTCAGGTTGCTACATTTTTATCTATACCCCAATCAAACAAAACTATTGCATCTTTTACAGTTGGTTAGCTATAAAACACAATTTAAACATGACACAGCATCAACATGAATGCAGAAGAAATATTTAATAAAATAATTAAACCGTTTTTGTGCACAGTTCAAAAACTGTCCATCTAATCTTGTAAAAAAATCTTGTTTCCAGCTAAAAAGTATTTTTAATCTTATTTTGAGGCAAATACTAAGAGCGAAAGGTGATTGTTTATTAATCTTTTGAGTACTTTTGAAAATATATATTTGTAGAATTTTCACCAAGCGCAATTTGTGTTGTTTCCTTAGCAGATTATTTCACTTAAAGATGCTTTCGACTAAAATCAAGTAGTTTAAGGGTTAGGTTAATAGTAGTAACATTTACCAACTCATAGCATTTGTGTTTGTGTGTTTTAGGTAGTCACCTCACCTGCATATTGTCCAGCAGAGATGCAGTCAACATCAGTGATAATGCTATAATTTGGAAGGTAAATATCATGTGTTAAGATTTAAGTATTTTGAGACCCATGTCTGTTGCTGATGAGTTTTCACAAGCATCTGTTGTTGTAGGCTGGGCAAAGTCAAAGTCTTTGGCCATTTTTTTATATTTCCAGTCCGCCACTATTTGAGCAGCATGTAGATGACTTGCACTTGGACTTGGCCTTGCAACATCAAGACTTGGACTCCTACATAAATTGCTACTGTTGTAATTAGCATGTCGCCGATGCTAAAGTTAGCTTGTTGTATTATGTCAGATTCCTGGACAAATTGTATAACTTCACAAAACGTTTCTAAGTGTACTGGTCACATGTTGATTATTTAGTCTTTTCAATTTTATTTTAAGCATTTTTTATTATTTTGCTGCTGTGTTAGCTTTGTGATAGCGTGGGGGCATTGAGTATGATTAGTTTTTAAAAGTAGTAAACCATGTATTGCTGTCATTGTTTTAGTCTAAAAATCTACACCCTGCTCTCTCATTTTTAACTTGTTCTCAAGTAATAACGACATGACTTAGACTGGAAGGTTCTTTTTGGGACTTGGACTCGGACCTGGCCAGTAATACCTAGTGACTCGACTTGGATTCGACTGACGCTAACTATTCCCATGTAATTAGATGTTGGCCTACATGAGACATCCCTGTTGCATGAAACAATAAATATTCAAATTTAGGAACATAATAAAATATTTAGTTGTTGATATAGTTGGTCTTGAAATATTAATTGCAAAATAGACTTTGTTACAGTGAAGAATTTCTACAAATCTTTTTATTAAAACATATAATTCACAGGAGTTCCTGCTATTTTCTTGCTGTATTACAGAAACCTTCTGTACAGACTGGTGATCACACAGCTGTGGAGTTAGTCTCTCCACTAGGAGGCAGTGTTTTTTAAAAGATGGTCTCAGACAGAAGCGTTTTTTGGATTTCAACAGTTCATGTGAGAGATAAACAATAAACAAAGAAGAAGGGGCTGTATTCTTCCATAGTTAATAGCACTGTTATCTTACAGCAAAAAAGTGCTGGGTTTGAATCCCAACCTTGAGTCTTTCTGCATCAGCTTTGCATGCTCTCGGCAACTGTTAGGTTAGCTGGTCTTTCTGAATTACTCTTCTTCATGAGTGTGTGTACATGGTTGTTCTGTCTTTCTCACATGGAAAGAATCTAAATAAACATATAGGTTTTAATATATGTTTTGATATAGGTTTTGTATGTGTGACATGCAATGGCCGTATAGTATTGGTACATATATGTACCTATAATATAGGATAACGGCCAATTTTTATATTTGTCACATAAATTCAGAAAGTTGGGTTTTCGATGTATGACAAGGTGCTCAGCTTCATGAGTTCTTATTGTGACAAGGTGTCAATTAAGCCAATGGCAGGTCTTGAAATGCAGTCTTCCAGATGAGAGTCATACATGCTCACCACTCAGCCAATAGGGCAACACAGCAGTTGAGATCTGTTGGAGTTATGACAATACCTCCATAGTCTCCACGTTTACATCTAAATCAAGCTTTTCGGAGTAACCGGACTAAGCGTTTGCCCCCTGTAGAGAGCCGAGTCCCAGTCTACATGTCACTCAGTAAATCAAATTATTAAATGAAGTACATTTGACTCCAAAAAGATAGATGGCGATATGCGCCACTACATGTTAGCCTTATAGCGGTAAGCTTCGAGCTGCACTCAGGAAGTAAACAGAGGCTGGCGGGAGTGAAGCAGACAAAGTCAAAGCAGCATATTCACAATCACAATGCTTTGTCTGTTCGTCAGTCCAAACATGCAGTGATCGGCCACTTACGTTTGTCTTAGCACATATTTAACATATATGTTAAATAACATATATGTATATATATGTTATTTAACATATATATATATATATATATATATATATATATATATATATATAACATATATATATATATATATATATATATAACATATTTTTCTTATAATACTACTGTGTTTGCTGAGTCACCCTTCCGTTTCTCCAAACTTCCAGTTGCGTAAGTATGGGCGGGGGTTTAGTTGCAGAGTAGATCAACTCCCAATCGCATGATCTGGGTAACTTAGTCGAGCTTCTGGAACTCCAGTTCGGTTTCATTCGAGTCGGACTAAGGTGTACACATGCATTTCAAAAGTCTGAATTCAGTCGGACTAGGGTAATAATTTTGACTTTCTCTTGCTGCATGTAAACGTACTCTCACACTTCTAAAAAATATTTTTCTGAGAAATTCTGGACACAGTCGAGGGCAAAATACTGTGCCCCCCACCCCCACTCCCACCAGATTCACCCTCTGTCCATTCCAGGACAGGGTAGAACTGTAAGGGTGACATCGCCATATCTACTCCGAATCGCTTTACCACCATACAAACCTACTATGATACAACCCCTAAGATCGCACATGGGATCCTGCGAATCCGAATCAAAACATTCAGGCTTGTGGTCCAAAATAGTATTTGGCATTTTCCAACTTTGTTCAAGAAAAATAAGTTTACAAGCGTGAAAAAAAGAGCGAGCCTAAGGCAGGCCCTGATTCAATTAAGTTTATTTATGAAGTGCCTAATTACAACACTTGTCATCTCCAGACACTTTAAAAGGAAGGTAATTCAATACAATCCTATAAACATTCCAATTCGTTTTTAAGCTTTTTATTTAAGGAATCCAAGAAGATTGCATGGAGTCATTACTTTAGAGTTGGGCCACACTGATGCAAACTGCAACCACATTAATCCCTTATACTGTGCAAGCATGTAGTGACAATGAAAAGGAAAAACTCCGTCCAGAAATGCAGCTGAAAGGTGCCAAAGAGTCATCAAACCAGTACTCTGATTAGTCATTATAAAACAACTTTGTCTTTCTATAATTTACCACAGTAGTTAATGACAGTCTTTGACAAAAACTTTTTTTTTCAGTTCTGCCAGCATAGGTAGATATGTTCATGTCTGCTCAGGTTCCATATTACATTGTTTCTGCACAGGCTTAGGTCATCACCTTCTCAGTTTATCAGAAAACCCTACTAGTTTTGTGCAAAGTTTCACTATTTTGCTAAATGTATTCTGTTTCATTTGTTATATTTAGCAACGCTACAGTAATGTTGCTACCAATGTGTCACTCTGAGACCACTGTCTACCCCCCCCACACACACACACTCAAAAAAGACTTTTTAAACCTATCAACGATGTCTGTGTAATAAAATCTGTCACAATTTTACTTATCCTGAGATAATTTTGGTATATAAAGTGTTTCATCATGATTTCATAGGAAATGTAAGTAGGAAAGTTAGTAAGTACAAGTTTACATAAAGTGCTCTGCATAAATGAGTACACCCCACTACATTTGTCAGAAAACCTTTGGCTTCCTTTCACAATCAACATTTTCTATGAGATGCTGTACTACAAAATACTCCCACAAATGTGGGCCATTGATTGCAAACAAGATTTGTTCATTTACACACACAAAAAAATGATTTTTCTAACAAATTCATTAGAGCCCATGTTGCAAAAATGAGTACACCCCAATTAGTCTTAGGAAAAAAGCCACAGTTAAGACTAAGACCTTCTAATTAATAGGCATTCAACCACAGGTGACTCTAATGACTCATTTAAGAGGTGTCCAGGAGACAGGTGACAATAAAAGGGCATTAATTTTGCAAAGAAAAGTCCTTCCCATTTCATGCTGACAGTAATGACTCCCCATGGAAGAGAAATCTGAGAAAGGAAATAATTTCTTTACAAAAAAAAGGTGAGGGCTACAAGAAGATCAGCAAAGCTTTACATATCAGTCAAAATACTGTAGCAAAAATGATCCAAAAAATTTGAGAAAGATGGAAGTGCAACCATCTTACAGAGACGTCCAGGCCGTCCACTGAATTTAACATCTCGACAGGAGCGTCTTCTGAGAAGGCTTGAAGAAAATCGGCATGCAAGTTCACTGCAGTTAGCTAAAGTAGTAGAAAACCAAACTGGAGTGACCGTTTTCCAGGACACCATACCGCGCACACTGCAGAGGAATGGCATGCATGGGTATCGTATATGAAGGAAACCTCTCCTAAAGCCCAACAACAAAAAAGTATACCTAGAATTTGCTAGGGACCATGCTGAAAAAATGAAGACTACTGGGACTCTATACTCTGGAGTGATGAGACCAAAATCACTGTTTTTGGAACTAATGGTTTAATAACTGTATGGTGTCGTAATGGTGAGGATTTCAAAGGAAAATGTATGGTGCCTACAGTGAAACATGGTGGTGGCAGTGTCATTATGTGGGGCTGCATGAGTGCTGCTGGTGTTGGGTAGCTGCATTTCATTGATGGTATCATGAACTCAACAATGTACTGCTCTATACCGAAGGAGAAGATGCTGTCATCACTCTGTGCACTTTTCCAACACGACAATGATCCAAAAACACACATCTAAAGCTACTGTTGCATTTCTGAAGAAGAAAAGGGTGAAGGTGATTGAATGGCCAAGTTTGTCTCTTGATCTGAACCCAATCGAACACCTGTGGGGAATTCTGAAGCGACAAGTTGAGAATCCCTCTCCATCCAGTATCCAGGCTCTAAAATAGGTTATTCTTGAAGAATGGAAAAAAGATAGATGTTGCCTAGATTGCCTAGACCATGCCTAGAAGACTTGGTACTCTCTTTAAATATCATGGTGCTCATACAAAATACTAGATGTAGTAGTTTTTGTTGCAGGGTGTATTCATTTTTTATTCAACCAATTTGAGTAAAACTGAAGATTTTGTGATCTAAATTAGATTGCTAGACCTTAATTTCATGTTATGGAGTTAAATAAGTCCATTGTTAAAACGAGTCTTGTTTGTTTGCTAAGTTTGGGAAATAATTATTTTAATATTCGAGCTACTGATTAAATCATACTTTTAAAAGGTGGTGTACTCATTTATGCAGAGAACTCTACATATTTTCTAGTTTAAAAAGATTTCACCTTTTCTTAACCATATAACTTACGGCAACTGTTGCAGCAAATAAAAATCAAAAATTAAAGTAAAATTAAGGAAGGTTTTTTTTAAAAAGACAAGTTCTAAACTGTTTTTTTTTAAAGAATTTTCTGAACAGACTGAGCTCAGACTGAGAAGGAGGGAGCCATTACTGCAAAGGCCCTGTCAATGTTAGTTTTTAGGTAGGTTTTTAATAAATGCTGAAAACTCTGCATTCGTTTTTCATCAACCAGAGTTGGACATTGGTTGCTTGCATCTAAATCTCTATCTGGGTTTTACGCGCAGCAGTTTCTGCTGAAATGATCCTGGTTTATGTCTCCTCCCCTATCAGTTGCTCTTATAACATGAGTTCAGCAAATTAGTCCCCGCAGAGAGACGGAGAAGACGATGACAGACATCATAATCAGGAACGTCAGCAGGATCACTGTGTTGCTACTCTGCTTCTCCTGTTGGTTGGACATTATTCTGGCTGGAAAAAAATTTGTTTTAGATTTTGTTCTTTGATTTTTTTTTTTTTTTCTCAACATAGATCGTTCCCTGAGTAGTAATGTCCACCAGGACCCTCCATCAACCCTCAGAGTTCCTCAGAGTCCTGCAAAAATCAGCTGCAGTCATTTAATTAGTTCATATGTCATTATATTGTGGTACAAGAAGCCAATTGGCGACTCTGCTCTTGGATTAATTGGGTAGGTTTTTTACACCAAACCATTGCTTGAGGAGGAATTCAAAGATCACTTCAATAAAAGTGGAGATGGCGAAAAGAAATCTGAACTTATTGTGGAGAAACTCCAGCCAGAAGACAGTAGCATGTATTACTGTGCAGCTAGAAGGCACAGTGACTCATACAGTCTCCGTGCTACAAAAACCTTCTCTGATAACCCACTATTAAAACCTCTTCTTCCTGTGTTCATGCTCAGAGCAGAATACTGGATCAATGCAACACTTGTGAGGTTCATGCCTCGTTCTGCTTAAATCCTTATACTATCTAAAGTGAAGCTCGTTGCTCGGCGGACCCAGATATTTCTACTTTCCAGATTGTTTTCACTCCATTTCAGCTCTTCACACGTAACACACATTACCTCCTAGTGGGCTGACAGCAGGAGGCGGAGTCACATCCTGCAGAGACTTAATCGACCTGCGTCTCCTCGTCCATGCTGACTTATTACAGGCCCCAGAAACTTTTAGTATGAGAACATGACTCTTATCACACACAAGCTCCTCTGTTTGTTTCTTTTTGTTTTCTGGATTGAAGGTAAGATACTGCAACATACAAATTGTGTCTTTCTCTAAATACGAGGTGAGAACTTTTACGAAATTTCCAGCTGCTTAAATATGTATTAAGGATCATTTTTACATGTGCAGGTCTAACCGACGGGAGTGTTGTCAGTCAGACGCCTCTGCTGTGGACCAAAAAGACTCAGTCTGCCACCATCAGCTGCAATCACACCAGAGATGCTTCTTACTTCCAGATGTACTGGTACCAACAGCTGCCAGGACAGAACATGAAGCTTATAGTATTTACAACAACAACTCCTCCTCACCAATATGAGGAAGGCTTCAGTAAGGAGAAATTTCCAGCAGAGAAAAAAGATGCTCAGACTGGATCTCTGACTGTGGAGAATCTGCAGCCTGATGACAGCGGGGTTTATTTCTGTGCTGTGAGTCAACACAGTGACGCAGCTGATCTAAAGAGCTGCACAAAAACCCAGCTGCTGGAGAGTCCCCGTAAACTGAAGACACATTTACACCTAATCATCAGCAGAGGGGGCGCTCTGTAATAGATCAAAATGTTGGCAAAGTAAATGTTTGGTGTTAAATCTGATACTTATTTTTATATGAATTCGATGTCATAACATGAGATCAGGATGAACATTTCGAGAGTATAGGATGAAATGAAAATAAACCTCTGATGTAACAATGAGAGATCAAAATGACCTTCTGAGCTTAAACATTGAGAAAGAAAAGTCAGCATAAACGCGACATTAAAATGTTAGATTGGAGTAACATATCCGACATCACGATGAACAACTAATGTCATAAGTTATAACCAACATCCTATGTCATACAATGAGATCATAATTGATTTATAATATAATATGGCAAAAAAAGTATAAAACCTGAGATAAGGTCAAATATAATTGGGAAACAGAAATATTATCCAATGTCTTGAGATAAAAAGATGATCACTATGGGATGCTATAAGGTTAGATCCTAGTGACAATCCATAAGGTGAGAAACGTCTGTTTGTTAAAAGTAATATCAGATTTAAAGCATTTTTGTCATTAGCTGAATCAGGAAATGAATCTTGTCTCATAATGCAAGACCAAGATCTTGTGTCAGAAAGGAGAATCCAGATATATATGACTTTGAATTTAAATTTTCTGCTGTTAATTTTAGAGAAGTCAGCGATTGACGTCTTTTCGATAACTACTTATAAAAAGAGTATTAAGCTTTGATTTTTGATTCCTTTGGGCAAGACACCTAAACCCAGGTGTTTACAGATGTGTAGCATGAATACAGGGGCCTTTGCGTGTCTAACTGGTGTTGAATTAAATAATTATCAAAATTAATTCAATGCATGTTCAAGCAGAGACAAAATGGAGCCAATTTCCAGTTCTTAACATTTATTTTGAACAGATTAACAAATTGCAGTTTTACAGAGAAAGTTGCCCCCCTAGTTTCTCTGGTCCAGAATTAAAGAAATCTGACAATTGACTGATCTTCATTTCACAGCTTTATAGAAACCGGGCCTCTAGGCGTTTCTACTCCCTCCAATCAGAACATTTCCATACAGTGTCAGAAAATTATGCAGTCATATGGTGAGGCGTGTCTTTTCTCTTGGTCAAAAGCTCATTCTGAGTTTTATGGTTTTATGGCAACACACTAAATCTACAGACATCCTGTTTTTACAGCTTGCAATAAAACTTACCCAAGAGTTTTATGACTTAAAAGCTTATCCCCATGACAAATACTGACAGACCATATATATTTTTGACAACCATGCAAACTATATAAACAAACTTTTACCTTCTGAATAATAAAAGTTTAAAACATATGCAGAATAACACCACAATTCCCTCTTTTCAATCTTTTTTTTGAAAATAGATTGATATCTTCTCTGTACTCTCCTTCAAGGTAAGTGTTTAGAACTTAAGATCAAAACCTGTAAAGCATTTTGAGAATGCAAAAAATCAAATCCAAGAAATTTCATCAGTTTAAAACATGAAGTCTTTCCTATGATACCACAACAAGACTTCCAGATTAAAATTCAAAACACAAACTGTTAAAGTACCTTTTTTTTTAACCTTAACTCTCCTTACTCAAAAATGTCAATCTGTTAATTATAAATTCACCCTCTTTTGGCATTATACAATTCTGCACTTGTGAATAAAATAGTTAAACAAATAGTTAAACAACCTGTAAAATGCAAAAAATTATTAATAAATGTTCAGTCTTTATATTTGTATTCTGTTCTTCTTTCTTCACTCTCATTGTAGCCCCCCCCCATGGCACCTGGCAGCTGGAGAGCGATGTACAGAGCTGATCAGTGTGGAGGGCTCCTATTTTTTAGTGTTCCAGTTTTACTCCCATATATGCAGATAACCACTCTCTGAAATGCCAATTACTTCATTAATTGAGCATTTCCCCCAATAAACACAAATGCACAGCTGGTCCATCTTCCAATAGCTTACCCCACCGATGTGGGGTGGTCAAAACCTGCTGTGCAGCTGATTGGTGAGTTGTGATCTTCTTCTGTAGATCCCTCTTTGAGATGGCAATTTCAATTTGCCCATCTCATTCATTGGCACATAGATCACACTGGATGAGTAATATCACCACCCAAACAACCTTCTGGGTGAGCTAGGCCCCGCCGCCTGTGGCTTCAGCTTCCGATTCAGCTTGGTCAAAACCTTCTTGACCCTCTTTAGGTAGATTCCTGCTGATCCTCGACCAGGTTCGTCGTTGGCGTGGAGCTGCACTTTGTGTGTGTTCCCAGCTGTCATCTGGAACTGGCTGAACCACTGGACTCCTCACGCCTTCGACCTGGAGCTGTTCCTTGGACCCCTTCAGCAGCTGTAGTCAGCTGTGACCAGAGGAAACTGTGTGCTCCTCACGTGCTGCTGAATCCTGGGGGCATAAGCTTGTAAACATCTAAAAAATGACAGTTTTTGATCCGGTCTTGTGATCACTCCTTTTCAATCTAATCCAACTGTATTGTGCTGAGAAATTATTTCACCCATCTAATTTAAAAGTAATCCTTGGGGAAAGAGCAAATCCATATTATTTTGGTACATCACCGTTGTTATTCCTGTAAACTAAACCAAAACACCTCCCTCATTAATGGATTTAAAAGCAAGAGCAGGCTCAAGAGTTTACTTTTTGTCTACAGTTCAACTGATTACTATCCATTTGCTTGTTCACCCAAATAGATTCTTTTATTTACTTATTTTATTTATCAAGTTTAAGACACTTATGTCTGTTCCATTACCATATATCCTTTCTTAAATTCAGTACATCCCTGTGGATGAAAACGTAAAAATAAGAAAAAAAAAATTTTCTCTCTCACCAGCCAGCAACCCCCTGCTATTGGCCCAATTTTTCCTTCCAAATTTTGTTCCCGGTAAATGGTGGTATTTTACCTGGAGATAATCCTGGGGAAGACACGGGGTTATCAAAGTTCGAGGAACCTCGGCCACCTTCGATCAGACAAACAGAAACTCTTGTGGTTAATTCAGCAACAGTGACATTGAATCAACAGTCTTTGATCACCACTTCTTCAGCAGAAACTGTCCATCTCACGCCAGCCAAGTGGATTCACACATATTGTCCTTGAAAGTTCAGCTCAGCATGAGGAAACGTGCTCCCCCCTAGGGTGTCCTCCAGTTCACCCCTGAAAATATACAGTCACTGGTGCCCGGTGTGGGAGCAGAGCACAAGAGAGTCGTAATTCTGCGCTGGTGTATAGATCTTTCTTTCTTTGGCAGTTATGGCGGGCGCCTGGCACTATCCGTCATCAGCCCACGCACCCCCACCCATCTTATCTCCCCAGGAACATAAATTACATCTCAAGAATGTTATCTGAGGGGTCTCTGTTGCGGGATGGGAAAAAGAGAAAAAATATATAATTAGAGGAAGAAAGGGACAGACAGAGAGTCGATCCTCTCAGCCTATTCAAATCAAGTTTTATTTAAACTTTTTATTTTCATATTCATTAGTCTCCTTCCTCGAATGCTGAATTTAAATATCTTCCACACTCAGACTGCCTATGTGGGCTATATTTTAATTTTACTTCAATCAGTTATACTAGTAATAATTTCTTCAGTATTAATTCTGGTAAAAATATACTAATTAATAGGTTTGCTCTCTCCACCAGGAATGATAATTAATCCTTATACGTCTAATTAAACTGTTGTTCTAATTCTTCCCCTGCTTATTTTATTTAATGATTCCTTCATTTTTCATCCAATTTATATTCTATACTTTATCAATGCAATGCCTTTCTCTATTTTTGTCAATTTGATAAATGTCTCTTCCATCTCATGTGTAAATTAAATATTTATAAAGATTGACCATCGCAATATTTTATCAACACACTTAGTTCTTAGAAAAATTAAATTAAATTAAAAAAGAAACAAACAAAAAGGCTGGATTTTTCTGTTAGATATTGCTAAAGCACCACTAAAACATTGCAATAAAAAAAATAAAGTCAATAACCATCTGTAAAGATCCAGTCTCCAACTCCCCATCACTTAAGTGTACTGGATCTCTATCAAGCTGGCTCAGACAAAAAATATCAAAATCAAAAACATCAAATGTTTAAAACAAAATCAGAGAACAGTACTGACTGATAAACACAACATAGTTTACAAAAACAGTCTTCAGTTTGCTATACTTCAAATTCTATCCATATTTCTAAAGAAAAATCCAAGATTTAAATCACTGACAAAACAGCTTCCCTATAAATATTGCCAAACCTTAAAGTACTTTTTTTTAACACAATCCAATATAAATTCAAAGTACATTTGCTTATATGATTCCTCTTTAAACAAACCCAAATGTGCTCACTTGCCCAAATATTCTGATTGTAAATAATGACAACATTTCATACTTCAAAAACATCTGTCAGATTCTGTGAAGTGAATCGAACATAGTCAAACTGATTTTTGCAACTAAAACTCCTCTTAAATTTTTGTAGGATACTGTGGTGTTGTTCTATATATGTTTTAAACTTTTATTGTTCAAAAGGTAAAAGTCTGTTTATATAGCTTGCATGATGGTAAAAATGTGTCTCAGTATTGTTTATGGGGGTAAGCTTTTAAGTCATAAAACTCTGGGGTGAGTTTTATTGCAAGCTGAAAAAACAGGATGTCTGTAGATTTAGTGTGTTGCCATAAAACCATAAAACTCAGAAGGAGCTTTTAAGAAAAGACGTCTCACCCATATGACTGTATAATTTTCTGACAGCCAATAATGGCTAAGACACTGTATGGAAATGTTCTGATTGGACGGAGTAGAAACGCCTAGAGGCCCGGTTGTCTATAAAGCTGTGAAATGAAGATCATTTAATTGTTCAGATTTCTTTAAATCTGGACCACAGGGGAACGACGGGGGCAACTTCCTCTGTAAAAATGCAATTTGTTAATCTGTTAAAAATAAATGTTAAACTGGAAATTGGCTCCATTTTGTCTCTGCTTGAACATGCATTGAATTAATTATGATAATTATTTAATTCAACAATACATAGTAGTCTAATTCCCCTTAGCAGTAAAACAAAACAAAAAAATTCAATAAAGGAGGTTCAAGAGATGAGATTTCTCTAAACAAAAACTAGTCGCATTAAAATAAAATATAAAAAATAAAAACCAGCATTTTTTCAGTATCCCTCTTTTCCTCTCAGGCTTCTTTTTTTTTCTTTTCTCCAATGATAAACACCAAATTAAATTGAAGCTTCTAGAGATGTCAAATACATTACCACTGAATCATGTTTTCTTTAATCCAGCTTCTCAAATTAACATTTTTCCAAAGTTCTAATTAATAAGCAGACCGCAGTTCAGAAATCTGGGTCAGAATCCAAGTCGAACCAAATATATAAAGGTTGAGAGAGAAAAATGAAAAAAATAAAAATAAAAATAAGAAAAAATAAAGAAAATAAAATCAAAAAATCTAAATAAATTGTCAGTTACAGAGTCCCCACTAATCAAATGATATATTATGCCATTATTCTATGATCAGAACTGTTCCAAAATGTTTTAGGACCTGTAAATTTACTCTCAGCATCAAGTGGACTAGCTAACAATCAATAAATAACATCTAAAAAATTAATCTTAAACTTTAAAACTAAAACCAATTCTTATTTGTCAAAACAAAATGTGCATTCAAATATATGGTAAAAATTATTTCAATGTAGCTGGTCCAATCACATTTTGCCTCTACACGATCAGAATAAATGAATTTAGAATTTACTTCTTAATTCCAAATTAAACCATCATTTCGATCACCGCGATATTCATTACTTTCAATCCTTAGACCAATTCAAATTTATCCCCAGCCTGTTTAAAAACAAACTGATTCCTTAAAGATGACTCTGTGTTTTAATGTTTTCTTTTTCTTCAAACTCAAACATTCAAATCCCACTAGTTTAGAAAATATCACTATGATAAGTGTTGTTTTGCATGGTAAAAACATTCAATTTATAACGGAATTGAAGTATGCTGGGTTACTTCTTGAGCCCCAGTTGAAATTTGATAACTCCAATAAGCCTTGAGTGTCCACAAAATCATTAAGAATGTTCAATTGTTTAAATAATTTAACATCAGTCTCCTTTAGATCATTTATTCAGAGACCAAGCTATAGTTCTAAAGTCTATAGAGCCATCAGAAATAAGCCAAACATAATTTTAGCATAAATGATACTATTTAAATCACAGAAAGAATTCATTCTCTGTATCATTCAACACGGTGCTTAAAAAAATTATTTAGACCAGTTTGTTGCTTTCCAATTAACACCGTTTGCTTTTCGTTAAATTCTTATAATTACTACTTATAACTTTATCTTTATTTAGGCCAACTTAATCAAATCCTGCTTAGATAAATCCAAAAGCAAAAAATCCACCTACTTAAAGATTCAAAAAATGCAACTTTTATTTTGACTATACACTCCCCTCTTTTTAATTTTAAAGATGAAATCAAAAATTAAAACTTCACCAAGTCAGAATCGACTCATGAGTAACTGTTCTTAGCCATTTGCGTTTAATTATAACATGCATAATTGCTCTCCTCATGTAATCAATTGAGCCTTCTCAGGCAAAAGCAGTTAACCAAATTCAGCATGTACTTCTTAATCTTTAATCTCCGTACCGTAACAGTTCAGTTAAACATGAAACACCTTAAATTGCCCTTCGTAGAAAATGTGCTAAAACATTGCCTACGGGAGTAGCAAACAAAAGTTATCTGAACTTATCTTGAGGCCGTTTTACCTCCTAATTAACCAGAAAAAGTTAACAAAAATCCAAATTCGTTTAAGTCTTAACAAGGCAATCGTCTGCAGGAGTCTGTAATCACTTTCTATCCAAAATCAACTTTTAGCTTGCAACACATAGAACATGCAGTTAGGATTAAAGCACAAAACATATTGACACACAAAAACAGCCACCGCTAGCTTAGCAGCAGCCACAGCCATGTGCTACTCTTAGCTTCCTTTGTGAAACGAAACCTAAAACAGTACAAAACGTACGGCGAAAACACTCCAGAACATCGCAACACACACTTTAGAAGATTACATACCGCAATACCAGGACTTTATCCGCACAATTTATACCACTTTACCAAACATTAATTCGGCACGAACAAACAGTCTCCTGTTCGTCCACGCGGACTGAAACAGATGTCCCCACTTTCAGCCGTCCCGCACAGCAAACACCGAACTCTACAACGTCCGTTACAGCCCAAAACTATTAACAAAAAACACAACATTATAAGCGGTGACTTTTAGACCTTATTAATTATTTTCTCGCGGAGGTTTACACCAATCTGTTATAAGTTCCGTAGTCCGCTTTGAGAAATTTCCTGGCGCCGGCCTCCAGAAAACCACTCAAAAGACTCGAACAGATGGCAGAAAACCGCCTATAACCACTAATTTATTTATCAAAACATATAGTCAAAGCTGTCGTATGTTAGCCGTGCTATCAAGCAAAAACTCACACAGAATTAGCTCCGCCATAGCACCTAGCTTGGGGCGGCCACCCTGATGGCCTGTCGTAAATGTTCACAACTAATTCTTATAGATTTTTAATTACAGTTATCCATCATATTTAGTTAGATATTCATTTATCTATTTTAATTTATTTATTATACTCGAGTTCATTATTTATACTATAACATTTTAACACAAAACGCAACATCACCAGCACGTCCCGCAAAGCGCCTGCGTAAAAAACATCTCACACACACACATAGACACACACTTGTACAAGCAGAAATCTAAACACTAACCTCATCGGACCTCTTCCAAAAATGCCGGACCATTTACACAATTCCAATTCGTGGTGCTCAGCCACGCATTTGGAAGAAACGCAGCCCCTCTCCCAGGTAATCCGTTAGATTTAACAGAGGGCGACCCAGGCTCTTCTGTAATCTTTTTTCGATTGCCAGCCTGGGAGCTCCCAGATAGCGTCCTGTCTGGGCAGAGTGGCCAACCCGTCGAGTTCCGATCCGCACCTTGGTTCCGATTTTGAGTCGTTGAAGAGATCGCTCCATCTGCTCCACCGTCCCGTCCGGAGAAAAACCAGCCCCCCCTGGGCGCGCAGAGTAAGAAACTCCATCTCCCAGCAGGCACCGGTGTTTCTCTACGGAGCGTAAAGAAGGACGCAATCCTGCTCAGAACAGAGAAACAGACAGACGAGCAGCTTCAACACTCCGGGCTCGCAACAGTCAATCTGCTCAAAACAAACAAAAAAAAAAACATATTTAACTTGCATGACAACATTACCCAATGTTAGATTAACCAATCAATAGAATTAAAAAACTACGCAACTCTGCGCAAATTGTCAATAGAGCAAATACATGTCCGTTAATTAACTTAAAAATATAACTGGAGCCTGGTCCAAAACCCTGCACACAGTCGAGGTCACCATTTGTTGAATTAAATAATTATCATAATTAATTCAATGCATGTTCAAGCAGAGACAAAATGGAGCCAATTTCCAGTTCTTAACATTTATTTTGAACAGATTAACAAATTGCAGTTTTACAGAGAAAGTTGCCCCCCTAGTTCCTCTGGTCCAGATTTAAAGAAATCTGACAATTGAATGTTCTCCATTTCACAAGCTTTATAGACACCGGGCCTCGCCAGGACACTAGGCGTTTCTTCTCCCTCCAATCAGATCATTTCCAAACAGTGTCTTAGCCATTATTGGCTGTCAGAGAATTATGCAGTCATAAGGTGAGACGTCTTTTCTCTTGGTCAAAAGCTCATCCTGAGTTTTATGGTTTTATGGCAACACACTAAATCTACAGACATCCTGTTTTTACAGCTTGCAATAAAACTTACCCAAGAGTTTTATGACTTAAAAGCTTATCCCCATGACAAATACTGACAGACCATATATATTTTTTACAACGATGCAAACTATATAAACAAACTTTTACCTTCTGAATAATAAAAGTTTAAAACATATGCAGAATAACACCACACTGGGCGGAAGTGGTTATATAGAAAAGCACTTTGAGTGGTCATAATGAAATTGGGTTCGTCTGAATGGCGCTAAAATGTCCCAGGTTAATAAAATAATTATATTTTAATAATTCTATAATAGTCAATAATTAAAAATCTTTGGTAAGAATGTATTAAAGCTAAAGTTCAGAGCATACAGAAATAACTTGAACAAAAATGAGTATGAATAGAAGCACATGCTTTGATATGACCCTGTTTTATGGCTCCTCCCCTCTCACTTGATCCTCTAACATTAATTCAGCAAACCAGTCCCTGCAGAGACAAAGAGGACAATAAAGACATCATGATCAGGAACCTCAGCAGGATCTCTCTGCTGCTGTTTTGCTTCATCTGTAGGTTTGGCATTTTTCTGGTTACGAGATAAATTGTTTGCTCATATGTATTATTATTATTGTTAATTTTTCCCCAATATAGATCTTTCACAAAGCAAGGATGTGCATCAGGATCCACCATCAATGTTAGGAAGTCTTCAGAATACTTCAACAATTAGCTGCAGCCATTCAATCACTGGTTACGATATGATTTTGTGGTACCAGAAGCCCATTGGTGACTCCGTTCTTAAATTAATTGGATATATTTATTTCACCAATCCATTACTGAAGGAGGAATTCAAAGATCGCTTCAGGATAACTGGAGACGGCAGTTCGAGTTCTGATCTTCAAGTGCAGAAACTCCAGCGAGAAGACAGCAGCATGTATTACTGTGCAGCTAGTAGGCACAGTGACTCAGTTAGTGTCTCCCTAATACAAAAACCCTCTCTGATTATCCGGCACATAAACACGCAATGAAGAGGAGCACAGCTGCATCAAAGTGTATTAAACTAGAGTAGCAAATAATCTGAAATCAGCAGCATCCGCTTCCTGTGTTATGCCTCCTGCAGGAGGCTGATAGGTTGATAATGATGACGCTATATGACCCACCTCCTTTTTACATCCACAGATGTTCCATCATCCCGATGGAATCATAACATTTTTGTACTCTTCTTGACTAAGATCATGCTTAAAGTCTTCATACTCATCATAGTTACTCCACATTTTTGTTTAGCAGGTAAATTATAAATAATTTTAATCAATAATATCAATTTTCATAACACATTTAATTGCACATTTTCTTTTAATCTTTGTTTCAGAAGAACTAACAAAAAACAGCGTTCATCAGACTCCTACTGCTGTGATGAAAGGACCAGGAGAATCCTCCCTGATTAACTGTAGCCATTCAAACACCAACTTCTATATGATCCTGTGGTACAAACAGCCTCCTGGGAAAACTTATATGACTCTGCTTGGTTATGTTCGTTACTCTTCTGAAACTGTTGAAGACCCATTTAAAAGCCTATATGACGTGAAGGGTAATGGCCAGAGTCAGTCGACTCTTGTTATTCCAAAGCTGAGGCAGTCTGAGGACAGCGCAGTATATTTCTGTGCTGCCAGTGATGCACAGTGCTGCATGAAGCCTCTGGCTGCAACACAAACCCCTCTCTGTTATTGAAGGAAGCACCATTCACCTGCTGATAACAACATGAAAACCACAGAAGACAAGCTGATGAGCACACAGCTGTGGAGTTATTCTCTATTCAATAGGGGGCAGTGTTTCTCAAAAGATGCCCAGAGATACGCACAAGGCAGGGCAAAGGAATTTATTTATAAAGCACACTTTTAAAGGAGACATATCATGACAATTTTTTACTATTTAAAATGAGTCTATGAGTTCCAGAAAACATGTTTCTGAAGTTATTTGCTGGAAATAGCTTGTAGGAAACAATTGTTACCGACCTGTGTTTCCTTCTGTTTCAACCCGTTGCAGTTGTGCTGTTTTCTGCTGCTCGTTACATATTACATGAGTTGCTGTTAACTAAGCCACGCCCAACGCTTCTATAATCCCAACACTCACATATAATGACTGTTAACACTATGTGTGAAAGTTACAGATGTGGCGACTGCAGTAGTTCAACCATACAAAAAAAGGAATTTAACCATACAAACAAAAAAGAATAGTTCAACCATACCCACAAAAAAGTGAATTAAACCATTAAAAAAAAAGTAGTTCAACCATACATGTTTGAACCAGAATCTGCTCCCGTGGGAGGGGAGTCTCTTGAGAATCTGATACTCAGAGAATTCAACGATAATTCTGAATGGTTATTGAAGAAATTAGTTAAAGTTAAAAGAATATACAGTATTTAACTGCTATTCAAGTGCAGGAACTCCAGCCAAAACACAGCAGCATGTACAGTATTACTGTGCATCTCGCTGACTCCAATTCTCTAGCACCATGGAGACCCCGCTCTTTGAGCTCCATGCGGCGGCAGGTCCTCAGTCTTCCCCGCCCTTACTGCCAGCATCATATCATCAAAAATAAATTCAGCCTATGCCGCTCTTCTGCAGCAGGTCTCCTGTCTTCTTCACGGTTCTCAACACCTCAGTTCGGTGCCGCTTCTCACCTCTGCTCTGCGGATTTTGAGTTGCTTTTTGCCACAGCGAGCCTCCCGTCTTCCCCGCCCTTACCGCCAGCATCTTACTATCTAAACTAAATTCAACCCAAGCCGCTCTTCTGTCCTCTTCGACTGGGCCCTAATGAAGTGCTTTGAGCTCTTTTGACCAGTCAAAAACGGAGCATTTTGTGTGGTGCTTCAACATGGTGTTTCCTAGTCTGAACGGTAACTGCTGCTTACTGCTGTACCTGGTGGGTGGAGACAGTGCTCTAAGGAGGTGTGGATATTGCAACATTCCATCTTGTGATGTAGAAAACCGGACAGATTTTGAACAGCTCAATCAGAGACTGAATGGAGGATCAATAAAAAAAAATTTTTTTAAATCTCACTCAAAACCGCATGGATGTTTGGTTTTTTCCCCTCCAAATTTGTTTGCATTTATAGGCACCAGAGATACACAATAACGGCCCAAATCCCAGGAAAAGTGATTTAACAACAGGGTAACTGAAGGTGATTTAAATGAAAGTAAAAACAGCTATGAAGCATGAAAGACACACAGAACATATGATATATACATTACCTAAAGGCAACCCTAAACAGATGGCGTTTTAGCCTTGATTTTAATGAGTTGTGTTTCAGCAGCTCTTCAGTCATCTGGAAGTTTGTTCCAGACAGTGTTGCCAACTTAGCGACTTTGTCGCTAGATTTAGCGACTTTTCAGACCCCTATAGCGACTTTTTTTCAAAAAAGCGACTAGCG
>JAPXFQ010000054.1:0-29080 GCA_028564705.1 Apricaphanius iberus | reverse complement strand
GCATGTTCTGTGTGTTGCAAGCTAAAAGTTGATTTTGGATAGAAAGTGATTACAGACTCCTGCAGACGATTGCCTTGTTAAGACTTAAACGAATTTGGATTTTGTTAAATTTTTCTGGTTAATTAGGATGTAAAACGGCCTCAAGATAACTGTTCAGATAAATTTTGTTTGCTACTCCCTTTCGGCAATGTTTTAGCACATTTTCTACGAAGGGCAATTTAAGGTGTTTCACATTTAACTGAACTGTTACGGTACGGAGATTAAAGATTAAGAAGTACATGCTGAATTTGGTTAACTGGTTTTGCCTTAGAAGGCTCAATTGATCACATGAGGAGAGCATGTACAGTTATTGGGATAATTATGCATGTTACAATTAAACGCAAATGACTAAGAACAGTTACTCATGAGTCGATTCTGACTTGGTGAAGTTTTAATTTTTGATTTCATCTTTAAAATTAAAAAGAGGGGAGTGTATAGTAAAAATAAAAGTTGCATTTTTTTTTTAATCTTTAAGTAGGTGGATTTTTTTGCTTTTTGATTGATCTAAGCAGGATTTGATTAAGTTGGCCTAAATAAAGATAAAGCTATGAACAGTAATTATAAGAATAGAACAAAAAACAAACGGTGTTAATTGGAAAGCAACAAACTGGTTTAAATTATTTTTATAAGCACTGTGTTGAATGGTACAGAGAATGAGTCTGTGATTTTAAATAAGTATCATTTATGCTAAAATTATGTTTGGCTTATTTCTGATGGCTCTATAGACTTTAGAAATATAGCTTAGTCTCTGAATAAATGATCTAAAGGAGACTGGTGTTAAAAATTATTTACACAATTGAACATTCTTAAGGATTTTGTGGACACTAAATGCTTATTGGATTTATCAAATTTCAACTGGGGCTCAAGGAGTAACCCAGCATATTTCAATTCCGTTACAAATTGAATGTTTTTACCATGCAAAACAATACTTATCATAGTATATTTTCTAAACTAGTGGGATTTGAATGTTTGAGTTTGAAAAAAAAGAAAAGATTAAAACACAGAGTCATCTTTAAGGCATCAGTTTGTTTTTAAACAGGCTGGGGATAAATTTGGAATTGGTCTAAGGATTGAAAGTAATGAATATCGGCAGTGATCGAAATGATGGTGTAATTTAGAAGTAAGAAGTAAATCCTAATTCATTTATTCTGATCGTGTAGAAGCAAAATGTGATTGGACCAGCTACATTGAAATAATTTTTACCATATATTTGAATGCACATTTTGTTTTGACAAATAAGAATTGGTTTTAGTTTTAAAAGTTTAAGATTAATCTTTCAGATGTTATTCATTGATTGTTAGCTAGTCTACTTGATGCTGAGAGTAAATTTACAGGTCCTAAAACATTTTAGAACAGTTCTGATCATAGAATAATGGCATAATATACCATTTGATTAGTGGGGACTCTGTAACTGACAATTTATTTAGATTTTTTGATTTTATTTTCTTTATTTTTTCTTATTTTTTATTTTTTTCTCTTTCTCTCTGAAAATTTATATATTTTTCGACTTGGATTCTGACCCAGGTTTCTGAACTGCGGTCTGCTTATTAATGAGAACTTTGGAAAAATGTTAATTTGAGAAGCTGAATTAAAGAAAACATGATTCAGTGGTAATTTATTTGACATTTGTTTAGAAGCTTCAATTCAATTTGGTGTTTATCATTGAAGCAACAAAAAAGAAGCCTGAGAGGATAATTGGGATTGAAATTAAAATGATGATTTTTGTTGTTTTGTTTTAATGCTACTAGTTTTTGTTTAGAGAAATCTTATCTCTTGAACCTCTTTTATTGAATTTTTTTTTTGTTCTACTGCTAAGGGGAATTAGACTACTATGTATCCTACAAAAATTTAAGAGGAGTTTTAGTTGCAAAAATCAGTTTGACTATGTTTGATTCACTTCACAGAATCGGACAGATGTTTTTGAAGTTTGAAATGTTTTCATTATTTACAATCAGAATATTTGGGCAAGTTAGCACATTTGGGTTTGTTTAAAGAGGAATCATATAAGCAAAAGTACTTTGAATTCAGATTGGATTGTGTTAAAAAAACAAGTACTTTAGGTTTGGCAATTTCTAACAATAAGCAACCACCTGGTTACTTTCACATCAATTTGATCAGGGAATGAGACGTGCATGTTTTGCACTACGGTCTTAAAGTCCCACAGAAATATTTATAGGGAAGCTGTTTTGTCAGTGATTTAAATCTTGGATTTTTCTTTAGAAATATGGATAGAATTTGAAGTATAGCAAACTGAAGACTATTTTTGTAAACTATGTTGTGTTTATCAGTTAGTACGATTCTCTGATTTTGTTTTAAACATTTGATGTTTTTTAATTTTGATTTTTTTTTTGTCTGAGCCAGCTTGATAGAGATCCAGTACACTTAAATGATGGGGTGATGAAAGAATTTGCAGAGTGGGTAAGACTGACTGATAGAGGTTAACCTGCGTTTTTCTATACTTTTGATTGTATTTGTGATCAGACCATAGATCTACTTGTCTGGACATGTTTGGTAAAACTAAGTAAGATTATATTGATTTGCCAAATTAGGGCATGGGACATGGTTATGGCTGTTTGTCCACTGTTGACGCACTCCAATGGCTGCAAGGAAGCTCGGTGCTTTGTGTTGAGACTGGATGGAATGTCTGGTCTGCTTATCTGTGGAATGTCTTGTCATAACTGCCTTTCGACAATAATGCAGGAGAGAATTTGCTGAGATTAACAAACATTCTTGGCTTTATCCACAGCAAGCACCTGAGAAAATGGGGAGAGCACAAAGCTGCTGCCCCAGTAGGACAGGCCTGTCGGGTGCTGGATGGGAAAACATGGCTCTGTTCCCATGCTCAGGTTTGGTGAGTTTGAAGATAATTGGATACTTTAAATTTATAGGTTTAGTTTTGTTAATTTATACTTGGAAAATTTACAGGGTCTGACAGCTAAAGTGGGAAAAACTCGGGATAACTAGGTTAGTTTTTGCGTATTTTATGGGATATATTTCTGGCTATTCTGACACATGTTATGGGTTTTTTAAGCTGTAAGGAAGAATTCAGAAACAATGCGTAAATGTTAAATTAATCATTTGATTCCATACCAGGTTTTCTTAATGGCATCAGATCGCATCTTCCTGCACCTGAATGAATTGGCTGTGTTTGGGAAATGGTCAATTACGGGAGTAATTTACCATTAAAGAGGGATTATTATTGTAATCATCTGATTGTGATTTCATTTGGAAAAGACAGTTCCTTTAAAGACATTTACTGAATGCAGCTCCCAGCAGCCTTGGACGGAATGCCAGCGGTGCGGAAGAGAAGATATGAACTTTTAAAAGAACAAAAATGTTACTTCTAACTATTTTTTTCTGTTTCACAGGGTTCTTAGGTTCTTAAGTTTGATTTATTTCAGAATATAACATAGTAAGAATGTATATGTTCATGGATTTTCTAAGCTTCTTCCACAGTATTAACATGTGTCAAGTCAGATTTAATTATCTCTTCACATGTAAGACATTCTTATACATTTTTGGGTTTTGAATTTAGTTTGTGGGAATTGTTAAAATAAATTTTTTGGTTAATGCCAAAAGAGGGTGAATTTATAATTAACAGATTTACATTTTTGAGTAATGGGAGTTAAGGTTAAAAAAGGTATTTCAACAGGTTGTGTTTTGAATTTTAATCTGGAAGTCTTGTTGTGGTATCATATGAAAGACTTCATGTTTTAAACTGATAAAATTTCTTGGGTTTGAATTTTTTGCATTCTCAAATGTTTTTAGAAGTTTTTAAACACTAACCCTGAAGGAGAGTACAGAGAAGATATCAATCTATTTTCAAAAATAGATTGAAAGAGGGAGTTGTTGTATTATTTCTACATATGTTTTAAACATCTATTATTCAGAGGTAAAAAGACACACTGTTTACCAGCAGCAGAGGCCTTGGAGATGGTGGGAGTATGTGTGACCTTTGAGGACCTCTGAGACAAAGAGTTTTATTGCAGGCTGTAAAAACAGGATGTCTGTAGATTTAGGATGCCAGAACCAAGGCCATAAAGCTGGGAGTTTTGCTTAGAACCATAAAACTCAGAATGAACTTTTGACTTGGATCCAGGAGAAAAGACACGTCCCTTATGACTGCATGATTTCTTGACATCCAATCATTGTTAAGACACTGTTTAAAACGTTCTGATTGGAGCAGATTAATCCTGGGAGGTTTTGGACGTTTATAAAAGTTATGACACGGAAACCATTCTTCGTCAGAAATTTTTGTCTGGCCCAGAGAAAATGGGCATGTTTTCTCTGTAAAACTGCAATTTGTTAATCTGTTCAAAATAAATGTTAAGAACTGGAAATTGGTTCCTTGTCTCTGTTTTGAACATGCACTGAATTATTTTTTATAAAATTAAATTCTACAATTACCATGTATCACCTATAACACATGTTCTTCTGTTTTTCTTGTCCACTGGTTGCTATAATTCAAACACGTTTTAGTGTTGTTCTCCATCTGTGGTGGCTCTATTGACATGCTGCATACTCATAGTCTCCTAATAAAAATGTTTAACATAACATATATACATATATATTTATTCCACCTATTACGAGTTATTTTTGGAACGTAACCCTCGCAATAAACAAGTAGTAGTGGTTTTATAGTCTAACTAACCACACAGACTTTATACTAGATTCACATTGGTTAACCACTTCAGATGAAGTGCTTTACCTAGGCCACGTCCACACTAAGCCGGATAACGCCTTAAACGTATAAGTATTTAGTCTAACCCCCCTATCGTCCACACTAAGGCGGCTTTGTTTGTGGTGTGTGCCCGGATAACTATTAGCCGGGTAAGAGAGCCGTCTAACTGTTATCTCAACGGCTAAATGAGCTCGTCTGGACACAACTGATCCGGTCCCCTGCTAAATCATAGCAGCAACGTCAATCAAATGCTGCGTCCTAAGTTGATGACGACAACGCGACAGCATATAATGACAACAGCAAAGATGGAGACGAGTCTCGCTATGCTACTGCTTCTTTTGCAAATTCAGACGTTTGCAAACCCTAACCTACTTGTGTATGAGAAGGCGACGCAGGAGGCAATCCAGGAGGCGCCGACAGTGACATAGATTATACGCGTCAATCTGTGTTCTTTATGTTTTTCCCCGCGCATGCCCAGTACATGCATAGGTAGGCATTGGATTGCGCAAACATGGGACCTTAATTGGACCTTAAACGGGGCGTAATTGCTCGTGTTGACTGGATAACATTAGGCGTCTAACTCCCCGTATAACCTTATCAGCTTAGTGTGGACGTAGCCCTAGTGGGGAAGTGATAAGTGAGGAAGCTGAAATGGACCCCTCCCCCGCTGTAATGGAGCAAATACCTTTTTACTGCACTTTGTGTGAATCTGAAGTTAAATTTGTTCCCTGTATCCATATTGTGTTCCTTCAGGTTATCAAGCAGATGCTGCCTGTTAAAATGGAAGCTTCTGAAGAAACGAGTGATGGTCTGGTCCTACAGGTCTCAGAGTCCTCCTACATAAAAGAAGAACTGGAGGAAGTGTTGACTGATCAAGAGGAAAAGCAGCTCTGTGTGAAGAAGGACAACACTGAAAGTTTTCCATTTTTCATCACGAGTGATGCACAGACTCAAAACTCAGATTTAGACCAAGACAGGAGAATCCCCACAGGAGGGAAACCATTCTGCTGTGATCTTTGTGGACACAGCTTTAGTTATAAGTCACAAATAGACAAACACAGGAGAATCCACACAGGAGAGAAACCATTCACCTGTGGTGTTTGTGGACACAGCTTT
Organism: Apricaphanius iberus; assembly: GCA_028564705.1. Lineage (NCBI taxonomy): Eukaryota > Metazoa > Chordata > Actinopteri > Cyprinodontiformes > Aphaniidae > Apricaphanius > Apricaphanius iberus. The sequence continues at coordinate 23,244 of JAPXFQ010000054.1, read as the reverse complement.
AGTGAAAAGTCAAGTTTACACAGACACAAGATAATCCACACAGGAGAGAAACCATTCAGCTGTGATCTTTGTGGACACAGCTTTAGTCTAAAGTTAAATTTAGACACACACAGGATAATCCACACAGGAGAGAAACCATTCAGCTGGTATTTTTAGAATCAACCAAAGAGGTCACAGAACTACTTCCTGCTTCTGTAATCCAGTACAAGAGAAAACCATTCCGCTGTGATCTTTGTGGACACAGCTTTAGTCGAAAGTCATATTTAGACACACACAGGAGAATCCACACAGGAGAGAAACCATTCAGCTGTGATCTTTGTGGACACAGCTTTAGTGTAAAGTCAAGTTTAGACACACACAGGAGAATCCACACAGGAGAGAAACCATTCAGCTGTGATGTTTGTGGACACAGCTTTAGTGAGAAATCAAGTTTAGACAGACACAGGAGAATCCACACAGGAGAGAAACCATTCAGATGTGATGTTTGTGGACACAGCTTTAGTATAAAGTCAAATTTAGACACACACAGGAGAATCCACACTGGAGAGAAACCATACCGCTGTGATATTTGTAGACACAGCTTTGGTCAAAGATCAAGTTTAGACAAACACAAGAGAGTCCACACTGGAGAGAAACCATTCCGCTGTGATGTTTGTGGACACAGCTTTAGTCAAAAGTCAAGTTTAGCAACACACAGAAAAATCCATTCCAGAAATAAATCAGTAGTGTGATGCGTGTGATAGATAAAATAAAATTATTTAGCTATAAAGGATTTGTAACCAAACATAAGAATCAATACAGTTGCTATAAAATGTGGTTTACTGAATTCACTGAATTGCTCTTGAGAGAACTCAGGTGACTTCACACTGAGCTAAAGATGCAAAGCCCAACATTTATGGAGCATTTGTTGGTGTCCTTAATAATCATTGTCCGGCAGCTTTCCTTAAATTAATTTTTGATTGTTTCCAGGATTTGGGATGTTTTTCCCATCACTTATGTAGGATAGATTTTGGAAATTGTGGTTTCAAAAGCTTTGAAATACTGGTCATATGTTTGGGCCTCAAGTTTAATTTGGTTTCACAATGCTCCATGTAAAAAAAACAAATCTCCAGCACCTCTAAGCAGATTGGCTGCTTTTTCCAAATGAGTGTGAAAACCATTTTCCTTTTTACAATTACATCTTGAAACTTCCATAAATTTAGAGAACTCAACCTCAAATCAACTTTTTTGCTGATGAACTGCTAATAATAATCTGTTCACACAAAATAACTTACTTTATCCAACTTGCCAGGTCTATAAGTTTGTAATCACACTGTAAAGACTACTTGGGGTAGCCCTAAAAAGTCCACACCCTTATCTACTAATATTATAGGCCGGCAACAAGTAATAAGGGCAGAACTCGAGGGGCAGAACCAAGCATGCATTTGATCTCTCACTGCATGCAATTGGGTAACGCCACGACCAATCACAATACACGGTGTGACGTGTACAGAATGATAGCATAGCTACCAGCGGAGCTAACCAGTAGATTAAACTTTTGTCGTATCCTTTTGTTAAAACAGCAAAAACGTCTTTCTTGCAAAGGAATGATCTGAGCGTGGTTTTGTGTTCGTCTTTTAAATGAAAGTCTAAATTGCTCGTAGCTTCTAAAGCAGTTTCAAACAACTGGTGTTTATCTGCAGCCGCTGTTTACTAAATGATTCCAGACATCACAGCGCTTTCATCATTAGCTTAGCTCGCCTCTGTCCCGCCTACATCAGATACAATGATTTCATTGGCTCCCCGAACTGCTGACGTAATGCAGGTACTTGGATCATGTCTTCCAGAGACGATTCGTATTGTGCTCTCGCGAGATCTCTGGATTTCCAAGGTAAACCTGGGGCACTGTGACAAGTTGAAATTGTCATTACATCATGCTTTATTCTCCATTTTCTGTTGAGCCTTTCATGGTAGACATGGATTTTACAAGATTATGGGGGATATAATTTAGATATTTGATTTTAGAGAGTCCAAGGTATTTTCTTAAAATAAAGGCATAAAATTATTGTATTCTGGTCCACATGGTAGTCCAGAAGGTGGCGGTAATGACCCTCAAGTTGTTTTCCAACCACCATAAAGTCAGAAGATAAAAACCCACATCTAATAAAGCAGGTGATGAGCCAAGGAATGCTAGCTGCTAGCTTATCCAATGCTAACACTAGTTAGCGGTTTCCCTCTCAGTTGCTAGCGCCGCTCTATCAATTGATCAGTTGTTGGCTTTGGAATGGATATAACCTCCTGTGGTAGGAAACTAGTCTTAATCTTGCTTAGGCTTGCTTAATTACAGCATTATATACTTCAATATGTTTTTGTTTTCCAGCTTAAATGAAATCATGAAATATAACTGATTCTACTCAAAGGTTAAAATGTATTAGAATTTATCCTTTCTCTATATTTGGATTTTATGCCTGCATGCAAGTATTTGTGTAAATGATAAATATTGAGTGTAACAAATGAGAAGTCTCATTTTCCTGAATAAATCCCTGGAAATGCAGACACACAACAATAGTTAAGCATTCAAGTAATCAAATGTGGCAACATGTCACTTTCTATGCTCCCCTTTATTTCTTTTTTTATTTCACTTATTTAAGTTCTGTACTGGAGAGAAAAGTTGCCGGAGTCAAATTCCTTGTGTCATACTTGGCCATTAAAGCTGATTCTGATTATCTGGAACAAACTTCCTGATGACTGCAAAGCTGCTGAAACACTGAGCTACTTTGAATCATAACTTAAAACTCATCTGTTTAGAGCTGCTTTTGAGTAAATGATGTATCATATGTTGTTTTATGATTAATTACTGTTTTACCTGTTCTTTATGTTCTCTGTATTTTATGCTTGTCATGCTTTATAATTGCTGTTTTTACGTTCTCCAATGCTGGGTTCTATGTTTTTCATTGTTTAATCATGTATCATATATTTTGTTTTTCTTTATCACTGAATCACATAAAGTACCTTGATTTACCCTGTTGAATGTTTGCTATACAAATAAAATTGCCTCGCGTTGACTTGCCTAATAAGAGACGTTCAGGAGAGTAGGTAATGTAGGAAAACCCAGCCTGCTGTTCATGTCTCTGAAAAGTGATGCAGTATCACTGGTGACAGATGTCAGAGCAGCAAGAAAGCTATGGGACGTTCTGGCCTGGGGGGACTGCTTCATGGTTTGCTAATCCGACTGTCATGGAGCGGTTCTCCAGGCGCGCAATAAGAGAAGACTGTAGAGCTCATGTAGATGAGAGATCACACTGTTTGCTAAACACTGTCATGTCTTAGAATGGAAGGGTTGGCAGGTTGGAGTGATGCAACTGTGATCTGTACACTGTGTTGATAAACGTGATGTATTATATCCTTAGAACCCCTAAAGGACATCAGTCTGATCTGTTTTAGAGATATTATTCCATCAGCGTCCAGCTTCTAAAGAGAAACTCCAAAGGTGCATCTGAGGTGAAATGTATGTGCTAGGAGAGTGATTACTGGAACCACAATCAGCAAGTCTAACTACCAACATGTATGGCTGCTATGGCTGAGTATGAGCTTAGACAATATAATTAATCAGATCAACTTTATTACCATTAGCTGTTCATACAACAGGGCTCTGTTCCAGAAAGCAGGTTATGGGACATAACTGGATAAGTTTGTGGATAACCTCAACTTTTGGTTCCAAGAACGGAGGTATCTTTAAAGGTATGTTAGTAACCATAGCAACTTAATCTCTGAACATAACCTGCTCCTGAACAGGTTATGGTCACGGTAGGTTTGTTCCAGAGACCGTTCTGATTATTACGTGTCCTTTAAATGATGATCCTGTGGAAATGGAAGCACAGATTATATTTCCCCAAATTACTTTGAAATGTTTAAATAATTTCATTCGTTTCCTGATATAAAAGACAAAATGATAATTTAATTATTTGGTATATTTGACATGTAACAAATCCATCTTTGCACTTTTGTATAGTTATTTCTGTGTATTATAATTATTATGAATTGGATCCCCAAGCATTCTCCAGTTCTGTCAGTGCAGAAATTGTCTCATCTTCATCCTACAGTAGAAGTGTGCAATTCTACTTTATATGGCCAAAAAAGAGAAGAATCTAAAAGTGAAGCGTCATCAAGGAATGGTGGAGGCACGAGAAAGGAGTTAAAAAACTAGTTTAGTCTGGTCTTAACAATCCATGAACTGCTCACAAACGGACACAAAAACCTCAAATTAAACACCAGTTCTTATATTTTCTTTTTGTCATTCAAGCAAATGCATAGATCACAGACAATAAATGAATAAGATGCACAAACCTCGTGAGCTGACATCCATGAGGGGCTAGATTTTCCTTCTGGCTGTAGTCTCTTCTTAACCTTTACTTTCTTTATTTCTTCACTTTTACAACCAGTTCCATCTCTGTCTTTATGCGTAGCGGCAGTCTGCAGCAACAACGTGCAGGTGGCATGAGCGCATAGAAAAAGGAGCCAGGCGGCACCATAAACCGTAACAATTATTCCGTCTGCAGTTTACCACTAGATGGTGTAAAAGAATTCAAAATAAAATTAACAACTCAATGAAACATTAAGTGCAAAGGACTGTTACAAAAAGTAACTAATGTCACCTGATAATTCATAACTGGGACACACTGGGGGGGGTTCTGGAGGGTCCAATAAGACGATATGTCCACCAGAAACTGCAGGACAAAGCCCTTATATATTACAAACAATAAAACACAATTTCACAAAGATATTAGTAACATTTAAGAGTATTTCAAATAAGATTACAGAACACATAATGTGCAGCTGAATGAAATGATCCTGCATTATGAAACAATAACTGCTGCTAAGTGCATTAAAAAGCCTTTAAGTGGCAGCAATGATAGTTGTTGAGTTGGAATATATTAGTAAATGTTGTAAACTTCTATTTAACAAAGTCAGTGGAAGGCAGACTGATGAAGTGGTCCCAGTTAAACCATCAACCACTGGTCGGCCTTTATTAATGGACAGAACCAACTCCTTAGCTGGGTGAGGGGAGATGGTGGTGGCCCTCCACCAGTTAGACGGGCCTCAGCCGTCTTAATTATATAATTACATAATTAGCTACATGACAGGAAGAATGCACAAAAATAGTTAATAGTCCTACATCTCTCCAGGAATTATTAGATTTTTCCTTTTTTATAAAATCTTTTTCTTATTTTGACTTGGGTTAGACTTCTTCTGTCTCCAGAAAGAACGATGTGGAGAGAGGTTACCATGGAGATGGAGGAAGTGATACCATCATGTTGGATTAAGGATGGTGATGTATTGTGTCCTAAACAAGGAGCTGCAGGAGCTCTGAAGGCCTGCAAAGAGCCAGAGGACTCATGGGAAAAATCCCTGTTAATAACAATTAACATTGAGTCAGGTATGTGTTTTTTAAGGCAAAAGATGAATGTCATTTATAAACATAAGGCAAATAATAAATGGTTAACGCATTCATATGAACATTTCTTCATTTTTCTCTTTTCCATGAACTTTGAAGTATCTCCAACTGTCTCATGTATGTTTGGTCATTTCTAGCCTGCTGTAATCTTAGTTTTGCTTGTGTGTGTATTTTGGGTAGACTGTCTTTTGGTTTTATCTCAATAACAGCAAATAAACATAATAACATAATAATATTAAAAGTAACTATATCCCAGAAGCACAACACAAAAAAGTATTTTCATCAAGGAAAAAACAAACTAAATATATTTGAAAGGAAACAGGAAGAAGTAAACAGCTTATTTAGTCCTGTTCCTGCCTCACAAAATCATATCATATAAAATAAAAAACTAACAATATTGTCATTCAGTAGCTTGTTAGTTGTTAACTGTTGGCATGAAAGATGATATCCACAAAATGAAGCAAATATTTTACAATAACCAAACCTACATGTTTACCCAGTTACTGTTGTATAAGACTGACTCATTTGTATGAATTTTATCATTGCTGTATGTAATTTAAGATAAGAATGAATGTGAGAAGTATGACTTTACTACAACTGCTGAATTAAGTGGCTCAGAAGAAGAGTTAATGACAAAGAGGAAGCCAACAAATATTATCCTGACTACCAAATGGGTTTATAGTTCACCTTTACTAATTTGATCATTTTTAAGACTTTTTATGTTGTAGAATGTTACATTAGTAATTGTCTAACAAATGTTTGTTGACTTTTTCCTGTTTTTTAGATGAACCATCTGTCAGTGAAGACAGTCAAAAAGAATCTTCTCCAGGTCTTAAGATAAAGGCTACAGATATTGTTTCAAACCTCTGTCACAAATGTGAGGATGGAGAAAGGTTTTCCAAACTATTTGAATTCAATCAATGCCAATTCAAGCTAAGATAGTCAACACAGCTGAACGATGACTACTGTCTTACAAAATACTTCTTACTAATTATAGATGAAAAGGCTGCCAAGAAGATATGAAAATGTATTCCTTGTGAAGGTATGTGTTAATTTACAGGAACCAATGAACTAAAGGCGATGTCTGCACTGTCTAAAGGGCTACATCATTGTAACCTGGTATTTTTAGAATTTCTAATAACATTCTAATCTTTGTTGGAGCCACAATGGGAGCTTTTTGTGTTTGAACTCTGGTTTATTTGGCTACTCCAAAAGGGGCAGTGACACCTAGTGGTGGTTCATGTCTCTGCATCATGTCATATGAAGATGGGGGGGGGGCTCAGTATGTTTGAATCATAGCAGAGATGTAATGGCTCTTACTGCAAACTCACAACTAAGTCACACTTTTCTGTTAATATTGCACAAATACAGACAGAAAAAAAGAAGCCACATCCTGCAAATCCAAGTAATGAGAATCAAACCAAGAAAAGAAAACCAAAAGTTATGCAGATTAAAAACACATCATTGTAGAATTTCAGCCACCACTGTGGCTATGTCTGTATCGGGACGATTAGTCACTACAGTTAAGAAAGTAGACGACTTTTTATGACTGTTGACTATTTGTTACAGATGACTTTGTTTTTCCAACTCCTCCCAAAATGACAGACGCACAGTTTGGTAGGTGGTTGTGTGAAACCAGCTTGTCTTTGATTGGGTATCAATATTCAGAAATGTAGTATGCCATACCAGAACTGAAAGGTTACAACTTGAATTACATGATACAAAATATTATGTATAATTCTCATTGTCTTTTATGTTTATGCAAAATGTTATTGTTGCTTATGTTGATTAACCAAATACATGCAAAGTCATTTTGAATTATTTATGTACCCAGTTAAAATAGTAATTGCAACACAGGAAGATCATTCCTACTGCTTTGATTTATTCTTCCTTTGTGATTCCTGCTGTAACAATTTCTCTTCTTTATATTATTTTTTTTAATCAGATCATTCAGCCCTGGTCAAGAGTCTGTCCAGATCCCTTTCTCAGAGACAGCATGACGGTTCCTCAGGGTCTTCCACTCATGGACGGAGGGATTTCATTTAATGCTATTGTTTTATTGTTTCTCTGTTTTAATTTTCATAGTCTTGTCATATATTTGGATTCTTCTTCACCAAATCATGTAAAGCGCATTGAATTGCCTTGTGTTGAAATTGTGATAAATAAATTAAATTGCATTGCATTAATTAAAATGACAAAGAAAAAAGTTTTTAATATTTAATTTTCAAATAGAATTCCAACAAAATTTAAACAAATTTAAAATTACTCACTTATTCAGATTTTTTATTTTATTTCTGAATACAAATGACATTCTTGACTCATAAATTAAATTAAAAATAAACCATCCAAACTGTTTTTTCATTTTCAATCTCAGCATTTCTCATTCTGTAAATTACTAAAATTAAAAATGTATGTCAAATTTAAATTTCAAACAGAACCCCTATTAAAAATTTGAGAAAAAAAGACCGATTAAAAAATAATCAGGCACCTATGTGGGCAGCTACAGCTACTACTGACTGAAGGAAGGACCCCAGCCCACCCAGCAACGCTGTGCTCCAGGCTAACTTATTCTGAATTAAACGGTAAGATTTCTTTCCTTATCTTTGCCAGAAATAACATGTAATGTTGGTTTATCCTTTAAAATGTATTTATCGAGCGGTCATCAAACTCATCAAGTAACCCGTTAAACATTCTGATAGTACGAGGCTTGGAAGCATGTTAGCTTCAGATGCTAGTTAGCTTAGCATAAGGTTCAGCACCAAAGGCAAGCGGCAGCCTGATTCCATTTACTGGACTAACTAACTAAAGGGGGAGCATATTCTACTGGAATAGTCTAGTAAACGATATACCTTGGAAGAAGGTTTGGTCTTTACCATATCGATACTTTCTAACTAATAAGATGAGAGAAATTTCTTTTAAAATTCTGTATAAATATTACCCCTCTAAAATGTTCATTTCACATAGGTTCAAAAAAGATATCGACACCAGCTGCTCTTTTTGTAACAGTCTTCCTGAAACTCTGGCTCATTTATTCTGGTCTTGTATTCATGTGGAAAAATTTTGGTTTGAGATTTTAAGACTTTTGCAAACAAACATCCTCCCAAATGCATCTTTCTCTTTCAAAAATGTTATCTTTGGCTTTTATGAACATAATGAAGACAGCAGATATTATGCTATTAACCTAATATTCATCCTAGCTAAATTTTTACCTTCACAAGTGCAAATACTCCAACTCTAAACCTTTTTTGCCTCTCTTCTTGTCTGATATAAAAATATATTTTGTCTCTATTAAAAACTCAAACAACTCCAAAGCCTTTAAAACTATAAAACTGTTTGAGAAGTATGATGTATGTAATTGGTGATATGCTTACCAAATATCTCTTTTTTTTTTTTTTAGTGTCCTTCCTATCATTCCTGATTATTTTACTTGTGCTCCGCTTTTTTTTTTTTTTTTTTTAAAAAGCCCCCATGTTACTTCTTGTTGTTCAATCCTGTTTTTGTAGTAATTGACTTTTCAATAAAGCTTGACTTAAAAAAAAAAAAAAAAAAAAAAAACTAAAGGGGGAGCAAGATGGCGGAGTGAGCAGTCGCAAAAGTGCAGGGTGTGACAGAAAAAGTGACTTTGACATCGACTGTAGTTATTTTTGAATCAACAATCATCCCTAAAGTCACTGTGCACAAACGAGAAAGACTTAGAAAAATGGCTAACATCCAGAATCAAGCTAGCTTCAATGAGCATGACTACAGCATGGACGGGTTACGTGAGGCCTGTTTTGACGATAGTGTTGAAGAGGAGATACAGATGGCAAAACAACCGAACGACCACACTCCGTTACAGAGCCCAAATCCCAAAAAACTAAAGAAGAGAGAAAAATCAGGAGAAGTAAGCATGGATAATTTATACGATGCTATTCATACTCTGTCACAAAGATTTGAGGAAAGACTGGATGTGCTTGAAAAAAAGTTTGAATACTTTGAACAGCGCATTCAGAACAACGAGAAAGGGGTGACAGAAAATAAAAACGAAATAATTAAACTCAAGACGAAAGTGGATATGCTGACTAAAGACAACGATGTGCTGAAGGAAAGATGCCGGGAAATCGAGCGCTACGGAAGACGTTGGAATCTCAAATTGATCGGGCTACCAGAGAAAGAAGACGAGGATACTAGAGAAAAGGTGATAGGTATTCTCACAAGAGTGATACCGATGTCAGTAGATAAAGTACGAGAAAAGGTTGATACTGTCCATCGTCTGGGAAAGAAGGATAACCCCGCCTTCAACACAAGACCACGACCGATCATCATGCAGTTTGGCATGAGGACGACGAGGGATGAGATCTGGAGGAAATCGAGGGAGGCCAGAGTCTGCAAGGAGATGCACATCCAATTTAGACAAGACTGGTCAAAAGAAGATCGTGAAGCCCGGGCAAAACTGTATCCAACAGTTCAGGAGGCCAGGCGCAACGGGAAGAAAGCTTACCTGAAAGACGGATACGCCATTATAGACGGTAAAAGAATCGAGGCACCTTACACAGGTTAAATATAGTGTCATGCTGTTGTTCATCAATGGGATACAGACATTTTAATAAAGGGGTTTATAACTGTTAATGTCAAAGCAATAATTCAGGATAGATTGTTCATTCCTGCCTAGTTTCCGAACTTTTTTTTTCTCTTAAGAGCATCAAAAAACGTGTATTTTGTTTCATTGTTATGTCCATTGTTTTTAGTTCCTTAAATGTTCGAGGTTTAAAAAACAACATTAAGCGTAAGGCCATGTTTTTATTTTGTAAGGAAGTCAAAGCCAACTTTATTTTGTTACAAGAGACACATTCTATTAAGGACGATGAAAACTTCTGGAAGCAACAATGGGGAGACAATATTTTGTACTCACATGGAACTTCTCATTCTGCAGGAGTGATGATTTTATTTTCTAGGTTTATAGGGAAAATATTGGACTATAAAAGTGATCAAGAAGGCCACTGGCAGATGGTTGTGGTGGAGATATTTGACTTCAAAATAATTTTTGATTATTGTATATGGGTATAATAACAGGTCTCTCAATAGAAATATGATGTTTAAGTTATCTCAATATATCAGAGTCTGGAGCGCAGCTTATGGCACGGACAATATAATAACAGGAGGTGATTTTAACATTGCACCTAATTCCTGGATTGACAGAAAACCTCCCAAGGGCTTACAACCAGAATATGATGACACATTTAACAATTTCTGTTTATCCAATAACTTAATAGATTATTGGAGAGTGATGAACCCTAACAAAATGCAATTTACATGGATCAGCCCAGCAGATGCTAACCTATACTCAAGGTTAGATTATTGGCTTTTGTCTCCAAATATTACTAATCTTACACCAAAATGTGAAATACAATCATCTCCTCTCACGGATCATTGTCTCATTAGTCTGTCACTCTCATTAATTAAGCAAAAACACAAATCAAACAATATTTGGAAATTTAATAATACCCTGTTGCTGAACGAAGAATTTTGTAATCAGATTAGAATAATATGCTTAGAAAGTAATGATATGGATTTGTCACATATAAGTAAATGGGAGTGGTTTAAATTTCGGGTGAAACAAATAGCTATTGAATTTGGAAAGAATGTAGCCTATAATCGTAAACTTAAACAAAAGGAAATAATGAAAAAGATGAATGTATTATGTGGAAAACCCAACATAACTGTAGAAGAGACAGAAGAGTTACACATACTCCAAAACCGATTAGATGATATATACTTGGAGAAGGCGAAAGGCGCCTATGTAAGATCAAAAGCCAAATGGATCGAGCAGGGGGGAAAAAACTCTTCATATTTTCATAGCCTTGAAAAACAGAGACAGACAAAAAAATGCATAACAAAATTAAACCAAAATGGAATTGTTATTCAGGACACAAACCAAATAACAGAGGAGGTATGTCAATTTTATAGCAATTTATATAAGAATAAACTTCAGAGTGATGATTGTGATGCTTTTATGAAACGGGTAAACAAAAATATAATAAAACTAACAGAGGAAGATAACCTTGTATTAGAAAGAGATATAACCATAATTGAAATTGAAACGGCTTTAAAAAAAATGAAAAATGGTAAATCACCAGGCATTGACGGTTTATCTATAGAATTTCTCAAAACCTTTTGGACAGATATAAAGAATTTATTATTTAACGCATATCTTGATTGTATTAGAAATGGTCAGCTATCCCCAACAATGAAAACTGGTCTGATAACCTTGTTGCCGAAACCTAATAAAGACTTATTACTATTAGATAATTGGAGACCTATAACTCTATTATGTAATGATTATAAATTATTAGCTTTGGTCTATGCTAACAGATTAAAAAGTGTCTTAAATAAGTTAATTGATGAATGTCAGTCAGCTTTCATTAAAGGCAGACATATTCATAACAATGTGAGACTAATTACGGATATGTTAGATTACCAGAGCCGTATCAATACAGAAAGCCTAATATTGTTTATTGATTTTTTTAAGGCATTCGATTCTGTCGAACATGACTTTTTATTGAAGTCACTTCATCTTTTTGGGTTTGGCAACAAGTTTTGTAAAGTAATTAAAATGTTCTATGACCAAATATACAGTTATATTGTACTTCAATCAGGTATCACTCCAAGAATCAATGTCTCTTGAGGAATTAGACAAGGGTGCCCTATTTCACCAATATTATTCATTCTATGCACGCAGCTTTTGGCTTATTTTGTAGTAAATAATAAAGAGGTTGAGGGGATAACAATTTGTGACAAAGAATTGAAAATTAGCCAATTTGCTGACGATACAGTTTTATTTCTAAAGGACAAATCAATTCTTCAGAAGGCTTTAAATGTAATTTCTGTTTTTTCCAGGGCATCAGGTCTTTGCCTTAATCTTAAAAAATGTGAAATATTACCGCTGTATAATTGCATTGAGACCGATATGGAGTCGATACCAGTGAAAAGTGATGTGAAATATTTGGGCATTTACTTATCTAAAAACAGGGAAATGAGAGAATCTAAAAATATCAAAGAAAAATTAGACGGTATGAAAAGAAACCTAAACCATTGGTTAACAAGAGACTTGACTATTTTAAGGCGTAACATCTTGTCCAAATCAGAAGGAATTTCTAAATTAATTCATCCAAGTTACTCTCTGTATATTAGTCCACAGAATATAAGAAAAGCTAATACTATAATTTACCAATTTATCTGGCGCAATAAAACACACTATATCAAAAAATCACAACTTGTTAAGGATTATAACAAAGGGGGATTAAAAACAATTGATTTTCAATCTATGGTCGGAGTTTTTCGGGTTAACTGGTTAAAAGCTATTTTAGAGAAACCTGATTCTATATGGTATCATATTCCCAAAAATATTTTTGCTGAAGTGGGAGGCTTGGACTTTCTTTTGAAGTGTGATTTCGAAGTATCCAAATTGCCAGTGAAGCTATCTGATTATCATAAGCAAGTTCTTCATTATTGGAGAATGGTATTTGTCCATAATTTTACTCCACATGGCTCCACCTTGTGGAACAACAGAGCAATAACAATAAATGGTAAAACACTTTTCTTCAGAAGTTGGTTTGAAAACGAAATCGTTTTTATCATAGATATACTAGATGAACAAGGTAATTTTCTTAGATTTACGGATTTTAAAACAAAATGTAATATTCAGTGTTCAATAAAGGATTACAATAAGGTGTGTAAAGCAATACCCACGGCTTTATTAAACTTGATACAAAATTATTTACAATATTCCAAAAGACAAATAAATTTGCCTAAACTACATTTAAACCAAATTCCCTTAAATAGCAAAAAATGCAACAATAACTATATCTGTAAAATATTTAAATGCAAGCTATTTCATAATTTTAAACAAAATGAAAAAATAAGACACTATAGTGATAAAATAACTAACAAATATATAAAGTTTATGAAATGGCCAATACCTCCTAAAGTCAAAGAATTGCAATTCAAAATAATAAATGGTTACTACCCAACAGCAGTAATGCTCAGAAAAAGATTTGGCTTTGTGGTGGAGCCATGTGTGTTCTGTTCCAAGGAAGAAGAGACTACTGAACATTTGGTTTTCTCTTGTTCAGTGATAAGAGCTTTTTGGCAAGACGTTGTAAATTGGCTGAAAACAAAAATGAGGAAAATTACACATCAAAACTTACAGCAAATTCTATTTGGTAATGATGACCTTCCCAAAGAACTTTTCAGACTTTGCAATATCATAATAATTATGGGCAAATACTATATTCATAAAAGTAAATGGCAAAACAAAAATCCATCCCTAATTGTGTTTAAAATTGAACTGAGGGAATTTTTTGCTTCTCTGAAACTACTGAAAGACTCAAGTAATATAATTTACTCTCTATGTGAAGATTTCTCTGAATATTTGTCATTCTGATTTGTAAAGCTTCCATGTAACTTTACTACTAAGAGTATGATGACTGAAGAAAATTTATGGCATTTGCTTTGGCTTAACTGTTGGACTAGGGCCTTTTTTATTTATTTATTTTTTTTATTCTTTTTTTCCTTGTCATAACGTTGTTTTATCGAACTGCTGTTTGTTGTTCATTTATATCTCCCTTCGAGAGATTTTGTATATTCTTTGCTGTAAAAAATTTGTAAAAAAAAAAAAAAACTAACTAAACTTATTAAACGAAATTAATCTGTTTGAAATGTCTTCTGAGTAAATATGAGTGGTTTAAATTTAAAGTAAAATAAGTTGTCATTAAAAACACATGTAAAGTAAAAAAAAAATAACACGGTATCATTAATGATATGAATATATTATCAAATCAAACTTTATTTATATAACACTTTTCATGCAAAAGGAGCAACTCAAAGTGCTTAACAGATTAAAATGACCCCATATAACCCATATTCCATTCCTTTCCAACACGTAAAAACAATTATGATAACCCAGCCCACAACCCATTTCCCACACAGACACACACACTTGTAGGCTGAGCTCAGATGGGTCAGGTGACTAACGACACGCCATCATGGGAGCCATCTGCCTCGACTGAAGCAGATCCATGGCAGCAGCCGAGGTACCGACCCAGGGCGCCCAGGGAGGGAGGGCGGAAACCCCCACCATCCCAAAGGCGCCGCCGACCACCGAGGCAGAGGGCTCCACAGAGGAAACATGGGAAGGATTAAAATATGTAAAATGACAAAAGCTAGTATGGATAGTAAAATAACTAATAAAATGTGATAATGGAAAAAGTAAAACTGTAAAACATAATTGTGTATTGAAACTTAACTATAATTCAAATAAATAAGTAAATAAAACAAGCATTGCAGCTAAACATATGAATAAATAGTAATCATTTAAAAGCTAAGCTAAAAAGGTGAGTCTTGATCCTGCTCTTAAAAACATGAACGTTCTCTGCGGCCCTGAGATCCTCTATCAGCCTGTTCCAGAGGTGAGGGCCGTAATAATGGAAAGACGCCTCATCGTGAGTCTTTGGGGATGATAAGGAGACGAAGGCCCAAGACCATTAAGACACTTAAAACCATTAAAAGAACCTTAAAATGGATCCTAAAACATACGGGGAGCCAATGCAGTGATTCTAAGACCGGTGTAATGAGCTCCTTCCTCCTGGTCTTCATCAGGACACGAGCTGCTGAGTTTGTAGAAGCTGTAAACCTGAGGTAGTCTTTTTGGGAAAACCAGAAATCATTACAGTAATCGATTCTACTGGTGATAAAAGCTGCATTAGTGTCTCTGTATTGGTCAGAGAGAGAAAGGGGCGGAGTCTGGTGATGTTCTTTAGGTGATAAAAAACTATTTTGGTGATATTTTAATGTGAGGGATAAAAGTCAGCTCAGAGTCAAAAATCACACCCAGGTTCTTCACTTGTAAAGAAGGATTAAAAGACAATGATTGTATTTTTGGTAAAAGTTTTTCTCTCTGAGCTTCAGGACCGATAATTAAAACCTCAGTTTTGTCCTGGTTGAGCTGCAGAAAGTTTTCTGCCATCCAGGATTTAATGTCTAAAATGCAGTTAAAAAGTGCATCCATTGGCCGTGTGTCATCAGGAGACATGGAGATGTACAACTGTGTATCATCAGCATAACTGTGAAAGTTAACTCCATGTCTCCTGATGACATGAGGTGAATTATGCCAAAAATAACAGACCCATCATTAGAAGAACAAGTTAAACTAAATAGTCTTCAAGATCCATTGGATAGTTTGTACCTGTTATCTGTTTTAATTTATGCAACTGTGAAGCACTTTGAATTGCATTGTGTATGAATTGTGCTCTACAAATAAACTTGCCTTGCCTATTGTTTATAATAATACACATTGATCTTTTTGGCTGCATTAGTTAAAAAATGCATGAAAAAAACCCCATTAAAATGATCTCAAATTAAATCGCAGTTGCAATATTGAAGAAAATAATCACAGATTATTTTCCAAAATCATTCATCCCTAGTTGACGGTCTGCAAATCACGCACACACGTTCATAGTTCTTATTTTGACTAGTTCAGAGAAAGATAGCTTTTAATATTTGACCCGACTCTAAAATATCTGCATTGGACATTTTAAAGTTGAACAGCAAAACAAAACATTTCCACTTGATTTGATTGTGTCCTTATGCAGGCTAATAGCCACATGCTAATAGCCACATGCTAATAGCCACATGCTAATAGCCACAGGATAATAGCCACATGCTAATAGCCACAGGATAATAGCCACAGGCTAATAGCCACATGCTAATAGCCACATGCTAATAGCCACATGCTAATAGACACATGCTAATAGACACATGCTAATAGCCACAGGCTAATAGCCACAGGCTAATAGCCACAGGCTAATAGCCACAGGCTAAAAGACACATGCTAATAGCCACAGGCTAATAATTACATGCTAATAGCCACAGGCTAATAGCCACAGGCTAATAGCCACATGCTAATAGCCACAGGCTAATAGCCACATGCTAATAGCCACATGCTAATAGCCACAGGCTAATAGCCACAGGCTAATAGCCCCAGGTCAACTGCATTGAATTATTTCATACTTATTTTTTTATTAATTTCTTAAATATTTTTGTGCATTTAATTAAAAAAGGTAATAATGTGTATATCACAATTATGTTTTTCAGACTGTAATGACATTAGCTTACAGCTCATAAGCACACGTCACCAGGCTGGACTTGTAAATTGTCTGCACATCCCTGGTGGCTGATGTCCACATCATAATTTCACACTGTGCAAACTACATGATGAGGAACTTTAGAGGGTTTAAAGCATGGCCATTGTTATTCTATTTATTTACTAACTTCTGAGGGACATGGACTCTCATGTTCAGCAGGTCTGAAAATTTTCATACAAAAATTTGCTTGCAAACCTTTCTTTTTTTCACTTAAACTTCGGCTCGAATGTTTCCACAGTGAAAGTAACAATAGACGTGGTTCACATTTACTAAAAGCTGGCAGGTCTGTGACTCAAAAACGCAGTTTACCTTTTAGCTCCAAGTGAAGCGAGTGAGAAACGGAGGATGGAGGGAGGAAGAGCTGAGGCAGACGACAGGAGGAGGTATGGAGAAGGGGGGAGATGTTACGTTCGTTAGCCTCGTTATTCTCAATTTTTCTACAATGTTATGCTCAGATAACAGCCATGATTGGCTGAAACTGCTTCACTGCGTTGCTGCATCATCAAGGAAATCAAACAATGATCAGTTAAAGGAGATGCTGATCTTTCACATTTTTAAACCATCTTACACAAATTGATCTTTCACATTTTTAAACCATCTTACACAAATTGTTGGATATTAAAAGTAATCTATTCTAGAACATTGACCGTTTTTGGATGGATTAAATAAATATTTGTTGCATTAGGATTTTTTAATCTCCAATAATCACTAAGGTTATTTTTGGTAATTAAATGGAGAATATTGTCTTCATACACGTGGAAAGTTGGCCTGGAAGGAAGGCGATCCAGGAACAAATCAGGACATTAAAATCTCCTCCAGGAACAATTTTGTCAGCCGAATAATTGAGCTTCCATTGTTGCAGTTTTTCACATAAAAAAAGTTTAAAGTTTTTATTATGAACTGGAATATTATAACCATTTAAAACATTGCAGGATATAATTTAAACCATGAATTTCTGCCACCACCATCATCCAATAACCTTCAGGATCCTTTTTACAGTCAATAATATTACATGGAAACCAGTTGAATAATATAATGACTCCAGCCAAAAGAGAAGAACCATGACTAAAGAAAGCTGAATCGTCCCTCTGTAACTTCCTAAACTTTGTGTCTTCTTCAGGTGAATGAGTCTCTTTTAAAAAAACACCCTTGGCCTTTTGCTCCTTACAGAAAGGACAGATTTCTCTGCGTTTTATGTTATTTTATAATCCCCTTGTATAAAGAATAGAAAGATACACAGGAAAAAACTGCTGCGTCCTGAATATATATTAACAGTAAAAGTTTGAAAGTGCAATAACCCTATTTAGAACAGAGAAAATAGCAAGTGAACCTGATTTTACAACCGCATACCTGAGAATAGACAGAAACCAAAAAAACGTTGCATCTATCCATCAGTCCGGATCCACTCTCTTGTCGATTAGAGCCGGGCTCGGCAACCTGGGCACTCGTTCCACGTGTGGCATGTAAAGGGTTAACTGATGGCACAGCATGCAGTGTAACAATATGAGAAGGTATATTTAAAAAACTGTTTTAGACATGCGCAACACATGGGAAGCTTACGTTCAAAAGCTGGAGAGGAGAAAGTCGTACCAGCGTACGTAGATGACAAATTACGTTTTTACTGAACAAAATACGTAACGTACAGGTTGGCATTTTGTAGGTGTGGCGCTGGAATTTCAGCCTTGGCGGAGCGCCATGGTAACGCCTATGTAAAGGAAACACTGGGCTACTAACGAACATTGATATGGGCCAAAAAATAATGTTCTCTCAAGTCCTCCAGTGGGTAACACCACTGACCTTTTATGACCAATGAAAAACCCTGGGTTTGGATTTCTTTTTCCCCATTTAATTAAAATCCTGATTTTAAACCTGTAACACCAAAGACCAATACCTTAGCTCTACTGGTTACTGACTTGGATATGGTTTTTCTACATGGGCTTAAAGAACGTGCAGCTTGTATTTTAAGATGTTTATTACCTTTGGTTACTTTCATATGGTCCATAATTCATTTTACTGCTTTCAGTTGGGTTACGTTGTGATCTCAAAGAGTCTCTGAGTCCATGTTTGAGTCACATTTCCAACACAGTAGAAAACTGTTCCCATCAACTTAAACAGGCGGCTGTTTCTCCAACCAATCAGATCAGGACAGATAACAATTCACTGCTAGAATCAAAACAAAAAACACATATAGCTCCTACACTGTGTCTGTATTTACTGTGGCTCTCCCTGATGGGTATTACAATCTGTTTAAAGATCTAAAACCTTTATTAAGAAAAGTTACAAGATATTTGTATACAAGTTCATATATTGGTTTTCTAGTTAATCTGACCAAACAAAGAAGCTTTATACCAGATCCATGTTCAACCAAAAGCACAAACACCATAATATTAAAATCTATAAATTGGTTGGCCACTTGAGGTGAAGTGATTTGTGAGGAAGCTGGAATTGATCCTACAACCTTCTGGTTCCTATGAACTACAGCCCCCCCCCTGCTGTAAGGGAACAAATACTTTATTACTGCACTTTGTGTGAATCCAAAGTTACATTTATTAATTGTATCCATATTGTGTTCCTTCAGGTATCAAGCAGATGCTGCCTGTTAAAATGGAAGCTCCTGAAGAAACAAGTCATGATCTGGTCCTGAAGGTCTCAGAGTCCTCCTACATAGAAGAAGAATTGGAGGAAGTGTTGACTGATCAAGAGGGAAATCAGCTCTGTGTGAAGGAGGAAAACACTGACCTTTTTCCTGTTTCTACCACCGCATCCTCCAATTACAGGAAGTTCAAGCAGTTTGGTTAGTAAGAAATGTTTTAAGGTTAAGAAAACTGTAGACTCACAAAACACAGTGCAGACACCACCACCATCCTTTACTGGTGACGAATGTGTTAAAACAGTCAACAGACGAACAGAAAAAAGAATCCATCCAGCTGGAATATTTGGTTAAAAATACTGAATTTGTCTTCGGGCCAAATCAAAAGCCTGATAGAGCAAAAGACGAAGAGAATTCACCCTGAGCTAAACTAGCAAAGTTCATGGAGTATTTGTTAGTTTCCCTAATAACTTCTGTCCTGTACATTTTCTGTAATTTCATATTATTGGAAGTTATTTCCATCACCTATGGAGGAGTTAAAGTGTCAGTTAACAAATTTAGGAAATTGTGGTTTCAAAAACTTTGCAATACTGCACATATGTTTGGGCTGATTTAGTTTAACTTCGTCTGACAATGTTTCATGTAGAAAAAAGTAATAATAATCTGAAGTAGCCCCCTAAACAACACATGACAGACTCTCACTGCTTATCCAAAATTCTTGTGAACGCTGTTTACCTTTTTATAATTCAGTTAATTCCTCTTTGAACTTCAACAAAGTTAAAGAGCAGCTTTGGCCAAATTAACATTTTTACTGATAATTTAATCTGTTCATAAGAAATCACTTATTTTATCCAAACTCCCCAGACCTAACAGTTAGTAATCACTACTGTAAAGACTACCTGGGGTTCTGTGATGAGGTGAAAACTTCATTACATCATGTTATATTCTCCATTTAATGGCAGGCTGATAAAAGCTAAAGTATTGGGCACTATGATCAATAGCTTGTTTCCAACTTAAACCACCACCCACAAAAGTAATAAAAATCTAAATATGCCTCTATACTTATAGTCTGGGGTTACAGTATGTAACGTTCTATTTGGTATAGGCTTCACCCTGTTGAAGCTATCACTAGTGGGTTAAAGACGAAGCAGGATGTAGACTATGCCTCTTTGGGTCCATCCAGACCACCAAACATGAAGCACCATCTTGTACAGAATAATTCATGCTGTGAACACATTCTGAGGGACACTCTGAGCAACAAGGAAAATAATCTCCATCCAGGATGAAGGCTGAGACGACAGACCTTCTGCTGTGAATAGTAAAAAACGAAGGTTACAAACTGTAACTGTGTCATGATGACTTGAATAATCATTTATTGTCACACGAGAGGAAATTCATTTCAGTAAAGCCCGTCAATGAATATTCTCATTCATCCAGGTCATGGTTATCTCAAGGAAATTTCAATCGAACGCAACTGGACTTGGTAATTTGTCTTGGAAGACGTTTCACCTCTTATCCAAGAGGCTTCATCAGTTCATGCTCGCCGTTGACCAGGCTGGGACTGGTACCATCCCAACTACGGATGTTCAGTAAACTATGAGACGGAGGAGCTGGAGTGGTCTGGATGGGTTTTGTACCATGATAGGCAGATCTCTAATGTACTTGGTCTAAACCATTCAATATTTATAAACTAATGCACTTTGAAGTCTGTCTATTCTCTGAGCTACAGGGAGCCAGAGGAAGAACTTTAGAACTGGGGTGATGTGTTCTACTTTCCTGGTTCTAGTGAGAACACGAGCAGCAGCGTTCTGGATCAGCTGCAGCTGTCTGATTGATTTTTTTTTTTTTAAAGTGGCGTATGTTATCTGTCGGCCGGCTGTGGGCGCCTCCTGTGTTGCGGCGGCGGGGGACCCCTGATCCCCGTTGCCTCCGGGTCCTGTTCCGGGCCCGCCCTGGCGTAGCCGGTTTCCAGCGGGGCCCGTGGGCTCGTCCCTGCGATCTCTCGGGGCCTCAGCATTGCGGCTGGTGGGTGTTCCCCTTGGGCTTCCATCTGTTTCTCTCTTGGTGGGTGATCGGCCCTGCGCTGGTCCGCCTGCGGCTCCTGTACTCTGTGGGACTCTGGATGCATGCGTCTCCTGACTCCTTCATGTCTGTGTCGATTCCTGTAGGACGGATTGACGGTTCCTTACACCAGCTATCAATCACTTGCATGGGGAAACCTTATTCAGACCTACATGCTGGCACACACACATAGGTGTGGGGACATTGGTGTGGAAGGACATATCTCGAGCTGAGGTTATCGTCATTAGTTAGCTTTTACCAGGAGCTTACCAGAAACATTAGTATTTTACTTTTAGTCCAGTCTTGGTGTGAAGTTGTCGTTTTAATTTTTATTAGTTTTAGTCATGTTCATACACTTTTTAGTCTAGTCAAGTTTCAGTCAACTAAAAGTCTGAGCATTTTTGTCTTATTTTAGTTAAAATTATCCATGACATTTTTATTTAGTCGACAAAAACTGACATTTAGTCTAGTTTTAGTTAATGAAAATTGTATTTTACTCTCTCTTTAGTAAAGCAATTCTTTTTAACCCAGTCAGTATAGTTTAAGTAGCCTGTAGTATAGACAAAACCATAATTTTCTATTAGCCAAACCTATTTCAAACAAGGTTCTTATTATATTACTGTTACCTTATGGTTTGTTCAAACCACACAGTTTGTCTGCGTCAAGCAATGGACCCAACGCATGTAGTTTAACTTTTCGGCTTCCAACGTTTGCTTCTGAGTAAAAAGAGTGTGTGGGCGGGGCTTCCTCTGTGTCCGTACATTCTGAACTATGACGGATCATAACGAGAGAGTGGCTTGGCTTTATTAGCTAGATAAAGCTAGACAGCGTTGACATCGGGTGCATCAGCGCTCATTATTCAGATGCATTTTGAGTTTGGAGATTTTAACTATTTGCTCCAGGAGCTGCGTATGGATGAAGTTAGCTTTCAGTGCTACTTCCGTCTGTTCCGCGCTCAATTTTACGATCTCCCAGGCCACATCGGAGCTCAAATCTCCTACCAGGACACAAGGTACAGGTGCTCTGTTCCTCATGAGGAGCGCTTGTCCATCTGTCTTCGGTAAGTGTTATTTTCTGATTTGTGTAATCTGCGCTTGGTGAAAATGTTTTCAGTGGTCCCGGGCTTCATTCAAGATACGTGTAGTGATATCACTACAGTGAGACGCTCTGATTGGTTGACTCACTGCATCAAGTCCTTCAAAAGTTCAGCTAGCTGAAAGCTGAACTTTTGCGTGCTTTCATTTGCTACGTTGCCGCTTGCAACGCAAGTAACTCTTGAAAAGTGGACGGAGCCAATGCACACAACGCACCGCAGAGACTCTGACAGACCTCTGACGTACTCGACCGTAGACTTTACATGTAATCTTACCACAACTGACGCTGACGTTTGGGGCGGTGTTAACACACCATAAGTCTTAACCTACCTAATTTTCTTTATGTAATGCCTTGAAATGTCTCTTCAAGTTTTTTGTTTTCTTCCCTGCGATTTTGTGGCCGCACTTCTTTCCATCTTTCACCACAAGACATTCAGTTTCATTTTCCACTTCAATGTAGTTAAAGATTTTCCAAATAACTTATTTTCTTCATCTACTTAAAGCAACACTAAGGAGTCTTTTTTTACAATAAATTGTTTCCAAACTCGTTTCAGTGGTTCATCAACTCATAACAGGGTGAAACGGGTCTTCCACGTTCGCTTTGAGGCCCTCCATCGGCCGTAACCGCACTATGTAAGTTTGGGTCGTCGGGTTACAGTTTTGTAGTTCAAATGAGACTACAAATTACAGCTTCACAAAATACGGCCGGTGGAGTATCCTGCAAGGCTCTGTGGGTGGAGCATACTCGGCAGGTACATATAAATGGAAGATACCTTGCAGCAGGTAGCTTGAACAATTGTCATTGTGATGCAGCCTGCAAAGAAAAGGAAGAGTATGTCAGCGGAGGTGAAGAAAAGAAAACAGGACCATGAATAGCTTAAACTA
>JAPXFQ010000053.1:0-27384 GCA_028564705.1 Apricaphanius iberus | reverse complement strand
CACTACTACCGGTTCTTTGTTTATTTGATCTTTCCTGACATCATGTTCTAAATATAATACCAGGCCCATTGTAGTAGAACTAATTTAACAACAATATTGGTTCCCAATGTGACTCCCAGCGAGCGTCCTGAAGAAGAAAAAAAAAACATTCAGCCTTCAGCCTCTTATAATATGTAATCTGATGAAAACAACTATGGACTTGAGTATTTGGAAATTCCAAATCATTGGATTTAAAGATTACATTTTAGTTTTTTTAAGTGTCATAAAAGTAGCTTATGTATAATAAATCAAGTATTTTTTTTCCTTTAAATTGTTGTGTGTTTTCTGTTGTAAGGCTTTCATTGATTTTGTAAGATTTGTCTAATTTGGGACAAAAAGTATCTTTTGCTTATGCGATTTGGCTGTAATTATAAGATGGTGTGAAACTTGCGCTTGAAGAAGCACACAGCATTTTGTCTGAGCTAGTGATGGGTAGAGCAGCACCGATTCGTCGGCGCATGTACCAAGGTCGTCAGAGTGAAACCTCGCATCGGTGCGTGTATCGCTTTAAGAAATAGTCACGTGACCGACACAGCTTCTGTGTCGTCAGTCACCGAAGCGCTGAACTGTGTTTAAAAGCAGGAGCGTCTCCAGCTTTCAACTCATGATTTCAGATGATTCTCTGCCAAAACTTATTTTTTTTAACCAAAATAATTCCCAGAAAGCCAACATCATGGAGCCAGAAAGAAAACCCAAGGTTTCTGACGTGTGGAATCAGTATCCTGTTCCTCTCATTTTCTGCTCAATTTGATCCAAATTCAGTCCATTTCAAAATAATTTTGTTAAAATTATTCCTATTTTCTGCAGAATAAATGCCGCATTTTTTCTACCGAACTGGCATACATGAATAAAATCACATATTTTGTGCTGAGACATACAGAGCCAAACATGAACATAAGGAGGTCACAAATGCGATAAATGCATATATACTGACGTTATGAAACTTCTTCGTGGTTACTTTATTCAAAGTGAATACATATTTTATTTTTTATTTTTTGAGTAATCAGCTACCAGGAAGCATGAGTTGGACCAGCCATCTCATTATTAAGGACTCCCGACCTCTCAGCATCGTAGAAAGTGAGGGATTGAAGGAACCGTTTCATTTTCTTGAACCATCAAATATTTTGCCAACCAGAAAGTTATTGTGCATCTGTCCCTTGTGAGGATCTGTTTCTAAAGCTGGAGAAACTGCTTTAAAAAAAAAAAAAAAAAAAAAAAAACATTGGAAAGAAGCTTATAAAGAATTCTTAAAATAAAAAATCATCATTTAAGTACCCAACATATACTTCATCAATCAACCACCTTCAAATATCTTTCTCCTTTAACACGGAAACTGACCCAAATTCCATGATGTAAATAAATGTACATTTTAAACCAAAACATATTTTAAACTTTGATTAACATATTAAATTGAGCATTGTGCAGTATGGAATACAATTACATACATTTTATTGAATCCGTAGATTACTTGATTTTCCGAATTAGGTTGCTCGCAATAACATTAAGATCCAGCAGGTGTCAGTAGACCAACACAGTAGCAATTTGGGGTAATGTGTTGAAACGGCATACGAGGAATCATCAAGCCATCACTACAAACCAGGGTATTTTGCAGGAAAATGAACAAGGAAATCACATAAAACTGGACTTGAATACATGTAAATTATTACAAAGGAACATAAACACACACCACTGTGGTTAATGCTTTTTTTTACTTAAAAAAGTGAAATCTACCAGTTAGCAGCCAAACACTAAGATGAAAAACTTACCTAATGCTGGCTAGTAGAGCTAAAGGGGAGGAACATCTCACTGACACAAACCAGGAAGAGGGTGGGCTTTATTTAGCGCCCCCTTTAACAAACCTGTCACACCACAGAGAGCCTCTGTAATGGAAACATCTCTTTACCATCATATCTGTGAGTAGAACCCTTATTTATCTGTTTGTTTAATCCAAATATTCTAATTTACAACAACCAGTGAGCTAATAGGTGACAGAAGACTTATCTTATCTTATTTGTTTCACCTATAAAACAAAACATGATAGTGGGGTGCTTTGTAAAGACCTCTACAGATATTATATTAAAAATATTTTTTTAAAATAGAAGTTATCCCATAAAAAAAAGATGTCAATTCTAACAGTTTTAAATAACCCTTAAAACAACTTGTCTAAAGTTCAGTCGTATTTATAGCTCAGATAATATTTACTTTCTGTAGCGATTCTTAAGTTTGTCACATTTTAAGAGTGAAACTTTTTTGTATATTGAATAAAACAATGGATTACTTTTTTTCTCTGCAGTTTTAAGCTCATTGCTGTGGTGTAGCATCAAAGGTTAGTAAATATAAAGTTTTAACATATTATTTCACATTAAAAAAGTAAATAAATATAGATATTGCAATTATTTTGAAATTCTTATCTAAACATCTTTCTGACTATTTTGTTTTAATGCCAGCAGTTCGTCTGACTGTGAGTCCCAGCAGATCTCAGTTCTTTAAAGGAGAATCAGTGTCTCTGAGCTGTGAGGAGGACAACAGCTCTGATGGATGGATCCTGATGAGGAACACAACCAGAGGAACAAGGACTCAGTGTGGAGATGGATGGGGTGAACCTGCTGGTTCTACCTGTAAAATCACCTACTTATTTCCATCGGACAGTGGGTTCTACTGGTGTGAGTCCATAGATGGAGCATCCAGCAGCAGCAGCATCAACCTGACCATCAGTGGTAAGATGAGAGTGTGGAGTTAGTGTTGATGAAGCTGTGTGGAAATGGATGAAATGCTGTAGTTTGTCTCTGTGTTGAGGTGGATCAGTGATCCTGCAGAGTCCTGTCCTCCCTGTGATGGAGGGAGATGACGTCACTCTGAGCTGTCAGACAAAGACCACTCCCTCCAACCTCCCAGCTGCTGATTTCTATAAAGATAATGTCTTCATTGGACATGGATCCTCAGGTAACATGACCCTCCACCAGGTGATCAGCTCTGATGAAGGCCTCTACAGGTGTAGCATCAGGGGTCATGGAGAGTCTCCATCCAGCTGGATCTCTGTTCAAGGTCAGCAGCTTCTTTGTTATTTCAGTCCTGATTTTTCTTCATCACCTGACCAGGTGGGATTCTTCCTGCAGGTAAACCTACAACTGTAGCTCCGCCCACATCAGGCTGCTCCAATGTTGGTCTTCATGTTTTTATCCACATGGTGACATTCAGTCCATACTTCATAGTCACTCTGCTCATGGTGTCTTCATATCGACGAGTAACAGGTAACACTCTGATCAATCAATCAATCAATCCTCAGTTTCCTTTTTTGGTTCCCACCTTTTTCTCTTCTGACTTCAGGAACCTTCTCCACATTGACGACCCGTTCCACCCAGACTGGTTCAGGATTGGATGATACCTATGATGATGTCATCACTGCTGTTACCACTGAACATCATTTCTAACCTGCTGGCTGGACTTTTTCTCTAAAATCAGAAAAATAACTAAAGAGTTTATGGATCAGAACCAGCAGAGACCCAAGAACTCATCCCTGAGGATCTCCACATGTCAGAGTTCACTCTTCAGAGATTTGATTCTGATTCTCACTGCAGGAGCCACTAGTTGTTTAAAAATGTAGATATGAACTGTGCAAAGATAACTAACTAAGGCTGTTAATTTAGTAATAGATGTTTATTCATGAGGTCAAAGTGTATAAAATGCCTTCCCTTTTCCTCACATGTTGGTCAGTTTTACCTGGAGGCCTAAACATGTAATTATATTATGGTCAAAAAAATAAAGGCAACTTTGCTCCCCCTGTTTTTTTTTTTTTTACTGTAGCAACATTAGTAATGTTGGCAATTAATAAGTAATTTATTAATTAGTAATGAAAGGTCTATTGAGAGGCTTTAGTCTCCTATTATTTTGCAGGGAGTAAATAGAACCAGGTCAGAACAGATTTAATCAAATTATCCTCTGTTTGTTAGTCTGTTAGTTCATGCATGTTAATAGATAAAAATAAATATATTTGAAGCTGTGGGTTTGCAGCACATTGTTCTCTGAAACTAAAACCTCTGTGGTCGTTCACCTTCCTGTTATCATTTGAACCATTTAGCTGGGTGGCATCCTGCTCACATTTAGCTGCTAAACTACTGAATCACTTCTATAGAGAGTTGGACATTGTCATACATTTTAATATATTTTACTAATGTTTGGCGAAATGTACAGCACTTTATCATGCCCTCTATTAAGTGTCAAGTTGCAGTAGAAAAAATTTAGTCTTGAAAATATGTAATCTGAAATGTATGAATTTTGATTTTAAAATGTTATAGACAATGTTGTTTATCATTCTGGTATTGTATATAGGGATACAACGATACCACTTTTTTTTCAAAACTAATACCGTACCGATACTTGGATCAGAGTACTTACTGATACCGAGTGCCAATTCTGATACTTCTACCACGCAAAAAAAAGTGCTATACGTTGGAAAACAGGCTTTATTTTCTTATCTGCTTTTTACAACAAATGATGGTAAATTAGATTTAAAAAGAAAATTATAAAAATGACCACAAAACAAAAATGTAGAAGTAAAAAATTAAAATGTTCTGTGAAATTATTGCAGAGTTTCCACATTTTAAGTATCGGCTCATGGTATTGGTTAACTTTGGCCGATGTGGATACATGTATATTAGATGGTATCGGGGCCGATACCAGTATCGGTGTATCCCTAATTGTATATGATTACTACATTTTACTTAGTGGAACCCATGAAGATAATCACTGCGGGGGGACACTGAGGAGGATTTACGATGATCTCAGCGTGTCACCCGCTGAGCGGGCAGTGAGTTACAATGCGTCTTTGGGGGAAAAACAGATAAATATTAACATAACTGTCAGCTTCACATTAGGTTTAGTAGGTTGATTCTTATCAGGTGTTCTGGAACCGACATACCCAGGCTAAGCAGGTTTTGGGTTGATTAATCAGGAGTTCAGAGTTTACCACAAGGTAAGTTAACCAAGCTTTCTGGAACAGGACCCAGGCATGATATGTAAATATTTTCTTTGTTTTTATTCGGGGGAGGGGTAATTAAACGTGATTTATATTTAATGGTAAGCTATGCAACTAAGTTAGTGATGGTTATATAAAGTTGTGTGAAGCACTGGAGCTTCACTTTGATTCTGTTTATGAATTCATTGTTCTCACTAATGATAAAACGTCCAATGTCTACAGCAACATGGTTTTTCACCCTAAACCAAGTTGTTGCTGCTTCTTCAGCAGTATCTTTGTTTTTGTTTTTCTCTCTCAGTTCTGACGTCAGGTTCATGTCGAGTCAAAGTCTAAAATGATCCAGAGCTTCCTGTAGACCACGCAAAGTTGGTGGAGTCTGCAGAGAAACATGGCTGCTTTACTACTATGGGATGAGGCTACGGTGAAAACGATCTACAGAGAATAAATGTACATATTATTAGACCTGGCCAAAGGAAAACCTACCAGCAGGGGCGGACCTAAGCTGGTTGCTGCCCTGGGCGAGCAGTCTTTCTGATGCGCCCCCCCCCCCCTAAAAAAAAAAAAGAAGAAAAACACCTACCCACTACAAACACAAGATTCAAGCCTATCTTATAATCTATTTTTAACTGCGACAAATGCAACAGAGCGTACGTCTGTGATTGGTCAGCCCAAGATCATTTCACTTGAACAGTGCGCCATAGTCGATGTAATCAGTAGTCCATGCAGCGTTTGGGCACTACATCAAATCAAACTTTATTTATAGAGCACTTTTCATACAAACAAAGAAATGCAGTTCAAAGTGCTGCACAGCATAAAACTTACACCACTTATATCAACCATCCCAACATGTTTAAGCATGAACACATTTATACACCAATGTGTCTTCTGGTTATTTGTGTACAGGTTAACATGTTAAAATACCCATACAGACAGACATTAAATTAATAAAATAAAGGCAAATAAGCAGGCAAAAAATAATAATCAGTTAAAAGCTCGGCTAAAAAGGTGAGTTTTGATCCTGCTCTTAAAAAACGTAACTGTTCTCTGCGGCGCTGAGGTCCTCTGGCAGCTTGTCCCAGAGATGAGGGCCGTAATAATGGAAAGACGCCTCACTGTGGGTGTGTGTCCGGACTTTAGGGATGATAAGTAGGCGGCTGCCATGCTTTATATTGAAGGACAATTGATCTAATCTGGTCTTCTGGGGATTTTAAACCCCTGGAGGTGTAAAGAATAACAAAATAAGCTGCCGTGCTTGCTTACATGTGTTTTTAGAGTATTATGTGAGCTGCACTTCTAATAAAAAGCTTTCCACTTTAATCAAAACTTTCTCAGCTCCTGACTCCCAAATGGGAGGATAGAAAAAAAAAATCAGTCCCTATGTTTTGAAGTGGTGTGGTATTGCGGTGTTGCGCTTCTTGGAAAAGAAAGAAAAAATAATACATTTTATTTATTTATTTCTGCCACCCATCATTAATTGTGCAACCCATTTAAGAACCACTACTGCATACATGTATGACAGGAGGTGTCACTGTGAGCCTGCAGACTTTCTCAGAGAGGAGTAGACAACATGTGGCTCTGGCTGAAGCTCTGAAACACACAGTTACATCATTTATATTATAAAACTAAAATATGCATCAACTTGCAGTATTTCTGGTGTTCCGCTGTGGTGTTTTGAGTTCTCAAAACCAGCAGACGAACTTACCTCTTTTCCCATTTTCTCTGACGACTATCTGTCCATAGTTGATGTCGTCTCTTCTTACAGCTGAATAAATTACCGCTGGATCACTCTCTGCAACACCAGACAGCCCATTTGAACCAACAGAACAGAACCAGAGTCAGAACCATGGCAGCAAAGGAGGAAGGTCACACAGAGAGCAACGGTTTTTCACCACTGCAACTTAAAGGCAACCTGACAGTTTCTGCAAATTCAAGTCAGCAGAAAAACACTGATGGTGTGAAATACACATCCTGTCAGTAGATCCTCCTACAGAAAGAAGACTACTACATCAGAATCAGTACAACACATACATAGTTACTTGTCTGCACCAGGGTTTCCTTAGCCTGCTGCTCAAGGCCCACAGCCCTGCATGTTTTAGATGTTTTCCTGCTTCCATAACACCTGATTTCCCCTGATGGCTGTTACTGAAATACACTCATCTGAAGGTGGATGGTTAAAGCAGGGAAGCATCTAAAACCTACAGAGTAGTGTTCTTTGAGGACTAGGGTTGGAGACTACTGGTCTACAGTGACCCCACCTCTAACCCCCCAATGACTGCTGGAGAGAGACACCAGCCGCCCCAAAACCCTGCAAGGAGTCAGTCAGACAAAGCAGTTTAACAGGAAAACTAAACAGGAGTTTAATCTTCTGTCTGATTATAATTCTAAACACATCGAATCCACATGAAGCCACAGTGTACAGATGGATGCAGGTTAGATGGAGAGTTTAAACAGAAGGAGCTAAACAGGAAGGCTGTACCTCTCATATTTGTCCTATCATGTGTGTGTTGGATGATTTCTTCTCCATAAGTTCTGTGTTGTTTCTTCACTGATGAGTAGATGGCAGCTGGATCTCTCTCTGGGAAATAAATACAGTTGGTTGATGCTAGATAAAAAATAGTGGTTAACCTAGGAAAAATCACACACACAGGGGTCGGAGAGAAATTGAAGTTAACTGAGCTCTGCAGAGGGAGATAAAATTAAGTTTTTGCAGGTTGAGACCAATAGAAAAACTGAGGTTGACCGTGTGTCTATTCTCCTCCTGGCTTCTCAGTCAATCTCACAGCTCTGTCTCCTGGTCTCAAAAGGCCCTCCCACTACAGTCTCTCTTTATTTGGTCAAACTTCATTAGCATCTTAAAAAAACAGGGTGTTTACAAAGGAACATATGGTTGAAACCAAATGACATTTAAAAAGTACATTTTGAACTATGTGATAAAGGAAAGACATTCTAAGAAAACAATAATGCATTATTATTTCCCCCTAAAAGTTTGAAACCAGATATGTATGTTAAATCAAAGCAAATTGTTGGAGCTATTTTTTGTATTTTGGTTAATTTAGGCTTAAGTCATAGTTCTTTTATTTCCTTTCTTGCTAAAGTTAATTTGCTTTATTTTCTATTGATGCTTATTATTTGTTTATCATTTCTGCTAATTTAGGTTAATTAGATTATTGTTTGTTGGTCACATGGTTATGAGGATTTACATAAATAGGGCAAGGAGGGTGGAGCTGCGGGGGCTGTGAGGGGACATGGTTTTTTATCAGTGATAGAGAGGATGCAAAAGGTCTGTGCACTTGCTTACTGAGTAAATAAACCATCATCAAACGCATTCCTTTGGCTTGGACATTACTTGATTTGAAGTCTCCACAACTGTGTAAAGCCTAACCCTTGACGCAGCCACAGTGGCCATTTGGAAGGTTCGATTATTCGTTTGTTTAAGTTTTATGGACAAATAGCCACTACATTAAGTAAAAAACCTGCCCCTGGATGCATTTTGTTGGATTACTTGAAAATTTGACTTTTTCGCTTGTTGGATTACCCTTTATGGAATTGGATTACACACCTGGACGCTGGAGATAAGAACAAAGGCTGGGCCTAGGAGTGGAGGCTGTGCAGGCTGGATACGGCGCAAACATCACGATCTGATCCATCCGACGCTGTAAAGCTTCCCTGGACACCGTATTGGATAACGGTTACGCTACTGGAGCGCTGGAGCTGCATTTACTGCGTGGAGGATCACTCCGTGTTATAATTTGGAGGAGCACAGGCCCAAAGCCTCCACAGGTGACGCGCACGGACGCGCGTAACAACTATCACAGCGCGCAATCAATTCCGTGCGTAAAGGAAACACCGCCGCAAACAAAGAGCTGCATGGTACGTCTATCATTCATCTTCGCAAATAAATTTGTGCACCTGGCCAACATCAGTGAAATATAAAAATGTCTGACATTGCAACAAGAGCCGCAAGTGACACTCAGGTGGCACTTTCCACAAAAAGGCGCACAAGTTTCACTACTAAAGGATTGATGTTTTTCATGCAAACGTGTCAGGAAAAAAGATTGATGAAATGTAAACAAGCCAAAACGTACATGAACCAAATAGATAAATTAATGCATTCCGCAGGCAATATTGATGAAGTCAAGTCTCTTTTGGATCAAATGACAACATGTGTTGATGAGGCAAAGCAACATCATTTGTTATTTGTGTCACTGGATTTACCTCAGGATGAAAGAGGAAAACAAAATAAATATTTTGAACAAAAGGAAAAAATGTTTTTAAATTTTGTTGATGATGTTAAAGGGTGGTTATCAAATGTAGGCCATTCATATGAACATTTTATGAAGCCTCCTGAAAACCAAATTCAAAATGAAATAGGACCTGATGACAGTGCATCAAATAATTGTAACACAGCATATTCAAAAACTGGCTCTAAACAGTCTAAAGCTTCATCTACCACATCTGCAAAGATATTAGCACAAGCAGAGAAAGCAGTTTTACAGGAGCGCATGGCTGCCTTAAAACAAAAGCATATTTTAGAGGCGCAGGAGGAACAAATAAAGCTTGAACAAGAAGAATTACGTAAGAAACGGGAACATTTAAGGAGAGAAAAGGAGCAACTTGTTCTGGAGGCAGAAATGAAAATGACAAATGCAAAGTTGGAGGTTTTGGAAACCAATTCAAAATGTGGCTCAAAGACATCAAAATGTGCTACGACATCAGATGGAATGAATTCTTACCTGGAAAGGTCAAAAATCCTAGGAACAAATGGACTAAACCCAACTGCTGAACATTTTGTGCCAACCAATAAGAGCTCTGTATCTCTCCTCAGTCTTCCATTAGATTCTGTCCCTGCTAGAGTTAAACCCAAGCGAGTGGAAATGCAAACACCCATAACAAATGTTATTAATGTTCCCCAAAGACAAAGTATTGAAGTACCTGTTCTGCAAAATGGTCATGGCAATATTCAAACAACTCACTCTCCAGACATTTTGAACATAATGCAGCGTCAAAATGAAATTACTGCCCTGTTGGTTCAACAAAACACAGCCTCTGCTCTGCCTATGAGAAATATACCTGTATTTGATGGTGACCCACTGCACTTTAAATCTTTTCTAAAAGCCTTTGAAAATTGTATTGAGAAAAAAACTCTAAATTTCAGTGATTGCTTGTATTTTCTAGAACAGTATACTAGGGCTCAGCCAAGAGATATTGTAAGAAGTTGTCAGCATCTCCCCTCTGAACTTGGTTACCAAAGAGCAAAAACACTTTTGACTGAACATTTTGGCAGTGAACACAAAATCTCCTCTGCTTACATGGACAAAATCAACAACTGGCCCCAAATAAAACCTGAGGATGTTACCGCTCTGCAGTCATTTGCTTTGTTCCTTCGAGGTTGCTCTAATATAGTACATCACATAAAGTACATGAAGGAGTTGGACAACCTCAGGACAATCCTAATGAAACTTCCATACAAGCTGAGGGAAAAGTGGAGAAATGTGGCATGTGACATACTGGAAGAAACTGGAAGCAGAGCAGTGTTCGTTGATCTTGTCAATTTTATTGAAAAACAATTCAAAATTGTTTCAGACCCACTATTTGGAAATATTTATGATGTTCCCTCAGCCAGTCATACAAAGGTATCAATTCAAGTAAAACATAAAAAGAAAAGTGGTTCTTTTGCCACCAACGTCAATGCACTGAAGGAAGGACCTAACGATAAGAAAAACTTTAAAGCATGTAGCAGTAACAAGCTCAAGTGTCTGTTCTGCCAGCTCACTAATCACACTTTGGACAAATGCTTTCAGTTTAAAACAAGGACACAACAGGACAAAATGCAGTTTCTAAAGGAGAAAGGCATCTGTTTTGGGTGTTTAAAATATGGTCACACAAGCAAAATTTGTGAGAGTCGTTTGGCTTGTGAAGTGTGCCACAGGAAACACCCATCTGTCCTGCATGTGGGGAAGGAGGATGTCACAAGGATAACCTCTAAAGAAACTGTGAGCACCGAACCTGAACAGCAGCAGACGTGTGGTCATATTGGGGCTGGTGAAGAGGACACTGCTGTTTTTTCCATCGTGGCTGTGCAGGTGAAAAATCAGAAAAGTAATAAAGCTGTGTACACTTATGCTTTCTTGGACCCTGGGAGTTCTGGTACTTTCTGCACTGCAAGTCTGGCTGAGAGACTGGGAGCAACAGGCAAAAGCTGCAATATATTGTTAAAAACCATGGGTCAGTCTCAAACTATTAATACTACTGCAATAACTGGTTTGGAAGTATCTGGTCTCGACACTCAGGACTTTATTGAACTGCCAACTGTTCTGACACAAACCACTCTGCCTGTGTCCAAAGTCAATGTGCCATGTCAGGAAGATGTTGCAAAGTGGCCGTATCTGAGTAGCATTAGGCTACATGAAGTAGATGCAAATGTGGACTTGCTCATCGGCACTGACTCTCCCAGTGTTTTGGAGCCTTGGGAATTGATAAACAGTCAATATGGTGGACCATATGCGATGAAGACCAGAGTTGGCTGGATCATAAACGGGCCTCTTCGTGTTGGAGACTCTGGATGTGCTGGTGTAAAGTCAGGATGCACTGTTTTAACTGCTAATCGCATATCTGTGGAGCACTTGAATGATATGTTGATGCTGCAGTACAATCACGACTTTAATGAAAGAACATATGATGAACAACCAGAGATGTCAAGAGAGGACATTAAATTCATGAAAATTGTGAAGGATACAGCAGTGCTCAACAATGGACATTATTGCATCGACTTGCCTTTCAGAGTGGAAGATCCTGTTTTACCAAATAATCACTGTGTTGCTTTACAAAGACTCCAAGGTCTTAAAAGGAGATTTAATAGAGACTTTTCCTTCAAAACTCAATACATTGAGTTTATCAACAACATGCTGGAGCAAGGATATGCAGAAAAGGTTCCCACTGATGAGCCTGCTCCAAAACAAGGAAAGGTGTGGTACATCCCCCACCATGGGGTACATCACCCAACCAAGAAAAAATTACGTGTTGTGTTCGACTGCGGCTCTACATACAAGGGCACATCATTAAACAGCCAGCTCCTGCAGGGTCCAGATTTAACCAACACGCTCATTGGTGTCCTCCTCCGGTTTAGACAAGAACCCGTAGCTGTTATGGCTGACATTAATGCAATGTTCCATCAGGTCTGGGTGCCACACAAACACGTCAACTTCCTACGCTTTCTATGGTGGAGCAATGGTGACATTAGGAAGAACCCAGAAGAATACAGGATGTGTGTGCATTTGTTTGGAGCTGTTTCCTCCCCAAGCTGCTCAAACTATGCACTGAGAAGAACCGCTCAGGATAATGCACTGCAGTATCCACCTAATGTCCTCAATACAATAAAAACTAATTTCTATGTGGATGACTGTCTCAAGTCCACTGCGACAGAGGAGGATGCAGTGAAGCTTATACATGGACTAACATCCCTTTGTAAAAAAGGTGGTTTTCATCTCCAAAAGTGGGTCACAAATAGTCAAAACGTGTTTGCAATGATTCCCAGTAACATCCGAGCAGGTAGCCTGGAGGACATGGATTTGGACAGGGACCAACTACCTGTGGAAAGAGCTCTGGGGATGCAATGGTGTGTTCAAAGAGATACCTTCAGCTTCAGGACTGCAGTGCGGCAACGTCCACACACGAGGAGAGGCATCCTTTCCGTGGTGAGCTCTCTCTATGATCCACTTGGCTTTCTGTCTCCTTTCATTATTCCTGCCAAGTTATTGTTACAGGAGCTGTGCAGAATGAACTTTAAATGGGATGAGCCAGTCCCCAGTGTCTTCTCCAAACATTGGTCTGAGTGGCTCTGTGAACTCCAGTGCATGAGTGGATTTACAGTGGAGCGGTGCATCAAACCAAAAAACTTTGGAACACAAGTGAAAGCAGAATTGCATCATTTTTCAGACGCCAGTCAAACCGCATATGGCATTGTTTCATACTTGAGACTGGAGAGCTCTGACAATGTGCATGTTGCATTTATCGTAGGCAAGGCTCGTGTTGCTCCTCTGAAGCAAGTTACTATTCCTCGTCTTGAGCTTGCTGCAGCTGTGCTTGCTGTTCGAGTGGACTTAATGCTGTTAAAGGAGCTACAGTTGCCACTGCACAAATCAGTGTTTTGGACTGATAGCACTACAGTTCTGAAGTACATCTTCAACGAAACAAAGCGTTTTCACACATATGTTGCCAACCGTGTCAGCATGATAAGAGAAGCCACAGTTAAAGATCAGTGGAGATATGTAAATACCAAAACCAATCCTGCAGATGAGGCGTCTCGAGGACTAAGAGCTCAGGAGTTTGGAAAAGGAAAATGGCTAAAAGGACCAGATTTTTTGAACTCACCTCCCACCGAATGGCCGAAATTCAACTTGGACGACTCCACCATTCCATCTGAGGATCCAGAGGTGAAAAGAGAACTTAAAGTGAATGCTGTAATAACACACAGTGACGATCCCATCAGTCAACTCATTCATTATTTCTCATCCTGGAGAAAGCTTAGAACGTCAGTGGCCTGGTTGTTGGAGCTAAAAGAAAGACTTTTTCTTTTGAGTAAAAGGAGACAGGAATATATGGTCAATCAAACTGAAAATGTGGAAAAGGAGCTTAAAAAATTTAAAGCCACACTTGGAAAATCCAGCTTAACACCAGAGCGCTTGGAGGAGGCTGAAAAGGCAATAATTCAGTTTGTGCAGAACCAAAAATTCAGCAGTGAAATTGCCTCACTAAAATGTGATCCAAAGATTGTATCCAAAGACGGCCCTCTGTATCGCCTCGACCCCTTGATCAAAGATGGGGTCCTCAGAGTTGGTGGACGCCTGTCTAAATCTGCCCTGCTGTGGGAGGTAAAACACCCTGTCATCCTGTCAAAGGATCTGCATGTTTCCCAGCTCATATTACGTCATATCCATTACCAACTTGGACACGCTGGACGCAACCACATGCTGTATAAATTGAGACAAAAGTATTGGATTATTAATGCCAACTCTGCAGCCAGGAAAATTATCTCTCAATGTACGATGTGTAGAAGATACAGAGGAAAACTTGGAGAACAGAAAATGTCAGACTTACCTGAAGAAAGAGTTTTGCCTGACCAAGCACCATTTACAAATGTGGGAGTGGACTATTTTGGACCATTGGACGTGAGGAGAGGGAGAACTGTGCTGAAGCGTTATGGAGTGATATTCACCTGTCTGAGCAGCCGTGCGTTACATCTGGAGGTGGCGCACTCCCTTGATACAGACTCCTGCATCAATGCTGTGCGAAGGTTCATCTGCAGACGAGGACCTGTGACAAGTATAAGGTCAGATAATGGCACAAATTTTGTTGGTGCAAAAAAGGAGCTGAGACAGGCTCTGGCTGCTCTACATCACTCTAAGATTGAAAGGACCCTTGTACAGGAAGGAGTGAAGTGGAGTTTTAATACCCCAGCTGCCTCTCACCAAGGTGGAGTTTGGGAGCGTCTGATTCGCTCTGTGCGCAGTGTACTTACCTCTGTTGTTGGACATCAAACACTGGATGAGGAAGGTCTGCAGACACTGTTTTGTGAGGTAGAAGCAATACTCAATGACCGACCAATAACTAAGGTCTCAGAAGATCCCAATGACTTTGAAGCACTCACACCAAACCACATTCTCCAACTAAAAGGTAAACCCATCCTGCCACCAGGTCTGTTTGAAAAATCTGACCTGTACATCAAGAGGAGATGGAGGCAAGTGCAGTACCTTGGGGAGCTCTTCTGGAAAAGATGGACATCAGAGTATTTGCTGGTGATGCAAGAAAGACAAAAATGGACAAGGCAAAAAAGAAGTTTCACCTCAGGAGACATTGTTATAATCGCTGATGCCACAGCTCCGAGAGGGTCTTGGATGATGGGCAGAGTTCTGAGCACCACAGCTGACTCCAGAGGACTAGTCCGCTCTGTAAAGGTCAAAACGAAGACGAGCATCCTGGACAGACCCATTACCAAGCTCTGTCTCCTCCTGGAGGCTAACAAATGACTGTGTAGCTCATACATTATTTTTAACTCTTCTATTTTTCTTACAGGCAAGGAGAAAATGAAGATCCAAAGATTCTAGCTTATTGCTAAGGCTCCAGTCAGGAAATAGCTCCTTTGTGCTAAGGCTAATGTTAATTGTGGGTAAGGCACCTTCACAATTAGGGGCTGGGTTGTTGGAGCTATTTTTTGTGTTTTGTTTAATTTAGGCTTAAGTCATAGTTTCTTTTATTTCCTTTCTTGCTAAAGTTAATTTGCTTTATTTTCTATTGATGCTTATTGTTTATCATTTCTGCTAATTTAGGTTAATTAGATTATTGTTTGTTGGTCACATGGTTATGAGGATTTACATAAATAGGGCAAGGAGGGTGGAGCTGCGGGGCTGCGAGGGGACATGGTTTTTTACCAGTGATAGAGAGGATGCAAAAGGTCTGTGCACTTGCTTACTGAGTAAATAAACCATCATCAAACGCATTCCTTTGGCTTGGACATTACTTGATTTGAAGTCTCCACAACTGTGTAAAGCCTAACCCTTGACGTAGCCACAGTGGCCATTTGAAAGGTTCGATTATTTATTTGTTTAAGTTTTATGGACAAATAGCCACTACACAAATGTTTTAGCTTGTTAAAGAATAACAAAATAGTGATTTGTTAAAAAAATAATGTGTAGAAAACAAAATGCTATCAGCATCTGGTTTAAAATGATCAAGGATATTTATGATCAATAATTGCATATTAATATAATTAATGATTAAATGTAAGTTTACGTCATTAATAAGATAATTGGGGCACCACTAGAAGAATAATCCCATATTACTAGACACTTAAAGTTAAAGTTTGAAAGTAATTTTCATCATAGGTACACGTCAACTGTGAGAGACAGAATTTGAAAAAAAAAAAATCAATGGATTCACATTGTAGGATTTTTAAAGAATTTATTTGTAAATTATGGTGGAAAATAAGTATTTGGTCACTTCAAACAAGGAAGATCTCTGGCTCTCACAGACCTGTAACTTCTTCTTTAAGAAGCTCTTCTGTCCTCCACTCGTTACCTGTATTAATGGCACCTGTTTGAACTCATTATCTGTATAAAAGACACCTGTCCACAGCCTCAAACAGTCGGACTCCAAACGTCACTATGGTCAAGACCAAAGAGCTTTCGAAGGACACCAGGAAAAGAATTGTAGACCTGCACCTGACTGGGAAGAGTGAATCTACAATAGGCAGGCAGCTTGGTGTGAAAAAATCTACTGTGGGAGCAATTATCAGAAAATGGAAGACATACAAGACCACTGATAATCTCCCTCGATCTGGGGCTCCACGCAAGATCTCATCCCGTGCGGTCAAAATGATCATGAGTACGGTGAGCAAAAATCCCAGAACCACACGGGGGGACCTGGTGAATGACCTGCAGAGAGCTGGGACCAAAGTAACAAAGGTTACCATCAGTAACACACTACAACGACAGGGAATCAAATCCTGCTGTGCCAGACGTGTCCCCCTGCTTAAGCCACTGCATGTCCAGGCCCGTCTGAAGTTTGCCAGAGAGCACATGGATGATACAGCAGAGGATTGGGAGAATGGTTTCATCTGATCACATGACAAAGTAGAACTTTTTGGTATAAACTCAACTCGTTGTGTTTGGAGGAAGAAGAGTACTGAGTTGCATCCCAAGAACACCATACCTACTGTGAAGCATGGGGGTGGAAACATCATGCTTTGGGGCTTTTTTTCTGCTAAGGGGACAGGACGACTGATCCATGTTAAGGAAAAAATGAATGGGGCCATGTATCGTGAGATTTTGAGCCAAAACCTCCTTCCATCAGTGAGAGCTTTGAAGATGAAACGTGGCTGGGTCTTCCAACATGACGATGATCCCAAACACATCGCCCGGGCAACGAAGGAGTGGCTCCGTAAGAAGCAGTTGAAAGTCCTGGAGTGGCCTAGCCAGTCTCCAGACCTCAACCCCGTAGAAAATCTGTGGAGGGAGTTGAAAGTCTGTGTTGCTCGGCGACAGCCCCAAAACATCACTGCTCTCGAGAAGATCTGCATGGCGGAATGGGCCAAAATACCAGCTACTGTGTGTGCAAACCTGGTAAAGACCTATAGTAATCGTTTGACCTCTGTTATTGCAAACAAAGGTTATATTACAAAGTATTGAGTTGAATTTTTGTTATTGACCAAATACTTATTTTCCACCAAAATTTACAAATAAATTCTTTAAAAATCCTACAATGTGAATTCCTGGATTTTTTTTTTTTCACATTCTGTTTCTCACAGTTGAAGTGTACCTATGATGAAAACTACTGACCACTGTCATCATTTTAAGTGGGAGAACTTGCACAATCGGTGGCTGACTAAATACTTTTTTGCCCCACTGTAGCTCTATAGGCTCGTCTTCCACCCCTGTTCTGAGGAATCTAGATAAGTCGTTTTGGTGCTATCTCTTTATATCCTGTTGGGGGTGCTGTATACTTTGCCCCCCTTCAGGTCCAAGAGCCTTCCACTTACCCCCGTTCAGCTGTTTTTGTAGTTTGATAGACATACAAACTCTAACGGTGCAGAAACTTTATGTTCGCAAGATTTCCTAAGAGGTTTCCATCCAACAGCAACTTTTTACCAAACATATCTACCAACTATATTTAAGATGACTGTTTAACGTCCCAAAACTTCGTTAAAAATGTAGTAATATTCAATGTTTAGTAATGCATCTGAAACACCATCACTAAGACAACAAAACTGTGTAACTGAAAAGCGATAAAGAGGCTTTTCTCAAACTATAAAGATAAAAGATTGTACTAAATGTCAATCGTTTGTTTAAGCAAGTAGACTACATGACAAATACTACAGAAAAACGTCAAGTTTACAGTAACATCTGCTGAGTCATTTTACTACTGACAACACTTTAGGACAAACTACTTGCCAGATACCACATATTTATACAAACGCTACTATAAAGAGATTAGTACATCTTCAATTCTATTCAATTAATTAATATAGTGCTGATTCACATGATATGTTCCACACAAAACCCTGAGGTTGTTAGTATGCTACTGTTATCTGTCATCAAGCTAACATCACTGAATGTGTTGGGATCATGTGTTCTCCAAGACTAAAAACTGAAAAATTGTCCATTACTATTTATATGATAATATGAGACTTATGTCATTGGGAAGCTACCATGCACATAGCGCTAACAACCAGAGGATCCGATGCTAATGCTATCAAAACAATGGCCAATATGCAATAAATGAATGTCAAAAACAAAGTTAGCCATCATCATTATAGTGTTATATGAAAGTTACTGCTTTGTTTTGCCCATCATTGATAGAACAAAACGTCTTGGATCAGCTCAAAACTGTCACCAAAAGCTGGATATGCAGATGTTGTTGGATAGACAGTAGCACTTAAAAGTTTTTTTTGACCGAGAGTCCCCCCCAAGCAGGTCAGAACAAAGGAGAAATTCAACCTATGAAATGAGATGTCCTCTCCATGCAGATCATCTGCCGACGTGGGCTGAAATGCCGTTCAGAGAGGAAGAAGCCATTATTCCAAAATGCCTTTGCAAACTTAAAGTACAGTTTCCAGGTATACTCATAGGTACCAAGCATTGTTTAAGAAATATTTTCAGTCAATCTGTGAAATTAAAGGATTTTTTTGCAAACCTCGACCCACAATGTACTTTAAAAAACAAGTTTACAAGCCGGCAGCACCCCAAAATATTGGAACATCAAGCTGTTGCGTGTTTTTTTCTGCAGGAGGGACTGTGGATATTTTACAAATAGATTCATAAGCATAACAGAGCATAATTTTCATGAGATTGTCATGCAACAACAGAGTGTCTTTGATAAAAGGCTTCTTCAGTTTCGCTGCAACACAGAGCACCATAGGAAATCCTTCCCACAACCATCTGAATCTACCACAACTCCTAGAATAAACTTGAACAATCTGAGCTATAATAACACCTATTTTTCACTTTGGGATCAGTGACGCAGTTTTTAATTTGAGCTGAATTTGAAGTAATGTGGCATAAAGTATTCATGTGATAATAAGCTCTAACAATCAACTTAAAATGTATGAAGTTTCTAATAACATCTGAGTTTCATGTGTTGTTCCTGCTGCTCCACCCCGGCACTCAGCAACATGTTAGCCGGACGCTGACATGTTTTCATCAGAAACAGGAAACTGCAGTCAACCACAGAGCTTCCACTTCACTATGTCTACCTCTAAGACATTAACCAAAGGAACAGAGACCAGCAAGTAAAGCAAAAACCTCGCTGCCAACGCCACAAAACATATTTAGAGTGAAACTGAATTTATGTGGTCAAGATTTAGTTGGGTTAGCCAGCTACGTACTGAATACAGCAACGATAAAAAAAATCACAACAGGTATACAATGGAAGACCGATCAAAGTGTGTTGAACATATCACCAGCCAATCATTACCTGTTCTCCACTCATTCTCCTGGAGCTGATCTGATTTCCTGACGTCACCATCAGTGAGTCTGTCTTCTCCAGTTAGTCTTTTCTCACCTGTAGTCAGAAGAAACCAGGATGGATCATAGCAAATATCCTTTTTATTAACTTCAAATTCAGTATTTAATAAATAAAGAAGGTATCTTAGTATTTTCACACTGACTGGTTTACTACAACATTATTCAGCCAAACAAATGTGGGCTGGTAAATTGGTTTGTCTCACCTTCTGACTTGTAGCGAAAGCAGCGTCTGACCAGTAAACCCAATAGAACCAGAACACACAGAGAGGCCAGAGGAACCAACACGGACAGAAGAACAGTGGAAGAGGAATGTTGATGGTTAGATGTGTCTGAAACAAAAGAATAACTTGATTCTAATCACATTTCCCACAATTACACTAAGTTTGTGATTAAAATGTTACTTTGCTAGACCATCACTAAACTG
The DNA here is from genome assembly GCA_028564705.1 of Apricaphanius iberus. Taxonomy (NCBI): domain Eukaryota; kingdom Metazoa; phylum Chordata; class Actinopteri; order Cyprinodontiformes; family Aphaniidae; genus Apricaphanius; species Apricaphanius iberus. Next base: position 7,430 of record JAPXFQ010000053.1, on the reverse strand, counting down.
TGTCTGTACTCATTGTACTGATTTCATTTCTGCACTTTGAACCTCTGAAAGGAACTTTGAATTGCAAAGGGCTGAAAAAATATGGAGGACCAAAAATGACATAATAAAAAATAAATGCAGAAATATACATATTTAATTTTCCTTTTCCTAATATATAAATTTTTGCGAAAACATGTTTATGTATTTTCATTTTTCCTTTACCTTTTACATGCATACTTTGTTTTGACATTTGTGGTAGTTATTTTTGACGGGGCTAAATATGTTTTAAATATCTTCAATCCGAGGTCTGTTTTTCTTTAAATTCAGGCCTGGGAAACATGGGAGAATGTGTGACCTTTGAGGACCTCTGAGACAAAGAGTTTTATTGCAAGGCTGTAAAAGCAAGGATGCTTAGATAAAAACTGGGAGGAAGGTTTGGAAGCAGATAGCCATAAAACCATAATTCTTTATAATGAACCTTTGACCCAGAACAGAGACGACCCATCTTCTGACTCCAGGATTCTCTGACAGCAAATCATGGCTCAGACACTGTTTGGAAATGATCGGATTGGAGTAAGATTTCGAGGAGAAGGAACGCCTACAACCCTGGCAGAATACTGGAGTCTATAAAAGTTTTGACATGAAAATCATTCAATGGTCAGATTCTTTAATCTGCCCCAGAGAATTATCTTTGTTTTCTCTGTAAAACCCGCATATCTGTTAATCTGTTCAAAATAAATGTTAAACTGGAAATTGGCTCCATTTTGTCTCTGCTTGAACATGCATTGAATTACTTATGATAACTTTAAATTCAATACATTCCCTCGTCTACTCTTTTTCCTTCACATCATGCATTTCTGCCTCATTATGCAAATGACGAAGGCTGCCCTTCTTGAACAAACTCCTCTACTATTGGTCAATAACCAGGAAGGAGCACGATCCAGGTGCAGATCGATTTTTGGCCGTTCCACTTCAGCCGTTTCAGGAAAACAACTTGTTTGATAGGAAGTGAAGTTCAACCAGAGATTTCTCAGACGATTGCAGAAGAATTAAGCCACATTGAGAGCCTAAATCTCCTCCCCTTCCTGAAAAAACAATGACTAGAAATCAATGGAGCGAGAAAAGTTATTTTCCGGTCCGCTTATTCTTATGTCCTGAATCACACATATGTTCAATTCAATTCAATTCAGTTTATTTATATAGCGCCATTTCACAACAGATGTCATCTCAAGGCACTTTACAAAAAGAGTTATTACAATACAATGTTTAGTGTAGAAATTACAGAACCACAGAAGATTGCGTCGTGGAATTCTCAGCAATCCCTCATACTGAGCAAGCATGCAGCGACAGTGGGAAGGAAAAACTCCCTTTTAACAGGAAGAAACCTCCGGCAGAACCAGGCTCAGCACAAGCGGTTATCTGCCGCGACCGTCTGTGGCTTGGAGAATACACAACAGAGACACAGAAAGAGCAACAGAACCGATGCAGAAGTTTGTTGCAGGACGTGGAGAATTTTCCGTCACTGCAATGCCATCTTAGTCAGGGTCGTCAAGCAGGGCTAATCCGGAGCACCTACTATAATAGAAAACAGGTTAGTGCTTGAATTGACAGCACATCATGCAGTTGGGGAGAAGTAGGAGAGAAAGTAGGAACAGACCCTAATAATGTCCTCCAACAGCCTAGCCTAAAGCAGCATAGCTACTAACATTAACCTGTCTCCTAGCTACTAGGAGACCTGGCTACCAACACTCTGTCTGAGTCCTCCTGACCCGTGGACGGTGTAGGGCCGGTAACGGCCCCCGTCATGCCGGGGTCTTCTCGGAGTCGGGTTGTTTGAGAATGCAGCCCAAAGTGGGTGGTAAACTCCATCTAAGGCTAAATACCGGCACGAGACCGATAGTCGACAACTATCTTAAGGAAAAATAGACAGAACTGAGAGGACAGAGTTGAAGAGGGCGAGAAACGTTTAAGAGATAAACGGGTGGGGTCCGCACAGTCTGCCCGGGGATTCAACCCGGCAGGTAATGGGCGGCCGCACTGTGCGGGAGGATCCCCTTGAGGGACCTCTCTCCGGCGCTGGCTGGCCCCTGTGGGGCGCATTTCTTCCGCGGCGGTAAGCCGCGACCGGCTCCGGATCTTTACCTGGCTTACATTAATCTATCTCTACCTAGCTACTCTACCTCTTCCTATCTCTTCCTAACTTTTGACACTCTGCCTGACTACTAACATTAACCTGTCTCTTCCTATCTACCTGTCTGACCTGACTCTAACTACCTATAAACATATCTCTAACTGTAAGCTTTGTCAAAGAGGAAAGTTTTTAGCCTAGTTTTAAAGATAGACAAATGTTGTACCTCAATTTAAATGATAACTAATGATTTGCATCTCGACTGTGTTTGTCCAGTGATTTGGGATTTATTTGATTGTAAAAATTCGCATTTAAAATTCCTACAAATCAGAAGTCGCATGTATGACGCCATTTGGCTAACAGGAGCTAGCACTAGCTATAGCACGTAAAACCTTCACCTAGAGCTTGTAGAGCTTCTCCTCCATGCTGCTAACTACACCGACCTGCTTAAACCCCACATACCTGCTACTTTCCACACGGTCAGATTTATAGAGGTTTTCTCCGTGTTTAATGCTCCTTTCTTCAGCCTGGAGGCTACAACCCTCGCTCTCCTCCTCTTCAGTTGTAGTCCGCTAAGTTTTTAAAAACTTAAAGTAACTTTTACCTCCAGTCGAAAATAAGCGTTTTCTCTGCATCAAAATTTGTTTTTAAAATTCACGGACATCATATGTTCAATCCACGGCACATTTCAAACTGGATCAGAAAATAACTTTAATCGCTCCATTGACTCTCATTCATTTTTTCTGGCAGTAGGAGAACCATGGACTGGAAGTAGAAGAGCGGGCCACTTAAGGCTCCCCCATTGTATACCTTAGCTGAAAGTAATACAGTCACTGATGACTATTTACATAGACATTTGAGTGAGAGCCTACTCCAGTTACTGGCAGACATGGATGATGAAGCTGATCTGGTAGTTCTCCAGATGTTGGAGGAAGTTGGCTTGTTGCTGGCTTGCACAATCGATCTGCACATGGATCCTGCTCCTTCCTGTTTATTGACCAATAGTAGAGGAGTTGGACCAAGAAGGGCCGCCCTCCTCATTTGCATAATGAGGCAGAAATACATGAGGTGAAGGAAAAAGAGCAGATGAGGAAATGCAAAAACAAGGAATACACGTAAAAGGAAAAAATATATATAGATATATATTTCTGCTTTTATTTTTAATTGTATCAGTTTTTGTCCTCCGTAGGGAAGTGATCTATAGATTAACAATTCTGTCTGATCAGTTCTATGGGGAAGAGAAGCTATAACACTACTGACCTTGAACAGAGATCCAGCTGGATGGAGACTCTCCATGACCCCTGATGCTACACCTGTAGAGGCCTTCATCAGAGCTGTTCACCTGGTGGAGGGTCATGTGACCTGAGGATCCATGTCCAATGAAGACATTATCTTTATAGAAACCAGCAGCTGGGAGGTTGGAGGGAGTGGTCTTTGTCTGACAGCTCAGAGTGACGTCATCTCCCTCCATCACAGGGAGGACAGGACTCTGCAGGATCACTGATCCACCTCAACACAGAGACAAACTACAGCATTTCATCCATTTCCACACAGCTTCATCAACACTAACTCCACACTCTCATCTTACCACTGATGGTCAGGTTGATGCTGCTGCTGCTGGATGATCCATCTATGGACTCACACCAGTAGAACCCACTGTCCAATGGGTACAAGTAGCTCATATTACAGGTAGAACCAGCTAGTATTCCCCATCCATCTCCACACTGAGTCCTGGTTCCTCTGGTTGTGTTCCTCATCAGGATCCATCCAGCAGAGCTGTTGTCATCCTTACAGCTCAGAGACAACGATTCTCCTTTAAAGAACTGAGATCTGCTGGGACTCACAGTCAGACCAGCTTTAGTAAAAAAAAAAAAAAAAAAACACTGTTTGCATTAATAATTTTAGCGTTGTTGCTTTAAGACAGAACAACTCTGAAGGTGTTGTCATTCGCCAACTATTCCTAAAAAATGTCTATATTTTTATCATAATATAGGTTCACTAACTTTGAATGGTAGAGAGAGAGAGAGATAATCTTAACCCTGAGTTAAAGAAAATTAAAGTTCACTTTAACCTCGATTGTTTGATTTATTGGTATATTAATACTTTTCTGTACAGGACATATAAACAGTTTCTCATTCTAAAGGATCAATAACTTTGTTTTTTATCTTTCATATTTCTTGCATCTTGTAAAAGTGACAATAATGATAAAGATATATATCTCATTCGATGTTAGCTCATGTTAGTTCCTTCTCTCTTCAGGAGCTTCTTAAGGTTAAATCAGAATAAAACAGGCGATTCTCTACTTACAGACCAGGCAGTGAAACCATGTTTGTGTCATTGCAGATCTGACTGATTTGAGCAGTATTACAGCTTTTTGCTTCTGAAAACCACATGAAGCCCCCCCCTTTCCTGTCTATCTGAGCCTCTGTGGTGTGTTGTTCTCCTTTAAACCACATCTGTCACATAAACAGCTCACGACAGTAATAACTGAAAATAGACCTACATCATTCAAAACACAAAGAATCACAAAAAAAGCTAGTTATTTTACTTTCAGTACTCAAGTTTCTGTACAGGGTCGAGACCAGGGATTTTTCCCAGCAGTGGCACTGTTAAGTCATAACCTGACTGTAGTCCAGTCCGGATTCTGCCAAAAGTCATTTGAGCGTCTCATCAGCAAGGAGTGGGTCTGGATCCTCAACACCAGTGGTAGACAGTGGTGGGTTCTTCTGGAGGTGAAGGCTGACTTCCTCAGTGAAGCTACAGTTCTATGGATCTCAGGAGGCATCAGGATGCTCCTGTCTCTCTGCCCAGAATCTGGAAAAATAAAGAACATGTGTTGCAGTTCACATATTTAATCACCTTATAGTTTCCACTCAGTTCTGCCTGCACACTAGTGATGTCACAGTCTCAGCATTATTCCATTGGCTGGAATCGTCATTTGGCGGGGTTTGCAGATTTAAACTCTGAGCTCAGACAGCAGAACATGGCTGTGATGTTCTATGTAGCTGCCTACCCGGACCTCTGCAGAGCTACATGACAAACGATCCTGAGTAACTTTACCTCAGATCCTAATGAGGACGCTGAGGAGGTGGGGTCTTGGCCTTGCCTCCTCTGGGTTCCCTGGGTCAGTGCGTCTGCTGCTGCTGATGGCTCCTAGCCTAGCCTATCTGCACCCGGCCCAATGTCCTTTTAAACGTTGCTCTTGAGCGTGTGTGTGTGTGTGGGGGGGTTGGTACTAATGTGGTCATGCTTCTAAATCTGATGAAGGATTTTGAGTAATTGATTGATCATTATCCCCCGACTAGTGAATTAGAGACAATGCTTCATAAATCTAAATATTTTTTATACTTTGTATAAATAAGACATTATTAATTGTATATTTGAAATAATTTTATTACATTAATTGTTAGCTCAGATGTGTCTTGACAGGATAAAAATAGGGTCTCTTGTTTATTGCTGTAATCAGTCCTTGTCTTCAAAGGTACTTATAAGCAAAAAGCATTATTATTATTATTATTATTATTATTATTATTATTATTATTATTATTATTATTATTAGCTCTGGTAAGGGGCGACCATAGAACTTCATGAGGTGCAGGAGGATGGGGGAGGAAGACCACAGGAGTTTTTGGTGTGAACCAGGTTATTTGAAGGAAAGCAGCGCCCTCTAGTGACAATAGGAAAACATTCAGTTTGTTTACTGTCTCAGATGTGCGCCTCCCACATCCATAATACAGATCGGATTGTGACCGTTGAGATCTACAGCTCCACAGGTATATTTAAAGGATAAACTATAGCTAGTTCTTCATTTCCTCTGTTTGGTTCAGTAAAATGTTTACATTTCTATCTTTATTATAGGTTTTAGTGAAATGGCCGCTACCAGCTGGCTGCTGTGCGCCCTGATCCCTGCAGGGTTTCATGTCCTTGTTTCAGCTGGTAAGTGCGTCTGAATAACTGCGCTGCTTGGACCGGAGCAAAACATTACAACCTGTTCATAGACTTGGTACAGAGAATATAAAAACACTAATATGAGTTGAGTTTTAACTTTAAACTGATTAAGTTAAACCGAAAGAAAGTTTTTGTTTGAGCTTGGGATCGGTTGTTTGGGTTTCATTTTCATTTTCATTCAAATCTACAACCGCTTTAGCCAGACTTGAACTTACCTGTAATCAAGAAGATTCTTTTTGGCAGGAAATTATATTTTAAAAGACCATAAAACAATATAAAATTGATTTTAAAAAAATATAAACGATTACATCTTATGTATTAAAACTTTTGTTTGTCAGGAGATAAATTATTTTAACATCAAAGTAATTAATAGATTAATTTAAACTTAAATTTGGACGCAGCAAGAATAATTTGGCGTTTAAGTGGATACTGGCTAATAAATGTAATGTCATTTTGACTAAATCTGTGACTGGAATGTCAGAATGACTAAATAAATGTGTAGCTATATTTACTAATCTAATTTGATGAAATTTTGATGAAATACCTGACAATAAAATTGGGAATTTATGAAAGAGTAACCCCTCTCCAACCGGATTTAAAATCCACCCACATGTTCAGTTTAAAAAACGCTTCAAGATGAGGCGTTACCCGGCAGAACACGGAGAAGGAGAGGTGAGCGTGGTCTACACTGTGAATTGAAATGATTGTCTTTTGTAAGTACAGCTGGACAAACACACAGACAACCAGTAAAATGCACAACAATAGTGATGTAAGCTCCACTGCCTCAGAGGGGGGCAACCGTGAGGTTGAATATTTCTCGTCCTTCAGAGGGAACGGACCAAAGTGTGGAGGAGGCAAGCATCCTTGACTTTCATCTTTTTGAGCTTATTGCTCATGACTTGCAAACTCCCTGCGGTGGTGTGGCCGTGACTGAATGTCTATTTATACTATGCAGTGGCAGGACACTGATGTCAGAAACCCGTGCTGAGCCGGTAGCAAAGCCTGATTCAAATCCAGGTGTAGAGTGAAATATTAACCGATTTTTGGTACAAAATGAATATTTGCACTAAAATGTACTAAAGTACCAAAAATAACAACCACGTGTACATAACATCATTAGACAATCATTTATAGAGTTTATCAGCAAAAATAGTGAGTTTTGGGATGAGTTACACTTTAACCACATATGCTCACAAAGTATTCGAAAACATATTTCTAGCATTTGAAATTAGGAGTTTCAAATCCATCCATCCAAGTTTCAAATTATCGGTTTAATTAAGATTATTTATTTACAGCTCCATTAATTAATCTAAAAGGTGTTTATATATTTTTTAATTAACAGCCACCACTGGATATAGCATAATAAGTTATAATT
>JAPXFQ010000052.1:0-27613 GCA_028564705.1 Apricaphanius iberus | reverse complement strand
TAAGAAAAAGGTTTTATTACTCCAAAATATTGAATAATAGTATTATTAGGATTGGAACAAATAACCTGCAAAATAGATCATATTTGTCACAATTCATGCGGTTCACTCTAAATAATGGGGCGAGTTTAGTTCTTTAAATACAGTTTAACACTATTACAGACGTGAAACTAAATCATTTATATTCCTACAAGGTTGGCATATAAACTAGTAGCGATATAACAGCTTAAAGAAGGTCAGTTATAAAATAATTAGAATAAAACTTACCTTAATCCTTCATGAATATTAAATAATTAGAATAAAACTTACCTTAATCCTTCATGAATATTAAATAATTAGAATAAAACTTACCTTAATCCTTCATGAATATTAAATAATTAGAATAAAACTTACCTTAATCCTTCATGAATATTAAATAATTAGAATAAAACTTACCTTAATCCTTCATGAATATTAAATAATTAGAATAAAACTTACCTTAATCCTTCATGAATATTAAATAATTAGAATAAAACTTACCTTAATCCTTCATGAATATTAAATAATTAGATAAAACTTACCTTAATCCTTCATGAATATTAAATAATTAGAATAAAACTTACCTTAATCCTTCATGAATATTAAATAATTAGAATAAAACTTACCTTAATCCTTCATGAATATTAAATAATTAGAATAAAACTTACCTTAATCCTTCATGAATATTAAATAATTAGAATAAAACTTACCTTAATCCTTCATGAATATTAAATAATTAGAATAAAACTTACCTTAATCCTTCATGAATATTAAATAATTAGAATAAAACTTACCTTAATCCTTCATGAATATTAAATAATTAGAATAAAACTTACCTTAATCCTTCATGAATATTAAATAATTAGAATAAAACTTACCTCAATCCTTCATGAATATTAAATAATTAGAATAAAACTTACCTTAATCCTTCATGAAATAAAAAAGACGAAGCGCAGGTAGGATTTTTTTTTTTTTTTTTTTTAACTTTATTTTATTGAACATCAAACAAATACAAGTACAGGAACTAGAGCTTTCAATACAATGACAAAAGTGCAATTATGAAACAACAGGTCATTGGATACAGGAAAAAAGGAAGAAAAATAAGTGAAGGGATATATTATTGCTGAAATAAATCTTTACATAAATCAAGAGTGTATTTTGCTTTAGATGTATCAACGTATTTAAGGGACTGAATAAATTTAGATAATTCCAATTTAAGACTAATAAAATTGGGGATTCTTTTTTTGACTTTACATGAATGTATAAAGTACTTTGTGTAAAGGAGCAATAAATTAATAGTATTTTCTATTTTTTTATCATTAAGTTCAGAAATTGTAATGATATGTTTTAAGGTTAGAATGTAGTTGATATTTAATTTATCATTTATAATTTTTTGTAAATGGTGCCACAAATTAAGGGAGAATTTACAATAAAAGAAAAGATGGCATACTGATTCGGGAGAGTCGTTGCAAAAAGTACAGGTATCATTTATGTCAGTGAAGTTGGATAAGTATAAATTAGTTGGGTAAATATTATGTAAGATTTTTTTGTGAATTTCTTTGATTTTATTATTAATACAAAATTTTTCAGGGATTAACCATGTTTTTTTCCAACTTATATTATCCATCCATCCATCCATCCATCTTCTTAACCGCTTATCCAATTCAGGGTCACGGGGCAGCTGGAGCCTATCCCAGCAATTATCAGGCGTTAGGCAGGATACACTCTGAACAGGACGCCAGTCTGTTGCAGGGCCAACACAGAGAGACAGACAACCATTCACACTCACATTCATTCCTAGGGACAATTTAGAGTGATCAATTCACCTATCATGCATGTTTTTGGACTGTGGGAGGAAGCTGGAGTACCCGGAGAGAACCACGATAACGGGGAGAACATGCAAACTCCATGCAGAAAGACCCTGGGCCGGGATACGAACCCATGACCTTCTTGCTGCAAGGCAACAGCGCTAACCACTGCGCCACCGTGCAGCCCCGCAACTTATATTATTTAATACTTTATTCCAGTGGCTTATACCTTTAGGAGTGATAAATCTTTTCTCAAAAACGGTATTGCGAATGTGTTTGTTGCTGCATTTTAATAAGTCAATACCATTAATTTTTAAGAGAGGTTCTATTATAGTTTTAGTTTGATACTGTATGTGTGAGGTAAATAGTTGAATTAAACCTGAGGGAAGAGCATTAATTACGCTGCTAAATTCTTTAAAAGTAACAGGAAAGCATTTAGAACTTATCATAATCTAGAAGGCTACCTTTATCGTCAAAAAGATCAGAAACATATGTAATATTTTTATCGATCCAGTTTTGCTTAAAAATAGATTTTCTTTTAACAGTTATATATTCATTATTCCAGATAATACTCTTGTGTGGAGAAAAGTTATGAGAATAGCATAACTTCCAAGCTAATAGAGCCTGTTGATAGAATTTAGAGAGTTTGATAGGAATTTTTTTAATATCATAATTGCATTTTAGAAGAAAATGAAGACCACCAATTTTATTAAAAATACAATGTGGAATAAAATACCAAATTGAATCAGAGTGTTTTAAGCAATTTTTAATCCAGTTAATTTTAAATGTGTAATTCAAGTCTAAGAAATTTATCAATTCGTAGCCACCTTTGCTCACAGGAGCATAAAGCTGTTCCTTTTGAAGATAATGACGCTTATTTTTCCATACAAATTTTACTAAGAGGTTATTTATTTCTTTGGAGGTTAAGTCAGAAACAAACAAGGATAAGGCAGGATAAACCACTCTAGATATACCTTCCGCTTTAGTTAACAATACTCTGCCAATTATAGAGAGATCTCGTTGCAGCCACATATTCATCACATTATGCATCTTTTTAATTCTAAAAGCAAAGTTTTGTATTTGTCTAGATTTTATGTCCTTTGTAATACTAATACCTAAATAAGTGACTGTGTCTTTAACTGGAATGTTATCAATCTTTTCAACATCGATATTTTTGAAACCTAATATTTCACATTTTCTCAAATTGAGGTGCAACCCAGAAGCATTTGAGAAAGAATTAATCAGGCTTATGGCAAGACTAATTTGGTTTCTATCTTTCAGAAATAAGGCCGTATCATCTGCTAGTTGTGTAATTTTAATTTCTCTCTGAAAAAGAGACAGACCCAATAAATTGGGACTATTTATGATTCTCAAAGAAAGCAATTCTGCAACAATCAGGAAATAAAAGGGAGAAATAGGGCATCCTTGGCGCACAGATCTATTGATTGAAAATCTTTTAGAAGTGTTAGGATAAAGGAGAATGGAACTATTAATGTCTTTATAGAGCATTTTAGTGATAGAAATAAAGTTTTCACCAAAACCAAATAATTTCAATGCATTATAGAGGAAGGGATGTTCTACAGTATCAAACGCCTTATAGAAGTCTAAAAACAAAATTAGAGCGTCTGAGTCAATATGATCTGCATAGTCTAATAAATCCAGAACTAGTCTTATGTTGTTACTAATGTGGCGGTTTTTCATAAAACCAGATTGACTTTCACTTATAATTTCATGCAAATTACTTTTCAGTCTCTGGGCGTAAACAAGAGCAATCAGTTTATAGTCTACATTCAGGAGTGTAATCGGTCTCCAATTTTCTATTATGACTGGGTCCTTATTTGGTTTAGGAATCAGTGTGATCAGGCCTTGTTTCATTGTAGCTGTCATCTCATTTTGTATAATGCATTCTGTACATTTCCATAAGATGAGTATCAATATCATCCCAAAAATAGCAGTAAAACTCTTTGGAAAGACCATCATTTCCTGGGGACTTTCCATTTTTCATCCTCTTTAAACCCTTAAGCAACTCGTCCTTAGTTAAGGGACCGTCACAAATAGATTTAAATTTATCTGAGATAGAAGGGATGTGTTGTTTAAGATTTTCTAAAAATGTTTGGCAATGTTCGCTGTTGAACTTGGATATGTACAAATTTTCATAAAATGAATTGACATGAAATGCTATTTTGACTGGATTGGAACAAATATCATTATCAATTTTTAATTTGGTCAATGTGTTTCTTTTAAAATTTCGTTTTTCTAATGCAAAAAAATAGTTTGTATTTTTTTCTCCGTTTTCAAGCCACTTTGCTCTAGAACGTATAAATGCACCCTTTACTGCGTCGATGTATAATTGATCTAATTCATTTTGAAGATGGGCTAATTGTATCTTTTCATCCTCAGAGAGACTAGTTTTATTTAGTAACAGTTGAATGGCTTCTAATGTCATATTTTCTTTGGCATGTTTGTTTTTCTTAAGGATTTTACTACGATCAATTGCTATAGATCTGACTTTAAATTTAAAGAGTTCCCACTTTTGAATTGCACTCATATTTATGTCTCCAAATACATGTTGGGCTTCTTGTTTTATTGAATTTACGAAAAATTCATCCTCCAATAAATTATTATTAAACTTCCAATATCCTCTTAATTTGTTATTTGAATTTTTAGAACCATGTAGTTGCATTGCTATCATTTTGTGATCTGAAAAAGGAGCATAACAGTGTGAAATATTAGATATGAATTGTAAGCAATTACCAGATGTTAACCATAAATCTAATCTGGATTGGAAAGTATTGCGTGAGTTACTCCAAGTAAACTCTACCGTGTTTGGGTTGAAGAAACGCCACGCATCAATGAGTGCAAGTTTATCAGATAGAAAAGCAGTCAATTTGAATTTTGAGTTTTGAGTTCGTTTGGGGAATCTATCCACACTATCATTTGGAACATCATTAAAATCTCCCCCGATAATCAAGTATGCATGCTTGTACTTATTTAGAAAATCCTGAATAATTCTGTGAATATCAGCAGATATAATTTTAGCCTGTGCTATAATGTTATGACCATAAACGTTACAGATTACAAAAATAGAGTTATCAAGCTTTACAGCCAACACTATCCATCTCCCATCTTCAGAACATTTGGTCTCTAAAATATCACCAGTAAATTTGCTGAATAGTATCGCAACCCCTGCAGAGTGATTAGACGAATGTGAAAAAAAAATTTGATCTCCCCACTGAGATTTCCAGAAACTTTGGTCCGGCTCACATGAATGTGTTTCTTGCAAAAAAATAATATTTGCTCCAGTCCTTCTAAGAAAAAGAAATAAAGCTTTTCTCTTGGTAATGTCACGAAGTCCCCTAACATTTAAAGAAACAATTTTCAAAGAGGTAAACATAAAATCGGTCATTGCTTAAGAAGCACAGTTTAAAGAAAAAGAAAAAAAAACAACAAGTAATGAAAATCACCTAAATTTGAATTAAGTGATGTGAAATAGCTTTTCAAAAGTTTGACATACCTTCATGAAGGTGAATTTAAAGCCAACAAACCAGAATGAAGAAAGTTGCATATATTCTTAGATCTGAACAAATAAGGAACAACTCGTTATTTTCATCTTGTTCTGTCAGTTCGATCAGTCATTGGGAGTTTCAGCCGACACTCTTCTTCCATCAATAATGGCATCCTGGCCCCGCCATGTGGCTTTCTTCCCTTCTTTTCGAGCTCTGTCCACAAGCGGCCAAATCTTTTTCCGGTTTTGTCTCTCGCGAAACGTCAGATCTTCAGCAAAGCGAAGCTTCTTTTCTTTCATAACTTCTGAATCCCTCGAAGCCCTCCAGATCTTCTGTTTGAAGACTCGCATGGTAAACTGGATGATGACTGGTCGAGGCGTGCTTGCTTCTTTGCGTTGTCCAGTTCGATGCACAGTGTCGACGAGAAAGCCAAATCTTTGCTTTTCATCTGGAGCAATTTGGGAAAAGATGTCAAAGACTTTCTTTCTTGTTTCTTCCGCTGTTTCATTAAAAGCCTCAGGAAGGTTGAGCAGCTTCAGATTCCATCTTCGGCTGTAACGCTCAATTTCGTCCGTTTTCAGCTCCAGGCTTGAGAATCTTCGGTTCATGTCGCGTATTTGATCGTCACTTTTTTTAATCTGGTAAACCAAGCCTTCTACCACCTCTTTGATACTCACAATATCTGCTGTGTTTTTACAGATTTTCTCTTAAAGAGAAGCAAATCTGCCTGTTAGCTCATGGACCGCTTTCAGTATATCCGCATTTGATACCATTTCGTCTTGGTTCCCCGAGCACTGTTTCTTCGATAAAGGACTCGAAACAGAAGAGTCATTTGAAGCTGCGCATGATATGCTGGCATCATCATCGGTAACATCCATAAAAATATTGCCTTTGATGCCTTTTTCACGTTTTGGCATGACGGCAGCGAGTATCGTTAGCAGGTGAAATCAACTGATGGTTTAAAGTTCATTCAGAGAGATTCCAGAGAGAAATGGCAACGTCCGAACAGGATTGTTGGTTGGGCTTCTTACCAGATCTCAGTCAACATGTCCATTTGTTGGTCTAAAGCATTGTAAATGTTCAGGCAGTCAAACTTTTTGTAGAGCTTAGTTCACCACATGCTTGCGTTCCGCCATCTTGACCGGACCCCTCTTCTATTTGTCTTGTAAGCGCGACTTGCAACTCGGCAGTGACGTCACATCCGTGTTGGAAAACCAGTACAGCCGGGTTTTGCGTTCTGTTTGTACACAACACGGCAGATCGGAGAAAAAGATGGACGCCTCCAGGAAAGTTGCTGTTGCGCTAGCTCTAAAAGAGTACAGAGAGCTACAATCAAAGTTTGTGGTTCATCAGCAAAATATGGAAGAAGATGATAGAAAGCGGAGAATGTAAGTTCATGTTTCATCTTATTTGATTGTAGTCTATGAATGTTTTAACTGCTGTTTAAGTGAAACTTCCGCTGCTAACGTTAGCACCACTGGTAAATGTTTGCCTAATATGCTTTATATATGTGTAACATACGTTTTTAGATGTACCTAAGAGGCTGAAAGATATTAGTGGAAGTTTATTCTGAACGGAGGTTTTGTTAGCAGAAGGCTGTACTACAATACGTTACAAAGAAAGGACAAAGAAACAAGGAAAGGTGCCTCAGTCTGCGTTCTTTGATAGACGTGCCTGATTAAATGATGTTTGGAATGTCCCTCTTCAGTTAGATTCTAGCCATATGTTATATAAGAAATGAAACAATATAACAGAGCAAAATATTTTAGACAACATTTATTCATTTTAGTTTTTTCTTTTCCTCAGGTCATTGATCTCAATTGTGCTGCGCTCCAGACAACAAATCATCCTCAAGACGGGAACAGAGTGGGAAATCATGCTCAACTGGAGTGATGCCACCTTTCCTCGTCATTTGAGGATCTCAAAACACCAGTTTGAGTACCTCTTGACAAAGCTGCAGGAGAACGGCCTACACACTGATCACACTCAAGGAAGGCCTCCGGTGCCTGATACCAAGAAGCTGCTAATGTTCCTGTGGTATATGGCCAATCAAAACAGCTTCAGGGAGATGTATGACAAGTTTGATGTGTCACAGTCAGCAGCGCACAGAATCATCCTGCAAGTTCTGACCATCATGTCAGGCATGGGGAACACCTTTATCTCCTGGCCAAATACTTGTGAGAAAGCTGCCTCTGCTGCCGCCTTTCACCGCACCTGTGGCCTTGACGGGGTTATTGGGGCGATTGATGGCTGCCATATCAGGGTCCAGAGGCCCCCCATCAGAGGAGGGGATTACATGAACCGCAAGGCGTACTACTCTGTACTCCTTCAGGGGATTGTGGATGATCGGGGCCGCTTCATCGACATCTTTGCTGGACCACCAGGCAGGGTGCACGATGCCAGGATGCTGAGGAGTTCCAGCTTCTACACACAATGGCAGGAGAAGATGGGGGTGCATTATCTGCTGGGAGATACAGTAGTAGCAGTTTAAAAGTTCTAATGTTTCCATGATTGGTCCTTGACTGGCCCTTGACTGGTACGTGCCTGATCCGTCAAAGGTCCCTGACAGGTCCGTGGTGGTAATGTAATCCCCCGCTATGACGTCTTCAGTGAGGCCTCGCCCCCAAGGAGCCTGAGTGAAAACCAGCTGCAATGCCTCTTTTGTCCACGGGGAGGAGCAGTGATTTTAATGTTAATGATTTATTGACGTATCAGACTCAGGGTAGCCTATATAAATGTCATTAAAAAATGTTCCCCTATCTGTTCCTCTATGGTTTGCTGGTTTGTATGTAGCCTAAGTTTGAATGTAAATCAGAAACTCAGGGTTCAAATAGCCTACCACTGTAGTCTTATACCCAGATACAGTAGTTTTATAGCATAAGAGTGCTCTGTAATGTGAAACGTATGACAGTACTGTAGGCAATTAGCCTACTTTTTGGGTTTCATAGGGTTAGGGAACCTGGCCAGGTTCGGGCTTAATTTCTATCATTGTCCACGGTCTCAGGACGGGCTTTAGTGGTCAGCTGATCATCTCAGCGCGATCATTTATACTGTAATAAAGTGCTGCAGTGGGCCACTAACATTATTCCGACAATACCTGTTAAGATTCACAGATGTGATTTACCTGTGACTAATAATGGTCATCTACCATTAATAATAAATGAAACTGTGAAGCTATAACTTTTTTTTCTTCCATTTTTATTTAAACTAGCATATTTCACACAACACAGCAAACCAAAAAAAAAAAAAAATCACGTTTTGAACGTTTTTTTTAACGGCAATAGCCAAGGCGCTGTGCCTCAGGGTCAGTCTTGCGGGGACTTCTTAGTCTCTCATTTATTTTGTTTCTGACTCTTTGCCAATGGTCCCCAGACAGGTTAGGGAAGCGCTTTAAAACCTGTTGGTGGACCCGCTCCTTTATAATTTGAGGCAGTGGACTTTTTCCGTTTGAGCCGCTCCAGTTTGTCATCTTTCCCCAGCTCTTGTACATATTAAATGGAGTAAACTATAAGTATCCTTCGCTGGTCCACATATCCCAAGATTCATTGCGGGCTGAACGGGAGAATTTACTTCCAGTAACATGGCGGACGAAGCGGCAGGCGAAGCGAGAGAGGAGCACAGTTTTAGATGTAAGTATATTAAAATCTGACGGTTCAAAAATGAAAATCTTATAGCGGTTGTGTTGTTTGCCTTTTATTCTTGGCTTAGACATGTATTTTAATATTTTTTTGTAAAGCATCGCTCGTAAACGAGCTTGTATGGTAGTGTAAAAGTTTCTTCATCTTTACGCAGCCACTTTCTGCTTTGGTAAATTAAGTAAAAAGTCAACTCCTCTTAGGAGAAATTATTACCTCTTTACCGAGTAAAAATCGGGGCACGGTGGCTTGGAGGTTGAAGATTAAATCCAGTTACACAGTTTATGCTAGAGGACTCTTATTGAGCCTCATACAACACAGAACCTGTGATCTGCTGTGAAAACTATAGTTCTGCATTCTTAAATCAATACAGTTGTCACGTTCCTCTGGTATTTATTTTCTATCTAATGAGGAAAATTCAGGAGGAGTTGTATCTGCAGGAGAAATTAATCCCTTGCCGGAAAAAAAAAATTGAGAGAAAAAAATAAACCTACTGTATGTATATTTGCAACAGCGCAAATAACATAATTTATGACTGATCACTTTAACAAATATAGATTTCATAAATGTTGTTGTGTTGCTCTTTTTGTAAACTGTGTTTATTGTCTTCTTGTTTAGGATATGAAGCAGCAAAGGGAGACTGGAGAGGAGAGCAGGGACCGAATGGATGGACTGTTTTTTTTCATTCATGTTTTTGTCACATTTTTTATTTAGGTGTTCGATGGTTGTGAATAAATGAATTTCTAAAAATGTTAAATATCATGAAGTCATTTCATTAAAAGTTGTATTAGTGTTTTTAAAGAAGCTTACGTTGAACAGTTTAAAATAACAACATATTGGCATTAGGATAAGTTTTTTTGCAGTTATTTATTTCTATATAAATGACCTATTTAAGCTTAATTAGAACAAACGGGCAGTGTTGCTGGTTCAGTTGAGTACAGATTAATTTCATATTTTCTGGTTGACGAGGGGAACATCATACAGGTTGGTCTGCAGAGAGAGTTTAGGGCAGCTTCGTCATACTGTCCACTGCATCCATCATCAGGGTTTACAGGCTGCTTAAGTCGACGTGCACAAAAGACAAGTTTTTCCAACCAGAGAGCCCCACAGACCTCCAGCAGCTTCATCTTGAAGCACATCCCAAGAGGCAGCTGTGGAGAAAAGTGTTATGACCTGCAGTTTTGTTAAAACACAATGTTAGTTGTTGTTGCAGTGGTTTTTTACAAAAAACAATTCAGTTTATTTAGGAAGAGCCAATTTGGAATATGCTTGGTAAAAAAAAATCCTAGATATATAAAATCAAATTAGAAAATGCTGTTTTGATCTAAAAGGCATATATAATTTTAAACTCACAAAGATTTTTTACAGATAAAATGAATATAAAAAATGTAATATTACAAATTTGTACATTTGATCACTAGTCATTCAATTACAGAAATTATCATGAGAGTAGATGTCTTAAGTATTAACCTGGATTAAATAAAATTATCTTGATATGATCACCTCTCAGCCAGAAATATAAAACATTTGCGCAGACAGTAAAACTTGTTGCTCCTCTAGAGTAAAAAAGGTGAATAAAATACTGGGAAATATTTCTTGCTTTACCAGCTGGTTTAGCGTGATCGCGGTTGCTAGGAGACAGGACATTCGGCAAAGTGGGGGCGGGAATTCAACTGAAGGCTAGACCGTCCAAATTCACAGCCGTTAACATCCGGTCTACCGTGTCCACGAAGGACCCAGCCCATGTAGACCGAGTAGACCGGGTCCTTCGAAGGATCCAGCCGCTGGATTCGGACACAGCCTCTGCTTTCTTACTAGATGAAACGTTGACTGTTCATAGGATTGAAAGGATATATCAAAGTCTAAAAATAATTTTGCCGCTATATATATATATATATATATATATACTTTTGTAAGATTTTAGGAACTTGTAATGTAACGTTGGGCCTAAAAGGCAGAAATTTTCTGAACAGGGCTTACACATTCACACATTTAATAGTCACACAACACTGTCTGGGTAACCTATTGTACTCGCTGATGATCATCCTGAATGCATCCCCCAACTTAACAACACACCATAGACTCCAGATCATTCACACCTCCTAAAGAACATTACCATCTCCAAGCATCCCCCCACCAAGCTTTCCTGACCATCCCTACAGCATGTAACCATGTCTATTCTGTTGTTATTGTGAGTTGTTATATGATTATATTAATATATAATATACACAACAACGTAATTAAGAATTTATTATAAAATATATAAATTGATAAATATGATAAATACGCTATTACGTTGTTTTTGCGTTGTGTATCTCATTACCATCTTCAAGCATCCCCCCACCAAGCTTTGCTCCCCATCGCTACAGCATGTAACCAGGTCTATTCTGGTGTTGCAAACATTCCGTGGTGAGCCGAATAGTCATGTGATTGCATAAATATTATAAATAGGCTATTACGTTGTTTTGAGTTGTGGAACTCTGTCATTTTCATCCAACAACAATAACATAAAAAACCACGAGTTTATCACAAAATTAAAGGAAAGTACATTAGGTTTAAAAAAAAGATATACTTTAGGTTCATAGAAATAAATCAAATTGTTTACAGATATAACGTTTAAGGCTACTTGTTATAATGTTTTACAGAACTCATTTGGTGAAGTTTGGCCTGTGTTAGGAGAACTTAAGTTCATGGAGCCTATGATAAACTTTGACAATAGAAGAAGCAGGTTAATTACAAAAAAAGTGAGCAGTTTGTGTTGTTACATCCAAAATGGTTTGCGCAACCAGCTCTGTTTTTTCTTCAGTGGACGTGCATACTGATAATAACATCATGTCGATGAGAATTCTGTGAGAGAAGCGCCATCTCCTGGTCATACTCTGTATTTCAATTAATGGGTGGAGTTGCAGTAAAACTTTGACACTCCCACGAGAAAGAGGGAGGCCACTCCGGCCACGGGGATTTGGAGGGAACTCTGCTGTTAATGGGCTGGAAAGGGCACGCCATTCGTCCGGCGTTTACTCTGAATGAGAACTTTTAAACTGCTACTACTGTAGTGCCTACACTGGCCAGGCCTTCCCATTCATCAAAACTCCAAAACTTGACAATGGGGCTCTAACGGTGGAGGAGCTTGAGCACAATGCGAAGATCAGCCAGGGGCGGGTCATTGTAGAGAATGCTTTTGGAAGAATGAAATGCAAATAGAGGCGTCTACGTGACCTACAGAACACCCGCATTGACACTGTGGTCATGATCATTATGTCTGCTTGTTTCTTACACAACATGTGTGTTGCTGCTACAGACGTATGTGCAGAACACCGACATGGCTGCCCAAGGCAGCAAGATCACAACGAATAGACTCATTTTCACAGTTGAAAGCTTGTAAATACATGTTACAATGCAATTGCTCTTTCTAACATGATTAATGTTTACTTTTTATTTTCTGTGTACAAATAAAAGTGGTTTCCCTACATTTAATGCTTCACCTTTTTCTAGCGCACAGTTTTATTTATTTGCAATTGTTAATATCGAATGAGAAACACAGAATAAACAATTTAATACAAAATATATTATATATACAACTTAACGAACTATAAAAACTTTGAGTTATAAACATAAAAGTGGTTTCCCTTAATTGATGGCTTCACCTTTTTTTAGCCCACAATATGGTTTTGAGAAAATGAAGGCAAATATATAAATGGCTGCAATCCCATATAATATCAATGGAAAGATAGACTAATGACAGTGTACTCGATGGAAAGAGTAGCAGTAAAACTCCAGGTGTAAATGGACTTATTCGTAAAATGCTGGGCCAGTTATTGCTTATTTTAGATTATCAGGCCAAGACTGACATTATGGTGAAAATGGCTAAAACTAACACTTGTCATCTGAAGTATTTTCCCCTTTGATTTCTTAATTTATTTTATTCTTACTCGGTGATTTCCCTACTAAAAAGGATACTGTTTACTATTTTGTTTTGTTGTTTGTTTGAATGGCCTTATGAGGCAGTAGTGTACAATTTGAACATGCAGAACTATAAATAAAATACTGTCTTCAAAAAAAGAAAAAATTAAGGTTTTGGTAAGAAACAAGCAAATATTTATTGGCAATAAAAAAATATAAAATGAGAAAAATAATAAAAAAATTGAATACAAAAAATAATATATATACAACTTAACAAACTATGAAAAATTTAAATTATAAATGTAAAAAATAGAGGGAGGATGAAAAGACACTCAGAATTTATCAATCAATCGTGACATAAGACTTTCAAAGCCCTGCTGGGAAGACCGCATCTGGTCCATGACCTCCTGGTGGCGCCGCTGGCTGGCAATTTCGACATCCCGCAGGATAGCAAGGAGGTCATCGTCCCGTGGACGCTTGCGTGGCATTCTTGGGGTGGTGCAGGGTGTCTCTGGTGGTGTAGAGCTGGATGCTGTGCTTGTTGCTGGGCTGGGTGACGATGTGTGTGAGGAGGTGGTGGCTGCGGCTATGGGGGCAGTGGCAGTTTCACTGCAAACCACTGCTCCCTGTCTTCGGACATCCACCCCGTCTTTAGTTCCCACAACAGGGAACACGACATCATGTTGGGCCCCAAGCAGCTCATCCACTTCTCTGTAAAACTGGAAACGCATGGTGCCGTTCCCTGTGTTTGTGTTATTGTCCTTTACTTTCTTATAGCCGTCCACCAAGGTGGACCACTTCCTGGCCACCTTGTCAGGGCAGAATGTTTCTTTATACTGTTCTGTCAGTTTGGATGCCATGTCTGCCCACATCTCCTTTTTGTTCTTTCGGCCAAACCTGAGTCGGCTGTTGAGGTCCTTCAGAGACTTTGGGAGACCCTCTCCCTCCCTCTCCAGATGTAGCCTCATCAGGTCTATGAGGAAGAGTGTGTGCTCCTTTGTGAAGCAGTCATGCTTCTGCATGGGCAAAGCTGTGGGGGTGTCGGCAGTGGGTGCCTCAGGGCAGCAGCCTATAACACATAAAAAGCAATATGTCAGTAAGCACAACATTATTAACATCCTTACTGGTGTTATTCTAGTGATTATACTATGATGATTATTTCTGTTATCTTACCGGCTTCAAAAAGGTTGACCTTGATGGTCAGGTCCTCATCCGCATAGTAAACTGTGGGGTCATCTGCACGCTGGTACAGAGGACCGGGGAACAGCAGGGTCCTCTGGGAGTTCAGGAACAGTTTCATGTTCTCATCTAAATACACTAAAACACAAACGTTAGCTTGAAAGAACATGTAGTACTGGAAAAAACCCCAACTAAAAACGATTGCCTTTGTAATGTGTTAGCAGCTATGATGTTTCATTTGTGTCCTTTGTGTAATATGCTTTTTAAAATAGTATCTTTATGTGTTCAAACGTTTTAACGTTAATCAAATATAGACATACGTACATTGATATACATTGATCACATAAAAATATAATCTAAATGCCTATGAGCCATGAAGTTTCCTTTGTCTGTAGCAAAGCTACAAAATAATTTTATTGGGTGGTATTTAGCACGTAATAAGACTGTAACAAGACTGTAGCAACATGCATATAGGTAACCGTATACACTGCTATGTATATGACTTCTGCATTCCGTTACAACAAAGACAAAAGTGCCTAAAATAAAAGAAAACCACAATGTTTACTTACGTCTGATGCTCGTGGTAGCCATCTTGATAACTGAACTCGGGGTCCTCTGACCCTCGACGAGTTGACGACTTGTATTTACGACCTCGGGAGCGTTCTATTTGCATCTTCCGGGTCATAATCCCGGAATCCGACTCGGAAACCGAGTTCGTTGGACAAATAGAACGGGGCATAACACATCGTAGGCTTAGGCTCTAAGTGAGTTGTATAGTAGCATAGTATATAGATTTATGCTGTATGCTAATATGAAATTAAATGTCTATTACTTATTACTCCATTAAAGATGAGGAAGAGGCAGGCTTAGAGAGTGAGGGAGAGCCCATTGAGCATCAGCCAAATCAGACACTTACAGGTAAGTGTTGTTAAACTGACTGACAGTAAAGGATTCTGAATATGCTGGAATTTGATACAAAGAAAGATAGACATTAAATTATTTGAAGATTAATTATTTTACAAGAACATAAATTGAATTAGCACTAAAGCCTAACAATTGTATTTAAAATATGATTGTAACAGGTTTGTTATTCATTCTATATATTAAGATGAAACTGCCTCAGAATCAACTCAACAGAGTGTAGAATTACATTTTTTGTAAAAAAATAATTCAGTGCATGTTCAAGCAGAGACAAAGGCCCAATTTCCAGTTCTCAGTTTTATTTTAAACAGATTAACAGATATGCAGTTTTACAGAGAAACATTCCCATTTTCTCTGGGCCAGATTAAAGACATCTGACAACGAATGGTTTTCATGTAATAACTTTTAAAGACATCCAAAACTTCGCCAGGATCTGGGCGTCTCTTCTCCATCGGAATCTGCTCCAATCAGAACGTTTTTAAAAAGTGTCTTGACACTGACTGGTCCGTCAAGAATTATGCATTCATAAGATGGAAGTGTCCTCCTCTTGCTGCCATTTCCTGAGTCCTGGTCAAAAGTTCATTCTGAGTTTTATGGTTTTATGGTCCCGGGTCCTCCCTACTTCTAGCTTCTATCTTAACATCCTAATCTACAGATATCCTGGTTTTACAGCATGCAGTAAATTACCCAAGAGTTTTATTGCTTAAAAGCTTACCCCAATTAAAATACTGATAAAAAATATGTTTTACAACCATGCATAATATAAAACAGACTTTTACCTCTGAATGCTTACTAAAGATATTTAAAACATACGTACTACGAAACTGTATATAAAAATAGCCCCAAAAAAGTAAAATACAACAAGAGTAAAAGTGAAGGTCTAGGAACTGAGCCAGAGACAGAAATAGTTCAGAATGAGAAAGAAAGGCGACACAATGACACAGAGAGGGAAGAGACAGACGCAGAACAGGCAGAAATGGAGAATGAGGCAGCCACAGCCATGTACACGAGGGAGAAAAAGCCTGAAGACTTTGAGTTCTTGCTTCAGTTACAAAATCCATCAGATCCTGCTCATGTGAAGAAATTCAATTTAACATACAATGTGGCCTTCACAAAATTTTCAAATTCAGTAGGACCCTGTTGTCCAATTTTGCCGTTCCCAAAAAATGAACAAGGACGTTCGTTTCAGGTATTTCACCCATCCAAGCAGAAACAAGAGGGATCAATGTGCCTGAAGAGATTCCAGGACAAGCAAGGCGGCAGAAAGTACCAACAAAGTTTAAGTACTGCTCCACATCAGCAACAGAGGACCACCAGCCACAGACTTTAGAGGAGTACTACAGAGGAAGGATGTACTTCACTTTTTTGGATTCCCTGATTCAGGAACTCCACAGGCGATTTCAAGGGAAGGGGAGCACTGACAAAATTGTGATGTCACTGTATTGTTTGATTGAACCATCAAAGTGGAAAGACACAGCAGATGCTGAAGCACTTAATGCTGCCCATACTCTCTGTGAGTTTTACGGATTTCAAGAGGAGGAGGAACAGCTGCGAACTGAGCTTAGAATTTTCCACTCTTCATTCACATGCTCACAAAAAAGTGCCCATGCAATTTTGGAAACATTTAAGGAGTTTGATGCTCATGTTGCGTTTCCAACACTTTTTAAACTGCTGAAAATCTTTGCAACACTGCCTGTCTCAACAGCCACTGTTGAACGCTCATTCTCGAAGTTGAAGCTGGTGAAAACTAAACTTCGTAATGCGTGTGGACAAGAACGACTCTCTGATATTCTGCTTCTGGCCATTGAAATAGACATCCCAATCATAAAAGATGAGGTTATTAAGATCTTTCAGGACATGGTACCAAATAGAAAGGTTCTGCTGTAAAAGGAAAAGATAAAAACCAAAATGTAAATCTGTAAATAGTTTCTTCTGTTATTATCACCAATGTGTAATTATGATGTTCTATGAAAACATCTACAATAAAGTCTAAAATGTATTTGAGTGTGTGCTGTCTTTTCTTTTAATTGTACATTTTGTAATAACTGGAAAATTTGTGTTAAAGGGATAGTTCACCCAAAAATGAAAATGCTGTCTTCATTTACTCTTCCTCAAGTTGTTCCAAACCTGTATGACTTTCTTTCTTCTGCTGTCCACAAAATAAAATATTTTGAACAAAGTCGGTAACCAAACGACTGATGGACCCCATTGACTTCCATAGTAGAAAAAAATATATACTATGGAAGTCAATGGGGACCAGCAACTGTTTAATTACCAACCTTCTTTAAAATATTTTGTGTTCAGCAGAAGAAAGAAAGTCATACAGGTTTGGAACAACTTGAGGAAGACTAAATGATGACAGCATTTTCATTTTTGGGTGAACTATCCCTTTAACAAGCAACCACCCCCTTATTGCCCTTTTTTTGGTTTAGGCCACTGCCCCTCAAAATGTCTGTGCACGGCCCTGCTCAGCAGTGATTTAGAGGATCCACAGCAGCAGGAGGAGTTAGAATCTGCAGCAGCAGCTCACCCTGATCTCTTCCAGGACGGCAGGATGTATTTCTTCCCATAGTTTTCTGCAGGAGGAAAAACATCTGAACATCAGAAACTGAGCTGCAGAAACTTTATTTGTACTGAACACATTAACAACAGAACAAACTGAAAAACTTCATATTATCACAGAACTCGTGTTTCTTTACTGTTCAGCTGCAAAATGTTTGTATATTTTGGCACAGAGTTAAAATTTCCTCCTGATTACAGATCAGAAAATGAAACAAACCATCTGCTGCAACACTTTAATATAAACTAGCGTGATAATTGTAATAATACAGGAAGTTATGCTGCAGGTTGATAAAACAAATTCTTCTTTTTGTTCCAGCAGCTGAACAATGTTTTCTCAGCTGGATGATGATCTGGTTTAACTTTTATTGACTGTAATTTTGTTCTGCAGCCCAGAGATTCAGTGAACTGTTCATTTAGCTCATGGTGGGTCATATTCACAGAGGTATTTAATGTAACTCAATGTGACAGAAGCGTCTCTCTGTACTGATCCAGTGTGTCCTGATTTAAGCGATGTACTATGGATGTATTTAAAGGAAAACCAGCCCTGCTTTACTATATTTACTATTAATATACCTTTAGAACAAATTGCTTGACAAGAATCAGACATCTGCTGAAAAATGTCTAATTTTGGTGAGAAAGAAGAAAAGAGCAAATTTATTCTGTCCTGTTTTACAAAAAACATGTCGGAGAAATCCAGGAAGGTGGAATTCATCCTGTCAGTGAGACGAGTCTGATAGTTTTACTGATGATGGACGAGACAGAAGGGTTCTGTTGTTGCTGTCAGAAAACAAACTTTCTGATTGTAAAACCTTCCTATAAATCGTCTTTTACATTCAGACATGAATGAAACTGAAATGGATAAATTAACTGTCCAATAAAATCCTCTTAAATTTTATATGAACATTATTAATAAGAGGATTTTCTGATGTTTCATGTTTCTGAAATATTCTGCGGTACCGTTGTTGTCATGGAAACATCCCTGTTTGTTGGGCTGGTACCTTCCAGAAGGATCTCCACGGTAACCTGCCGGCTCCCCGCCTGATTGGTGGCCTGACAGGTGTAACAGCCCAGGTCCTCCTCTGTGACTCCGCCCACTAACAGACTGAAAGTGCCACGCCCACCTCGCTCCAACGTGTAGCGTTCTCCACCAATCACAGCCTTCCCGTCTCTGTACCATGTGACCTGCGGCTCGGGATGACCTCTGACCTGAAACACAACCAGCAGAGCTAAATATCAGGCTCAAGAAATCGAGGCTCATGTGAAATATCCTCGTATGAATTAGCCTAACAGTTCACTCCAGGCTCATTCGGTTCCACCAATGAAGTTTAGGTGAATTTAATCCCAGCTGATTCAAACGAGGCTCATGAGCATCAACGCTACATTAAAGGCAGCCCCCGCTAAACAGATTCTAGATAAGTGAGAATAGAAGGAAAGGAAAAAGCCATGTTTGAGAAAGACTTATTAATGCAGCCTATGAGCATCACAATTACACCATAACCAATAAGGGGAACACCAGCTGCATAGAGAAGCTCGTCAGGCTGCGTTGTGTTATAATGTAAATTAGGTGATGTTGCTTACGGACAGTTTAGAGTGTGACACAGAGCGCTGAGAAGCGCTTCTAACTTTAAACATTTAAATTCACCTTAATAAATCATAATACATTGTTGGGAATGGCAAGATAATCTGGATTCTGTTGTGAATTATTAACATCAGAATATAACACTTCATGTTAGTCGCGTTCGTGGAACCGAATCTCGGGAAATTAAGCCAGGATTATCAAAGTAAGCCTGGTTTTTGGAGTTAGCTTGCTTTGTGGAAAAGCCCTCAGGAACGTTTTTATCCAGCATAGAGGAGTTCATTAATGTTCAAACAGTTTTAGTTTGTTGCAGTTTTAATTGATCTATAGGCAGCGCTGCTCAAGTTGACAAAGTTCTATGAAAAATATCTTTCTCATGTATGATATCTGAGGTTAGTTACCATATTCTTTACATCATGTCACATTTGTACCCCTTTTCTCCTCTTATATTATCTAAGCTCATATATTTATATTCCAATATGGCTGAATTTAACACAAAGTGGATCTCCTTCATGTTTTTTGTTGTGTAAGTCATGTCAACAAAGATATCAGAAACAACAGAAGGAATGGTGGAGCATTAACACCCAATTTGCACCTTTGAAAGCACAAAAAGCACGAGCCATATTATGAGCCATATTTTCTAATTCACTTTTTCATTACCGCCTTGTACTTTTTGGGAAGACATGTACAAAGATTGAAGGGAAAGGTTGAAATTGGCACAAATGTTTTCTCCAAGTTTCCCTCTTCTTTGCTTCGTCTCTGTCATGTATTTATCTGGATAGACTCAGAACCAGTCCTGCCTGCAGAACCGAACATGCAGGCACAACTCAGTTTTTACTTTTTAAACCATGCAACTCTAACAAAAACTGAGTCTCTTCCAAGACAGATTTACAGTAGATACATGCATAAGAGAAGTGACAGCCTAATGTGGTGCATACATAGGAGGAAACACTGACAATTGTTTTCTGTATAATGTTGCAAAAGTCTGATTTTGTAATCTCAATTTACAGACAATAAAGCTTAAGCTAATTTTTTTTTGACATTTCAACAATAAAACTCTCTAAGTTAAGGTCCCTCTAGTACAAGCAAAAAATAATAATTATAACAAACATCAACGCTTCACATATTAAGACATTTCAACATACTGGGTATTCAAAGTTCAGTAATAAATGCAAATAGTGCTATGAATAAAAACATCCCATTCTGAGGGTAGAAACCTAAACTATATAGTTACAGTGTTGCTGATATCTAACTAACAAGAAACTAAAAAGTTTATTTCACTATTTTGTTCTGTTTTTCAGAGAGTAACGTTTCTGACTGGTCACTGAACGCACCATCAGAGCATAAAGTGAAATATTCGTTATTTTCTAAATCATTCCCATCAGCAGCAGATCCTAAATTACCTTGAAGAACTCTTAAGAATTGTTCAGCTTCCTGTAATCTGCTACTTCACCACTAGATGTCCCCATAACAGACAATAAAAACATCAAGCTGCACCAGTTTAGTAGCTGACTAACTTCCATCAGTTTCTGAGTTTATTTTCCTTCCTTCCTCAGGAAGTCAGGATTAGCTGCTACCAAGCTGCAGGAGGCTGAAACCAGCTTCACTAAACCAATGGGAGATAACTGATGATGATGATGCTGGTCTCTGACTGACCCATGAAGACCAGAACCAGAACCCCACATAGCCTGAAGCGTGACTTCTTTGTGCAGCATGTGGTGTACAGATGTGTACAGATGTGGCGACTGCTTGATGACTTCCAGCTCAACACCCATGAGGACTCACAGCTCCATCCATCATGTTTGTGGACTGACGGTGCGTTCAGGCGCTGCAGGATTAGTCACACTCTGCATTCTTCTTACCCATAAATCTGAGGCACCGGAGCAGAAATTCTGTCTCTAAGAATGTTAGATCTTTACATAAGCAGCAGTAAAAACAAGAAACGGTGATGGATCAGCTGATTCACTGAGAAGCAACCAGTGGTGTGTGAGTTTTAAACTGGGAGTGCTGGTTTATATTGGGAAGCTGCAGTTAGACATCCTGATTAGACCTGAGAGCATCTGCAGCTTTAACTCCTTTAATCTATGCTGACTTCAGATCTGCAACAAGATCCGACGTTTACAAGCAAAATCCTCTAGAAAATGTTCCTCACTGTTTTTACATCTTTATTAAAGAGTTTTCTTTAGCTATAAAAGTAGAGCTGCTGCTCCTCATTTAATGACTTCAGTCAAGTTGGTTCATGCACACGATCCAGGACATCTTCCTTCAGATAAGGGATGTCAAACTCCAGTCTTTTAACAGTTTTTAGATGATTCTCTGGTCCAAAACACCCAAATCTAATGACAAAATATAAACCTCAGCATTAAGCCAAGTTCTGTTAGTCCTGCTAATTACCCAGTTAGGTGATTCAGGTGTGTTGAAGCAGAAAAACATCTAAAAGTTGTAGGAAGACTTTGCTTTAGGAGTTTCTGGATGCTTTCTACAATAATCCTCCAGTTTCATTCAGAACCAGCAGCAGCAAAAAGTCGGGCTGTGTAGTTTGTATCCAACCAGAAATGTGAACCAAGAACAGAGAAAAAGTGTTTTTCATCATGTTTCTATTAACTAAACTGATTCAGGTTTTGTTATTCTGACTGTAATAAACTATGTTGTTATTAATGAGAAGAAAGTATTTTATTAAAGCAGCTTTATTCTCCATCATAAACGGCTTCATCTGTTAAGTTACTGAGAAGAGCCGCTATAAAACTCTCCTGTTTACATCAGTTACGTTTTCATTCAGCTCAGAGGCTTTGAACTGAACTCAGAGATAATAAATGTTTAGTTAATGACAAAATGAAGAAGAATTAACCAGCACTGTTTATCAATCAGCTTCCTGTGTTGCTTGAACTGCTGGCTGTGTTAGATGAAGACCCACACCCACTGTGGTTTTCTGTTAATGCCACTGCTGCAGCTTCTCATGTTCTCATTCAGCTTCAGTAAAGCAGCAAGTTATTTAGGAATACACTAAATAAAATACTGACATGTTTCTGTTGGGATTAATGCCTAAAGAAACAAACATCACCTTCTCTAGGAGGCTCACCTTCCCCTCCAGTCGGGCGTCTCCCCCCAGGCTGACCCTGACGTTCCGGGGGGGCAGGACGAAGGCTGGAGGTTCAACGCTTTGGAAACTACATCCTGTTGGTGAAGCTGTGACCTCACAGACAGAGGGAGGGGCTGCAGACAGTCGGACATCATTCATCGTGCTGTCAGAGAGAAACACAGAGACAGACGTCTGCTACATTTAACCTCTAGATGATCAGTGATGAAACAACAACAGTCTGTCCAAGTTCCACCTGAGTTTAGCTCAGTTAATTAAGAAAACTTAGAATTTCAAAAAAAGTATCAAACTTTTAATTAAAGATTACAATAAAAATATTTTAGGTTTAACCATCAGGAAACTATCAGGACTGCAGCTGAAGCTACTTTACATGAACTGAGGATCTGGGTCTTCCTGAGACTCAGTGAGGAGTTTAGTTAGATCAGTTTAGGGTTAAACAGAGAAGAAACAGGAACCAGCAGCATCAGACATTTTTATACACATGTGAAAAGTGAAGAAGGTTCAATAAAATTTGACATTTTAAACCCTTTCTGATTTTAGGTAAATATTGAAGCAGATGTTCACTGAACATCTGGTAAATGTTGCTCAAAAGTTTGATGAAAATAGTTTTAGTAAAATTAGACCAGTTAGCTGTTTGCTACCTGTGAATTTTGCTGATTCCAACAGTAGCTTAATATTTTTCTCTCATCTTTTCTGTTGGTTTGTTTGTTTGTTTTGCTTTTTGCAGTTTGGAGAACGGAGTATTAGGTCCGTTATAGATAATAGAAACAAATGATCATGGAGGAGTGAATGTCAGCCAAAAACATCTCCTGGGTTCAGACTTAATGCAGTCATGTTGCAGCTTCTTCTTCTCTGTCTCAGGTATTTATTCTGGTTCATGGTGAGTCTGGATGTTCTGATCCAGGAGAAGAACCCGGATTCATCACTTACACCTGGGAAATATCCAGACGACCCCTTACCAACCTCTAATCTTACAGGACTTCTGTGACTTTTAGTCTCAAATCATAAACTTTATAATGTTATAAAATAGCTTATCATTAATATCATTTGTAGGGATTTAACTATAGCTCTTTTAGTCAAACTGATTGGGTCTGAGTACTTGCCGATACCGAGTACCAATACTGATACTTCTACCATAAAAAAATGCAATGAACTGGAGGACAGGTTTTATTTTCTTCACTGAAAAAAAAAATGACCGCAAAACTTAAATTTCAAGTGAAAAATAAACATTTTCTCTGAAATTATTGGTTAGTTTACACATTTTAAGTATTGGTTCATGATAATGGTTAGCTTCAACCGATACCAATGCAGTAAATAAGAACAGTATCAGTGCATCCCTAATCATTATAATATTGTAAATCTTAGCATTTGATAATTGAAATTTTTCTTTTTCTGATAATTTATTACTTTTTTGACATCAGAGAATATCTACATTTTTAATATTAATACAATTTGTGAAATTAAACTAAAAACTTCTGAAGTTTTGGTGGAAATTAACTCCTTTATAGCCAATGATAGATTTTTCTTTCATCCACAATGACCCCAATACTTTATTGTACAGAACCAACAAGTGACCAACTTGAACATAACTGCAGATAAAATGATTGATGGATTTCTGAGTTTTGGTTAGAGGAGGATATGAAAAAGTTTTGATGGACATTAGTAGTTAACTCTTTGGTTAATAGATGTTTGGCTCTTATTTGGAGGATTATCTGAATAATTTTCTAATCTGTGCTGGATTCTGTAGATATTTTGTGAAGTGTGGTTGGCTGTTGGCTGGATTTTTTATCTGTATTTTCTGAACAAACAGCAGCAGCCTGCTGGTCCTTTTCCTGCTCAGACTCTCTCTGCTGCAGCCATACAAGGACTTTAAGTCTCCAATATTTGCTATAAACAGTCAGCCTTCTCTGAATTTAAACATTTTTATCTGAACGGTGACCTTTGTTTTCTTTTAGGTCAACATAAAGTCATTCTGGACCTAAAACTCACATATTTCCATTATTTCAGACATGTTTTACAGTGTTCCTGCTTAGATCTAATAACACAGTAACCTGCTGCTGTTGGAGCTGCTGGCAGTAAAGGTTCTTCTCTTTGTGGAGCGATTTGGAGAGACGGAAACACCTCCATAAAGCTGCTGCTGCTTGAGGAGAACATGCTGGAGCATTAATGCAGTAAAAAGCAGAAGGTTAGAGTCTGTATGAACAGCTTCATGTGATCCAAACAGAAACTAAAAACTCTTTGATTCCTGCAGAAAAGCTGAAGGCGACAGAGAATCAGAAACTCCTCCATTCTGTCGGTATCGTTCCTGATGAAGTCATGTGACCTGTGAGCAGACAGCTGATAGGAGATCAATAATAGTTTCAGCGACAGATAAAACACAGAACTGTGACTCAGACTGATGGGAATGTTTGTTATCAGCAGGTTCACTGTTGATTCTGTCAGAACCAACAGAACCAGGAACCAGAGAGAGAGAGAGAGAGACTGAGGTCAGGGAACTCTCTCAGCCGTCTGTGTTTGTCATTAACAGAGTTCATTATCAGGAAGGAAACAGTTTGCTGCTGATTCTCACACTGGACCACAAACACTCTGACAGCAGCTGGAAACAAGAAGCCTGAGCTCAACCTTTACTGGTGAAAAACTGGTCAGATTTAAAGTATATAAATAAATCCAATGAACTGAATGAAGCCGCCACAGATGTAGTCACTACAGAGCAACAATTATAGACGGACCCAAAGCAAGAGCAGCTTTAGTGATCCAATAGATAGAAGCTGTATTGTTTCCAGACAAACTGGTGTTCATTCTGCATTATGTTACTTTAGGTCATTTATTCTAAAGTTCAGCTGTGAAGTTTTTGCCTTTAACAACTTTGAAGCAACGCTGGATGCTTCACAACGAATGTTAGAGTTCCTTCATCATCTTTAGGTTCTAATAGGCCCCAGTTCCCAAGATAATCTGTCCAGGAAATAGGAAAAACTTATAAAACCTATTTTTATCTGCTAAAGCTTGAAAATGACTCTTTTAAAAATACAAAAATCATATAATATGGATGTATAACTGTACTTACATGGAGTCTTAAAAACACAGCAATATTGGACAGAGTGAAGGCAGCGATATCCAGCTCTTAATATGAGCCAAGCAGGTTTACTCCATCCATTCTAGCCACCATCAGACATGTCAGTTCTTTCTCACAAGCTACAGAATTTCTTAATAAATGCTGGAGGTTTCTGTACCTCCATCAGTTCTAGTCATGCAGTAGGACCAACATCAGGGGTTTTATTATCCTATTAGCAGAATTGGTGGATGCAAGTGATTTAACTTTGGCCAGGAGTCTGTGAAAGATGCAGAGAGGAAATCATGCAGACAAACATCTAAAATCTGTAGAGAACCCATCACTACAAATTTCCAGACTGATACTCTGTAACCAAGCATTTTTTTTATTAGTCACAAAGATTGTGAGCTGCTGCTCAAGATTCCTCCTCTAAGTAAAAACCTACCAGACTTTGGTTACATGATACCGTCTAGATAAATTCACAACTTCATTCAGTCTCCCAGCAGAGCCTGTGCAATATGGAGGTGTGCACGCTTCTCTTCAACTGGGAGTCCTACTGACTGAATCCTATAGCTGAAGCCAAGCAGGATGTGGTGCTAATAGCAGCCATGCCACCAAGGCTGTTAAATTAAACTAGTTTTAGCGAAGCTAGCCCAGCATTTGCTTGATAAGGATGTGACCAAACCTGCTTTAAGTTCTTGATAACTAAACCATGCTGCTAGATGGAATCGATAAGCAACCACTGCTGCCATCCTGATAATAAACCACCACAACCTTGGTGCAGAAAATGTGTTCATGCTCAAAACAGTGAAGGATTTCTTCCTATTTATCATGTAAAACGAGGATTAAACTGCATCCATGAAAGACCCTGAAAAAAAACTGTAATAAGCTTTAAAATTGTAATGAAATATTAATTTAGTATGAAGACCTGAAGAGGTGAGTGAGGAGGCAGCAGCAAGTTATCTCTGAGTGAGAAACAGAAAAATAAAACATGAAATATAAAGATGTATTTGCTTGGAGGTTTTTGTATGAAGAGTTTAACTTTCTTTACGTCGCTATCTGAAAATATTGGCATAAGAACAAAAGATTTTTGTGATTGTTTCATTTTATTTCTGCTGCCTCTTTTCTCCTGTTCAGACCAACAAAGAGAAAGACCAATGCTGATCTGACAACATAAACAGACTGTAAGAAGTGGAGCTCGGTTTCTAAAAGAAAAAGTTAAATATGAGCAACTAGATTCAAAGATCAGAAACATCAGCAGCTGGACTGAGAGTTCAACCTGAGGTTCATCTGAAGCTTTAATGTCCTGAAAACTTGCCATCATGCTGCAGGTTTTAATCAGAGCGGATTCCTTCCTGTCAGTCGACCGTTTCACAAACATCCTTCACAGCTGAGAGACTCAGCTTCTGGTTCCCACATTCAGCCTCAGAGATTTACAAAGAAAACGACACGTTGGAGTCACAGAGAGCAGCTTCAGAGTCTGAGATCAGGTGGAAACCATCAGATGATGAAGCTGCTGTTTGATACATGATGTCTGACTTTAAAGAGCTTCAGCTTTGATCTGATTCTGTTTTATCAGCTCAGATTCTGATAAAAACATGTAGATGAGACGGACATTAATGTAATAACACCAAATTTAAAGGTGATCTGTGCTCAGTCTGTGAGAAATGCTTCCTCTCCTGTGATTTACAAGCTGCAGAAAGTCAGGAATGATTCTTTAAAGGTTTAACAGCTGGTTCACTGAGATTCTGCAGCAGAAATAAACCAGTTCACTGGATAATTCTCCATCGTGTGAGACTGGATCACATCTCAGCTCTGAACAGGCTGCAGGAGTTTAGTCTGACTGATGATCCTTCATCTTAATTTCTCTGCAGCAGTCAGAATAAAACAGGAAAACTGAAACAGAACCTTAATATAATTATCAAACATCAGGAGAACATCCAGCAGAAAGTCCATCAGACTGAACTTTAACCTGGAAAACTGAGATAATCTGCAGGTTGTTTTCAGACATGAAGACATTAAAGATGAAGATGTTGCAGCTTTGACTCCTCCCACCTCAGAGGCTGAAATGAAAAAGTGTTAAATCTAAAGTTTCTGAGCAGGTCTGACCTGATGCAGCAGCAGAGGAACCTGATGAAACCAGCAGCAGCAGGAGAACTTCAGTCCTCTGAGCAGCTCCTGTTCTTCACTCCAACAACCAGTTCATTCAGCAGCAGGACTCCTCCTCTTCCTCCTCCTCTGTCTGTGACAGGAGGAAGAGGAGGTCCTCAGAGCATGATGAAGGTCTCTGTTCAGACTGAACTTCTAGCAGCTCTGATCTCATTAAATGAGGCGCAAATGAAACCAAACCACATTATTTTCT
>JAPXFQ010000051.1:0-27123 GCA_028564705.1 Apricaphanius iberus | reverse complement strand
CTGTCTGGTTCTGACTGGTTCTGATTGGTTCTGACTGGTTCTGTGTGGTTCTGACTGGTTCTGGTTGGTTCTGACTGGTTCTGTCTGGTTCTGACTGGTTCTGGTTGGTTCTGACTGGTTCTGGGTGGTTCTGTCTGGTTCTGACTGGTTCTGGGTGGGTCTGACTGGTTCTGGGTGGTTCTGACTGGTTCTACTTGGTTCTGTCTGGTTCTGTCTGGTTCTGACTGGTTCTGACTGGTTCTGATTGTTTCTGACTGGTTCTGGGTGGTTCTGTCTGGTTCTGACTGGTTCTGGTTGGTTCTGACTGGTTCTGTCTAGTTCTGTCTGTTTCTGACTGGTTCTGGGTGGTTCTGTCTGGTTCTGACTGGTTCTGTCTGGTTCTGACTGGTTATGGTTGGTTCTGACTGGTTCTTTGTGGTTCTGACTGGTTCTTGTTGGTTCTTACTGGTTCTTTGTGGTTCTGACTGGTTATGGTTGGTTCTGACTGGTTCTGGGTGGTTCTGTCTGGTTCTGACTGGTTCTGGGTGGGTCTGACTGGTTCTGGGTGGTTCTGACTGGTTCTACTTGGTTCTGACTGGTTCTGTCTGGTTCTGGTTGGTTCCGACTGGTTCTGGGTGGTTCTGTCTGGTTCTGACTGGTTCTGGTTGGTTCTGACTGGTTCTTTGTGGTTCTGACTGGTTCTGGTTGGTTCTGTCTGGTTCTGACTGGTTCTGTCTGGTTCTGTCTGGTTCTGACTGGTTCTGACTGGTTCTGAATGGTTCTGACTGGTTCTGATTGGTTCTGACTGGTTCTGGGTGGTTCTGTCTGGTTCTGACTGGTTCTGTGTGGTTCTGACTGGTTCTTTGTGGTTCTGACTGGTTCTGTCTTTTTCTGACTAGTTCTGGGTGGTTCTGGGTGGTTCTGGTTGGTTCTGACTGGTTCTGTCTGTTTCTGACTAGTTCTGGGTGGTTCTGACTGGTTCTGGTTGGTTCTGACTGGTTCTTTGTGGTTCTGACTGGTTCTGTCTGGTTCTGACTGGTTCTGTCTGTTTCTGACTAGTTCTGGGTGGTTCTGGTTGGTTCTGACTAGTTCTGGGTGGTTCTGATTGGTTCTGGGTGGTTCTGTCTGGTTCTGACTGGTTCTGGTTGGTTCTGACTGGTTCTGTGTGGTTCTGACTGGTTCTGTTTGGTTCTGTTTGGTTCTGACTGGTTCTGTTTGGTTCTGACTGGTTCTGTTTGGTTCTGACTGGTTCTGTTTGGTTCTGACTGGTTCTGTTTGGTTCTAACTGGTTCTGTTTGGTTCTAACTGGTTCTGTTTGGTTCTGACTGGTTCTGACTGGTTCTGTTTGGTTCTAACTGGTTCTGTTTGGTTCTGATTGGTCTGACTGGTTCTGTGTGGTTCTGACTGGTTCTGTTTGGTTCTAACTGGTTCGTCTGTTTTGACTGGTTCTGACTGGTTCTGTTTGGTTCTAACTGGTTCTGGGTGGTTCTGTCTGGTTCTGACTGGTTCTGGTTGGTTCTGACTGGTTCTGTTTGGTTCTGACTGGTTCTGGTCTGTTTCTGACTAGTTCTGACTGGTTCTGGTTGGTTCTGACTGGTTCTTTGTGGTTCCGACTGGTTCTGGTTGGTTCTGTCTGGTTCTGTCTAGTTCTGTCTGTTTCTGACTGGTTCTGTTTGGTTCTGACTGGTTCTGGTTGGTTCTGACTGGTTCTGTCTGGTTCTGACTGGTTCTGGGTGGTTCTGGTTGGTTCTGACTGGTTCTGTCTGGTTCTGACTGGTTCTGTCTGGTTCTGAATGGTTCTGATTGGTTCTGACTGGTTCTGAATGGTTCTGATTGGTTCTGACTGGTTCTGAATGGTTCTGATTGGTTCTGACTGGTTCTGGGTGGTTCTGTCTGGTTCTGACTGGTTCTGGGTGGTTCTGACTGGTTCTGACTGGTTCTGGTTGGTTCTGTCTGGTTCTGTCTAGTTCTGTCTGGTTCTGACTGGTTCTGATTGGTTCTGAATGGTTCTGACTGGTTCTGGGTGGTTCTGACTGGTTCTGAATGGTTCTGATTGGTTCTGACTGGTTCTGAATGGTTCTGATTGGTTCTGACTGGTTCTGTCTGGTTCTGACTAGTTCTGGGTGGTTCTGACTGGTTCTGTCTGGTTCTGAATGGTTCTGATTGGTTCTGGGTGGTTCTGTCTGGTTCTGACTGGTTCTGGGTGGTTCTGACTGGTTCTGACTGGTTCTGAATGGTTCTGACTGGTTCTGGGTGGTTCTGACTGGTTCTGGGTGGTTCTGACTGGTTCTGGTTGGTTCTGTCTGGTTCTGACTGGTTCTGGTTGGTTCTGACTGGTTCTGGGTGGTTCTGATTGGTTCTGGGTGGTTCTGTCTGGTTCTGACTGGTTCTGGGTGGTTCTGACTGGTTCTGGGTGGTTCTGACTGGTTCTGACTGGTTCTGACTGGTTCTGGTTGGTTCTGACTGGTTCTGGGTGGTTCTGTCTGGTTCTGACTGGTTCTGGTTGGTTCTGACTGGTTCTGACTGGTTCTACTTGGTTCTGACTGGTTCTGTCTGGTTCTGTCTAGTTCTGTCTGGTTCTGACTGGTTCTGTCTGGTTCTGACTGGTTCTGGGTGGTTCTGTCTGGTTCTGACTGGTTCTGGTTGGTTCTGACTGGTTCTGTCTGGTTCTGTCTGGTTCTGACTGGTTCTGGGTGGTTCTGTCTGGTTCTGACTGGTTCTGTCTGGTTCTGACTGGTTCTGGGTGGTTCTGACTGGTTCTTTGTGGTTCTCGTTGGTTGTTGTGTCTGGTGGTTCTACTTCTGTTCTGATGGTTCTGTGGGTTCTGACTGGTTCTGGGTGGTTCTGTCTGGTTCTGACTGGTTCTGGTTGGTTCTGATGGTTCTTTGTGGTTCTGACTGGTTCTGGTTGTGTTCTGTCTGGTTCTGACTGGTTCTGGGTCTGATTGGTTCTGACTGGTTCTGTCTGGTTTGGGTGGTTCTGCTGGTTCTGGTTCTGACTGGTTCTGATTGGTTCTGACTGGTTCTGGGTGGTTCTGTCTGGTTCTGACTGGTTCTGTGTGGTTCTGACTGGTTCTGTCTGGTTCTGACTGGTTCTGTCTGGTTCTGACTGGTTCTGGGTGGTTCTGACTGGTTCTGGTGTGTTCTGACTGGTTCTGTGTGGTTCTGACTGGTTCTGTCTGGTTCTGACTGGTTCTGTCTGGTTCTGACTGGTTCTGGGTGGTTCTGACTGGTTCTGGTGTGTTCTGACTGGTTCTTTGTGGTTCTGACTGGTTCTGTCTGGTTCTGACTGGTTCTGACTGGTTCTGACGGTTTGTGTTTGACTGGTTCTGTGTTCTGACTGGTTCTGGTGGTTCTGTCTGGTTCTGACTGGTTCTGGTTGGTTCTGACTGGTTCTGTGTGGTTCTGATTGGTTCTGGTTGGTTCTGTCTGGTTCTGTCTAGTTCTGTCTGGTTCTGACTGGTTCTGTCTGTTCTGACGTCTTTTGGTTCTGACTGGTTCTGTCTGTTTCTGACTAGTTCTGGGTGGTTCTGTTTGGTTCTAACTGGTTCTGTTTGGTTCTGACTGGTTCTGTCTGGTTCTGACTGGTTCTGACTGGTTCTGGTTGGTTCTGACTGGTTCTGTGTGGTTCTGACTGGTTCTGTCTGGTTCTGACTGGTTCTGTCTGTTTCTGACTGGTTCTGACTGGTTCTGGTTGGTTCTGACTGGT
Organism: Apricaphanius iberus; assembly: GCA_028564705.1. Taxonomy (NCBI): domain Eukaryota; kingdom Metazoa; phylum Chordata; class Actinopteri; order Cyprinodontiformes; family Aphaniidae; genus Apricaphanius; species Apricaphanius iberus. Next base: position 23,436 of record JAPXFQ010000051.1, on the reverse strand, counting down.
TCTGGGTGGTTCTGTCTGGTTCTGACTGGTTCTGGTTGGTTCTGACTGGTTCTGTCTGGTTCTGACTGGTTCTGTCTGTTTCTGACTGGTTCTGACTGGTTCTGTTTGGTTCTGACTGGTTCTGTTTGGTTCTGACTGGTTCTGTTTGGTTCTGTCTGGTTCTGTCTAGTTCTGTCTGGTTCTGACTGGTTCTGTCTGTTTCTGACTGGTTCTGTTTGGTTCTGACTGGTTCTGTCTGGTTCTGACTGGTTCTGGGTGGTTCTGGTTGGTTCTGACTGGTTCTGTCTGGTTCTGACTGGTTCTGTCTGTTTCTGACTAGTTCTGGGTGGTTCTGGTTGGTTCTGACTGGTTCTTTGTGGTTCTGACTGGTTCTGTCTGGTTCTGACTGGTTCTGTCTGTTTCTGACTAGTTCTGACTGGTTCTGGTTGGTTCTGACTGGTTCTGGGTGGTTCTGTCTGGTTCTGACTGGTTCTGGTTGGTTCTGACTGGTTCTTTGTGGTTCCGACTGGTTCTGGTTGGTTCTGTCTGGTTCTGTCTAGTTCTGTCTGTTTCTGACTGGTTCTGTCTGTTTCTGACTAGTTCTTTTTGGTTCTGACTGGTTCTGTCTGTTTCTGACTGGTTCTGGGTGGTTCTGGTTGGTTCTGACTGGTTCTGGTTGGTTCTGACTGGTTCTGTGTGGTTCTGACTGGTTCTGTTTGGTTCTGTCTGGTTCTGTCTGGTTCTGTCTGGTTCTGACTGGTTCTGTCTGGTTCTGACTGGTTCTGTTTGGTTCTAACTGGTTCTGACTGGTTCTGGTTGGTTCTGACTGGTTCCGGGTGGTTCTGTCTGGTTCTGACTGGTTCTGGTTGGTTCTGACTGGTTCTGTCTGGTTCTGACTGGTTCTGTCTGTTTCTGACTAGTTCTGACTGGTTCTGGTTGGTTCTGACTGGTTCTTTGTGGTTCCGACTGGTTCTGTTTGGTTCTGACTGGTTCTGTTTGGTTCTGTCTGGTTCTAACTGGTTCTGTTTGGTTCTGACTGGTTCTGTTTGGTTCTGACTGGTTCTGTTTGTTTCTGACTAGTTCTGGGTGGTTCTGGTTGGTTCTGACTGGTTCTGTCTGGTTCTGACTGGTTCTGTCTGTTTCTGACTAGTTCTGGGTGGTTCTGACTGGTTCTGGTTGGTTCTGACTGGTTCTGTCTGGTTCTGACTGGTTCTGTCTGTTTCTGACTAGTTCTGGGTGGTTCTGGTTGGTTCTGACTGGTTCTGGGTGGTTCTGTCTGGTTCTGACTGGTTCTGGTTGGTTCTGACTGGTTCTGTCTAGTTCTGTCTGTTTCTGACTGGTTCTGTCTCTTTCTGACTAGTTCTTTTTGGTTCTGACTGGTTCTGGTTGGTTCTGACTGGTTCTGTCTGGTTCTGACTGGTTCTGGTTGGTTCTGGTTGGTTCTGACTGGTTCTGACTGGTTCTGGGTGGTTCTGTTTGGTTCTGACTGGTTCTGGGTGGTTCTGACTGGTTCTGGTTGGTTCTGACTGGTTCTTTGTGGTTCTGACTGGTTCTGTTTGGTTCTGACTGGTTCCGGGGGTGTAACGCTGTGTGTCTTGGCAGGTGGAAGCGGAGGAGACCAGTTCTGACGGTCAGATCCACAGCATGGACCCTCAGCTGGAGCGACAGGTGGAGATCGTCCGGAACCTGGTGGACTCCTACCTGTCCATCATCCACCGCACCGTCAGAGACCTGATCCCCAAGACCATCATGCACCTTATGGTCAACAACGTACGACACACACACCTGGACAGGTGCTCATTGGTCCGGCAGAACTAGATGTCATGTGACCTCCGTTCTGCTCCTCAGACAAAGGAGTTCATCCACTCAGACCTGCTGGCTCAGCTTTACTCCTGCGGAGACCAGAACAGCCTGATGGAGGAGTCCCAGGAACAGGTGAGACCTCGCCTGGAGGTGTGTCTGTGCCAGAACTGTAGCTTAGTTGGTTCCTTTTCTACCACCGCCGGCCCAGTCGGTGCTGCCATGGCGACAGGTGGACACGCCCACATGGGGGGAAGCAGACAGGTAGTGGGACGGATCCCAGAGACTCTGTTCTCCTGATTGGACCTTCTCTGACTGTTCCCAGGTTCTATCGCTGCCAATCAAAATGGCGACTGTGTGTTTCGACTCGCTACGCTAGGCTTTAGTGATCCCGCCCCCATATCTTGGTTGCATCACCATGTGGGTGGAGTCCAGGCTCCTGCACCGATTGGACAGATCTGTTTGTCTCTGCTCTAGGCCCAGCGCCGGGACGAGATGCTGCGGATGTACTTTGCTCTGAAGGAAGCTCTGACCATCATTGGTGACATCAGCACGTCCACCATTACCACAGCAGCCCCTCCACCTGTTGACGACTCCTGGCTGCAGGTGACTGGGATGCCGTCTGGACGCAGGTAAGCTGCTAACCGCTCAGTCCGACCCACTGGGACCGTCTGGCGGACACCCTGAGTCCCATCTTGTCTCCGCAGGTCCCCAATGTCCAGTCCGACCCCCCAGCGCCGCGCCCCACCAGGACCGCCCCGACCCGGAGGCCGGGCGGCTCCTCCTTCTCGTCCGGCAGTGTCACCTGATCCTGGAGCACCGCCCCCCTCTGTCCCCTCACGGCCCAATAGGGCGCCCCCTCCTGGAGTCCCAAGGTCAGTGCGGCTGACCCGGTTCTGGTTCTGCAGGTTTGGGCTCAGTGTCACAGGATTCACAGTTTAACTCAGAACCAGCAGACGGATCTCAGAGTTCTGACTCCTGCTCAGCAGAACTAAACTGGGTCACAGGAGAACTCTGAGATCTGCTGTTACTCTCCATCCCTCAGGATGTTCCAGACGGTTTCTATTCAGATCCAAACACAAAAAAGTTCTGGATCTCGCCTGCTGAAGATGGAGGGTGTGGTTCCTGATAGGTACCAGGAGAACCCTTTAGAACCTGGGTTCTGTTAGCCTGGTTCCTAACCATAACAAAGAACCATGTGAATCTTCATGGTGGAAGTTCTACAGAACCTGAAATACTATGGTTCTGTACAGATTGAATCTCGGCTAAAAGCCGCTGCATTGAAAAGCAGATTGTTTCTACGTCAGCCCACAGCTGCAGGGCGGTGAGGTTCCCTATAGAACCTCAGAACCCGTACTGGTCCCAAACACAAGATCCAACCCAGACCAGTGGAGAGGAGGAGAACCACTGAGGGGGTTCAGACAGGAAGAGGGCCGATGCCTAGCAAACCCTGGTGGTCTACTGGTAGAACACCACCACCAAGGTGGAAGAACTGGTTCTGATCCAGCTCCGACCGGGGCCAATAAAACTAGGATAAGGGATTTAGCTGGGATATGTTTATTATCCTGGCTCATCTTTTGCATGTAAGAAACAATGTTTTTGCTTCAAACACATTTTTAAAAAAAAACATAATTTTACCTCTAAAACATTAGCATCAGCTATATGCTAACATTAGCATCAGCTATATGCTAACATTAGCATCAGCCAAATGCTAACATTAGCATCAGCTATATGCTAACATTAGCATCAGCATTATGCTAACATTAGCATCAGCATTATGCTAACATTAGCATCAGCATTATGCTAACATTAGCATCAGCATTATGCTAACATTAGCATCAGCTATATGCTAACATTAGCATCAGCTATATGCTAACATTAGCATCAGCTATATGCTAACATTAGCATCAGCCAAATGCTAACATTAGCATCAGCCAAATGCTAACATTAGCATCAGCCAAATGCTAACATTAGCATCAGCCAAATGCTAACATTAGCATCAGCCAAATGCTAACATTAGCATCAGCCAAATGCTAACATTAGCATCAGCCAAATGCTAACATTAGCATCAGCATTATGCTAACATTAGCATCAGCATTATGCTAACATTAGCATCAGCTATATGCTAACATTAGCATCAGCTATATGCTAACATTAGCATCAGCTATATGCTAACATTAGCATCAGCTATATGCTAACATTAGCATCGGCTATATGCTAACATTAGCATCGGCTATATGCTAACATTAGCATCGGCTATATGCTAACATTAGCATCGGCCAAATGCTAACATTAGCATCGGCCAAATGCTAACATTAGCATCGGCCAAATGCTAACATTAGCATCGGCTATATGCTAACATTAGCATCGGCTATATGCTAACATTAGCATCGGCCATATGCTAACATTAGCATCGGCCATATGCTAACATTAGCATCGGCCATATGCTAACATTAGCATCGGCCATATGCTAACATTAGCATCGGCCATATGCTAACATTAGCATCGGCCAAATGCTAACATTAGCATCGGCCATATGCTAACATTAGCATCGGCCATATGCTAACATTAGCATCTGCCATATGCTAACATTAGCATCTGCCATATGCTAACATTAGCATCTGCCATATGCTAACATTAGCATCTGCCATATGCTAACATTAGCATCTGCCATATGCTAACATTAGCATCTGCCATATGCTAACATTAGCATCGGCCATATGCTAACATTAGCATCGGCCATATGCTAACATTAGCATCGGCCATATGCTAACATTAGCATCGGCCATATGCTAACATTAGCATCGGCCATATGCTAACATTAGCATCGGCCATATGCTAACATTAGCATCGGCCATATGCTAACATTAGCATCGGCCATATGCTAACATTAGCATCGGCCATATGCTAACATTAGCATCGGCCACATGCTAACATTTGTATCGGCTACATGCTAACATTAGGATCAGCATGCTACATGCTAACATTAACATTGGCATGCTACATGCTAACATTAGCATTGTTCTATTGAGTCTCATGCATTGTTTTTGACAGTAGGGGACAGATGGACAGGGATTAGATGGACTTAGGCTCCTTATACCAACCTACAACCTGCAGAAGTAGCTTCATGGTCTGTCTGCTGGCTCCCAGAGCCGGATCAGAACCAGGTTCTATCCTCGTCCTGCAGCTGTTGGTGCTTCTCACTGTGGTCTATTTATTGGTCAAATTCTCAGTATTTTTAGTTTCTCTGTTTCTAAAACATGATATCTGCTTTTTATTCTGTGATTTCCCACCAATCGGACGCCCCTGAATGCAGCATGAACATGTTCAGCTTCTTTATTTCAGATCAGTGACTTCAGCTCCCACAATGCCTGGTTCTTTTATTTTGAAAAGCCCGGAAAGCTGAATTTCCTATTGTTAACGTATTTCCTGAATGAACGCACAAAGAGGAAGTCCTGCCCCTCCTTCCTCTTTGTTGGTGCTGGAGAACGAGACGCAGCGATCCACAAACGCCCCATGACTGAAGAAAAGAAAGAAACAGACTCTTTCTTTTGCCCCGCCCCTTTAATCACTGATCCATCATCCATCCATCTATTCATCCATACATCTATCCATCGGTTCATCCATCCATCCATCTGTTCATCCATCATCCATCCATCCATCCATCTATTCATCCATCCATCTTTCTGTCCCCTTTGTTGTCCCTGTCCCTGTCCTCTGTTTGTGTGATCGTGTTCTACCAGTACCATATAAGGCGAACAGGAAGCTGTCAGATCTGTCAGTGACCCCGCCCCCATATTGACCATATATGGTTATTTTTCAGAATCTCAATCAGTGACCAGTGAGGAGTTCTCCAATGGTACGTCTGCTGTCTGTTTGATATCAATGTCTGTGGGTCTCAATCATCCAATCAGATCCTTCATCTGTGACACCGGCCACTCCCTCTTCATCATCTTTGGTCATGTGACTCAGTTTTCTCTGGTCTTGTAGCTGTTTGTGTCTCTGATGTGTTTCTTGTTTGTTGTCAGTCACAGAGTTCCTGCATCTCCATCCCGACCCTCCAGACCACCATCTGACTCCGCCCCCTGGTTGCACTCTGACTCCGCCCCCTGGTTCCACCCTGACTCCGCCCCTATCTGACTCCGCCCCCTGGTTCCACTCTGACTCCGCCCCCTGATTTCACTCTCTGACTCCGCCCCCTGGTTCCACTCTGACTCCGCCCCCTGATTTCACTCTCTGACTCCGCCCCCTGGTTCCACTCTGACTCCGCCCCCTGATTTCACTCTCTGACTTCGCCCCCTGGTTCCACTCTGACTCCGCCCCCTGCCTCCACTCTCTGACTCCGCCCCTTGACTCCTACCTTTCCCTCCCACTCAGAAACCCTGAAGCACAAATCAGCACCAGCTGACATTAATCGTTGGTGCTTGTCCTGGTTCTGTTGGCCCAGTGGGCCCAGCAGAACGTCCCACCCAGCAAGAATGGTCAGTTAATGGTTCCACCATCGGTTCTGTCTGCTGTCCGTTGGGTTCAGACTGGTTCTACCTGAAGGTTTTGGGTTACTGGGTTCTTGCCAGGTCTGTTTAGGTTCTGGGTTCTGCTCTGTTGGGTTTGATCCATATGAGCCCGGTTCTGATGGGGTTCTGGTTTTGTTCTGTATCTGCCCCTGATCCACCTTATGGAACCATCTGGACGTGATCTACTACAGACTGGTTCCTGTTGGGTTTGAGCGGTTCTGAGTATTGATCCGACCCGGTTCTTGCTGATTCACTCTTCCTCTTACTTGTTTTCTCTCTGTCATCCTCCCAGTCGTCCCAGTAAAGGTAGCCCCGCCCACGGAGAGAGCCCCCAGTCCTCTATGGAGGGTTGACCTGAAGACCTTCTCTGTGTCTGTGAACCGTTCTGTTCTTGTTGATGATCATAAGTATCTCGTTGTGATGAATCCAAACCATCTGCTGTCCGCTGGGAGACGCATTAGCTACCGTCTGTCTCTCTGTGGACGTGGACAACTCCAGGGACGTCCCAAAGACCAAGACGTGTCACTCCGCTCTGGATCTGCAGGGTCACCTCTGGATTTTTCTCTTTAGGTTCCTGCTTGGTCTCCAGAATGAAGCTGAGATGTTTCTTTACAGTGTAAAGTTTAAGTTAGTATTTATTATTTATTGATTCTTATTGATCTTCTGTTCAGCTGGACTTATAATTACTTATTTGAGTTTCTGATTTTGGTTCTGACTGATCTGGGGAGGTTTAATCCAGTTGGTTCTTTTGTGGTTTCCATTGAGAGAAGTGTTCTGTTTGCTGCTGGTGCTGGTCTCATCAGATGCAGTTGGTTAGGTCTTGGCCGAACAGGTTCCCATCGGGTCCAACTGGTTTAAATCGGTTCCAAACTGGTCCTATCGGGCCTCGACTGCTTCCAACTGGTAAAACCTGTTTTCAAAACCCATTCCATTTGGTTGCAACTGGTTCCTTATAGTTCCAGTTCTGGATGTCTGGATCCGTCTGAGTTTAGCTGGACCTTAATGAAATAAATACGCTTTTAAAGGTCCGATGAACCCAGCTGTCAGAACATCTGGTTGAATCTTCATGAGGTTCTGCGGGTCCGTTCACACAGAACTGTTCTAAAAGCTGATTGAGGACGTTGGACCCGGCAGCAGCTAAAACCCGTCTCTGTTGGTCACCGGTTCTGTCCTCTAATGGAAGATGATGGCGGTGCTACAGGTGGGTCCATATCTGCTCCGTGATTGGTTGAGATCTTATCAGAACTGAATTGAGAAGCTTTCATCACCAATCTCACCTGCAACCATCAACTAATCAGAGCAGAGACAGAGGAACCAATCAGAAACATGGTGGTTTTCATCCTGAAGAACCGACGCTGCTGAGGTCCCTCCTGTCTGCTCTGAAGTTCTGACCAGGTTCTGATGGCCCGGCTGGGTTCTGGTTCTCTGAGTGAGCCCAGCAGCTTGGTTCTGATGGATCTTCTCATGCTGTTTTCTCTTGGTGTTGTGGTTCTGGTGCTCTGCTCCGTGTCAGCGTGTCGTAGCCGTGACGTTTAGTGGGTGTTAGTCTGAGCATGCTCAGTGGGTCCATTCTGTGCTGTTGATGCTAAACTCTGATTATAATGATAACTGTATTACTGCTGTGAAGCCACGCCCACCTGTGTGTCATGTGACCAGGGCCAAACATGTTAATCTCAATAAAGTTATGTGGATCAAAACCATGGAGCTCTGTTCTTTATTAGAACCGGTTCTGATCCGGTTCTGTAACATCTGTCCTTGTTACCAGATTTAATGATCTTCAGACCACATGTTTACATACAGAACACTGTTTAGAACCCACAGAACCTTGGTTCTAGGTAGGAAGAACCCAACCGTGTGCCTGCCAGATGACTTTCTTCAACAACCATGGTACCAGGAACAAGACGGGTTCTGGGTTCCAGGGATCAACCAATCAATTCAGCTGTATTTATAAAACGCTTTTCATAGAAAAGAGATGCAACTCAGTGTTTTACAGATTAGAAATGCCCCCACATCCACCCAAGCACCACCCAGAGAGCAACCAGGCAGCTACAGCCGACCTCCGCTCCAAAGGCGGAGGGCTCCCACAGAGGAAACACTGGAAGACGAAGCAGTAAATCAGAATCGGTTTTATTGCCATTGTTTGAGAACAAGTTCACAAACTAGGAATTTTTCTCGGTACAATCGTGCACATAAAACATTTAACATAAGTAAAAATAAAATAAAAAGAATGAGCCATAAGGCTAAAGTCTTTATAAATATTATAATCTGTATGTATATAAAAGAACTATGAAAAGATAAACATCCTTTTTAACATGAGAACAGCAGCAGGGTTCCATTCACAGATGTGCAGGTGAATGACAGCAGCAGATCTAAGTGTGATCAGACCACACAGTGCAGTAAAATAAAGTTACGTAGTGCAGATGGTTCTATCCTACATGGGTCTTTAACTGAACTATCGGGTCTTGTTATTGTTCATGAGTCTGATGGCGGAGGGGAAGAAACTGTTCAGGTGGCGGGAGGTGTGGGTCTGGATGGACCGTAGCCTCCTGCAAACTAGTAAAACATAATCAGCTAAAAATGTTAGAGTTGATCCTGTAACGTTCTCTGAGGTCCTCCATCATCTCGTTCCAGAGGTGAGATCTCTAAGCTCCTTCCTGTAAGCCTCTTTGCTGTCTCTGATCTTGACTTTTAGTTGCTTCTCTATACTCCTTAATAACTCCTCATCTCCCTCCTTTTAGGCTCTTTTTTTCTTGTTCAGCAGTTCCTTCAGCTCACTGGTGATCCAGGGTTTGTTATTAGGGAAGCTTCTCACTGTTCTGGAGGGGACGATGATGTCCACACAGAAGTTTATGTAGTCAGTCACACATTCAGTCATGGCATTTATGTCCTCTCCTTGCAGCTGGCAAAGACTCGTCCAGTTTGTGGACTTAACCCTGCAGGGCTTCTTCAGCTTCATGTGACCATTTTTTAACAGTTCTCTTTGTTGCAGGATGCCTCTGAACAAGTGGTTTATATTCAGAGCAGAGAAAGACACGATTATGATCTGATTGTCCCAGAGGAGGTTTTGGTTTGGACATATAAGCATCCTTTACATTTGCAAAAAACTAAACCCAAGGTCTTGTTTTCTCTTGTGGAGCAGCTGGCAAACTGTTGAAATGTAGGAAATGTAGAAGAGAGTGAGGCAGGATTAAAATCACCAGGGCCGTTTCTCAATACCTAAGTGTGCAAGTACATTCTTGTGTACTTGGTGAGTACAGTTGAATGTCCGTTCTTCGAGGATCATTACACATTTATAATTGATAGTAAAGCAGGCAAGGCAATTTTATTTGTATAGCACACTTTCCAAACACAAGGCAATTCAAGGTGCTTTTTATGATTAAAACGGGAACACAGCATAAATCAATTTGATGATTAAAATACAGGAAAGCAACTACAATAAGACAATAATCAATAAAATTATGTAAAAATGTAAGGACAAGCAGGTAAAAAAACAAGCCTTACTTTATTCACTAACTGCTCTCACTGAAAAGCTCACAGTTAAGAAAAAAAATATAAGGAAGCATTTACAGTAATGAAGACTATAATTTGTGTGAAAATTAAAAACAAGCAAGTAAAACCACTCATAGGAGAGTCTAACTATGTAAGTAAAATAAGAACCTTTTCTGACACGTCAAATATTCAAAATTAAAAGGAAGTATTGATACAAAATTAGACAAACCTGTAAAATAACGGGCTTCGATTTCATTTCTGATTATAAAAGGCTCTACTAATTAAATGCTGGTTTACCACTTTATATTACTTTTTCAGGCTTCGTAATGAAATACGATTGTTTGCTAAAAATAAAAACCTCTTCCTCCGTTTTGCTTTTAAATTATTGATTTCCTCAACCGACATAATTGATGATGACCAGCTTTAGAGGTATACAGTTAATTTATTAATTAGATTATAGTTAGCGCTGGATATAAGCACTAAAAGTTTAAGATATTTAATATTTTACCAATCTGGGCCAGCGTTGTTGCTTTACAACTGCGTGATTTATTCACAAAACCTCTAAACATGAACGGACAAACTCAATGTCTTTTATCAACATCAGAACAATCTACAACATAAATACACTAAATGTTTTTTAGTAAAAATGTTTTATTAGAATGACACGAATCAACAAGTACAGGAGATGTATACTGTGACTGTCTAACAGTAAATGTTAATATAACTAATCTTCTCTAAAACAGAGATGATGAGGAGACTGAAGAAGATTGCTCTGAGGTTTTGGGAAGTGGCATCAAACCTGGAACTCTGGTTTCTCCCTCTGCAAAGCTGTCTGCATAAAACAAAGAAAAAAAAGATCGATTATTCCCAACCGATCGAGTATTAGGGAGAAATGTACAGTGCTCTGTTTGATCATTAACGGGTACTATGTTAAAATTACTTTATTATAAAAAATATTTCTTATTTTTGTATTCATTTATTATAAGATGATTTACAAAATAATATTATTACTATGACATGAACTGATGACGTCACACGCATTGTCGGTAACGGCTGAAGGTGGATGTAAACAACTAAGAAAATAACGTTGGTGAATAATATGGACATAAACTTATTACCAAGACATCAGTATCTGGGCTGCAGAGACGACATTTCCCAGTAACATGTCCTGGATGACACCATCGGTTGGTAACAAGCACTGCTACTCCACCTCCTTTTCTTTTCCTCTTCAGATCTCTGTCTCTTCGTACAATCAGAAAGCCAAGCAGAGAGACGAAATGAGACAACGCTACCGATTACACAGAAGGAACAAGAACCTGGCAGCATTCACTCGGTCCAGTGTCACTCACAAGCCGCAGAAAAACACTATTCCATCACCGAGGCGCGGAACAGGAAGAACACCTAACTCAAAGAAGGGTAACCTTGGTGACGGCGACTTACAATGAGAATGTATTATGGCACGCCGGAATGTTACCCCATTGGATTCGGGCTCGTCACACCGCATACATCGTGTCATCCGTCAGGGTATACTTTTCGGCACCGGAGGGACAAGTGCAATGACATCACTTGACCACCGGGTGGTGCCCGCGCTCCACCGGAAACCTCCTGGTTGCGCCTTAACTTACCGGAAACGCCAGGGTTACATTTTGACATGGCGGGAGCAAAATTTAGGGTTGTTCTCTTGATTGCGCCTTAAAATAACGGAAACGCCAGGGTTACATTTTGACATGGCGGGAGCAAAAATTTAGGGTTTGTTCTCTTGGTTGTGCCTTAAAATACCGGAAACGCCAGGGTTACATTTTGACATGGCGGGAGCAAAAATTTAGGGTTTTTCTCTTGGTTGTGCCTTAAAATACCGGAAACGCCAGGGTTACATTTTGACATGGCGGGAGCAAAAATTTAGGGTTTTTCTCTTGGTTGTGCCTTAAAATACCGGAAACGCCAGGGTTACATTTTGACATGGCGGGAGCAAAAATTTAGGGTTTTTCTCTTGGTTGCGCCTTAAAATACCGGAAACGCCAGGGATACATTTTGACATGGCGGGAGCAAAAATTTAGGGTTTTTCTATTGGTTGTGCCTTAAAATACCGGAAACGCCGGGGTTACATTTTGACATGACGGAAGCAAAAATTTAGGCTTGTTCTCTTGGTTGTGCCTTAAAATACATTGCTCACTGGGCATACATTTTCCTAGCTGCCGAAGAATTCCTGACGGCAAAAAGACCTTTAAAAACACTTTGGACACTGGGAATACATGTTCCAAGCTGCCAAAGATCTCCTGGTGTCAAAATCACCCTTGAACACCATTGGCACTGGGAATACATTTTCCTAGGTGGTAAAGAATACTTGGTGTCACCAGCCCATCTAGGTTGGATGTGTGAAAACCCTTACTGACCCCTGGATTATGGAGAGTCATCGTCACCCCTGTTAGCCCACCTGGGATGCATGATTTTGGTTTTGGGTGTAAAATCCCTCAATGACCGCTGGGTCATGGAGGTTCATTGCTGCCTCTGATAACCCAGCTTTAGAGCACCTTTCCTGGGTAACATCTTCCTCAGTACCCTGGGTGATAAGGGTTTATGCAACCTTTCACTACAAACACATTCAATGAAGGCCCGATGCCATTGAGTTACCCAGGACATAAAGCCTCTATAAACCCTTGACACACTATTTTCCCTGCGATTTTCTGCTTGCTGTCTGTCCCTGATACCACAAAGAGTCCTAATAACACTTGTTAAAAATATTCTATAGACCATTCTCTTTTACCTTGTTTTTTGCTCATGAAAAGCTTCTAATAACATTTTGAAAAGACAACATAAATCTTTTAAATTGTTAACCCATTGTGTACTGGGCTCTCAATAAAATATCTACTTTGTTAATACAATCTCAAAAGAAGAAACAAGGCAGATTTTCTTTTAAAAAATACTGACCATTTTAATAGAAAATAAAGTACAGGATGAATGCAAACATTCAAAATGAAGGGAATCTTGTCTGCAGGACTGTTTTCTTTGCAGCTCTAAGGAGAGCTCACCTCGCCCTGACTGTGCCCTTTGGAGTTTTGGGTCATCCCGATTGACCACCACCTCTTTCCACAGTGGCTTCTTTGGCAGTCTGAGAATCAAAGAGACAGAAATAATGAGTGTCAAAAAAAATCACAACAAACCTCATTGAGAATGTAGTAGAAATACCTACTGATGTCTTAAGTTTCTGCGGTCGTGGTACATGACTGCAGAACGTTTCCTCCTGATGTCCTCCTCGTGGAACTCTTTGGGCTGACAAGGAAGGTAATGAGAGATGGAGAAGTAAATATGAATGAGTCTACTTTACGGTGGAAATTACAGACTAATTTACATCACAGTTTAACTCACGTGTGGTCACAGCTCTACTGATGTTGACAAAGATGAGCCTCTTGGGCAGGCTAATCTCTTCCCACACGAGCTGCAGAAATTACACAAGGTTTTCTGCGCATCTCTTGTAGCCACGGAAAAGCACCAGGTCGGTCCCAGACCTCCAGTCACTGGGTCATCCCAAATATTTCCACACCCCTCAAGAGTACCAAAGGCCTTGTGCTCAGCCACCTGCAAGAGAGCATTCATATTTCTTTCAACTGAGAAATAAGAGGAAAAAAAAAAAAAAAAAGCTGCAAGCAGCCTCGAATGGCCCTCGCAGCAAAGCAAACTCTGCATGAGAAAGTGTTGAAAAGAAAAAAAAAAGGCAGCTTTCAAACTAAATGGCAGACCTCATGTGGGGTATGGGTCCTGCTTTCAAAATAGTTTAATACGTCTTCATGAGTGTTTTTATTACAGATCAGGAGTCAGCAGATGAAGAGGATGAAGTAGGAATTCAGTGAATATCACAATCGCTCACCTCAATTTAATTGTAATAAAACATTGTTTAAGCGTTATTTTAGCAATCTTAGTCTTTTATTCCAAACATTGGGTGAGGCATCAGCGTTGCTATAGCGAATGGCTCAGCTAAATGGCTGTCGCTATTTTAATTATTTTATTTTATTTCTTTATTCATTTCGCACATGGTTATGCATTGCCTTAACGAAACAATTCATCTTGAAAAGAAAAAAAACAAGCATTTCTTAATACACCACGATTGAAAAGGAGCAGGAAGAAGATACATGTTATATTACCTACCCCTTTGTTAACATAAAAAAACATAAACATAGATGGTCTGTCAGTCAATTACTTGAGAATCACAATATCGTAATAAGAATTAAATTTCACCCATTTGTCTCCATATTAACTAAAAGGTAAACCTGTTTCTCCTCCTCTGTCTTCGTGAGATACACATTATCCAGCCTCTCCGGACTTAGCTCCGTCTCTGCACCTGCACAGCTGCAGCGGATGTTTACATGATGTCACTTCCTGACGGCCACCGATAGCTTAGCGCTCCAAGCTAAAGGCAGAAGTTTCTGCGCTCCGTTGCTTCATTTATGTTATTCCTCGTCTCCCCTTAAGTGCAGAATGATTCAAATCCAGGCACCTCGACTTAATGGTAATAAAACATTGTTTATGCGTTCTTTCTCTGCAATATGTCCAACTTTGAGCGAGCGTCTTAGCGTTGCTATAGTGACCACCACAGCCCGTAGCTGTGTGTCATGAAGTAAAGGATGTCCCTTACTTCCAAAAGAGGCGGTCTTGCTGATGCCATAATGTGTTCCACCTGTTTTCGGTCCTTTAAAAGGGCCATGGATTTACTAATTAATCTTAGCATTCACTCGCATAGTACTATTAAACAGACAGTTTCAGCGGTTTCAAGCTTCAGGATTTTCAAGATCACCCGAAAGAGATCGTAAGTACATTGTTAATTTATTAATATTTTATATGTGTAGGCTGGGGATTTTATGTTTGAGCAAGCTGCACCAATTTGAAAGCAATTTTTAATCTCATTGCACAAAGAACAGTAGCAAAGATTTATTTTTATTCTGTTTTTCAGCTGGAGTAAACTTTATTTTTAAACAAACTATTCTATCGTTAAACTGACAGGAGAATATTGTTTTTCCTCTGGTTTGAGGTGCTTTAATTTAAATATTTTCAATGGAAATGTGACGAAGAAATCCCAGACTTAATTTTTTTTTTTCTTCAATTGTGCTTCTATCTTAACAGGCCAGGATGACTATGCCTAGGAAGAGCTATCTGTGCCCGATCTGCGGTAAAGGTTATGCTGCACTCTCGCAGCACCTCCAGCGGGGACACCAGATAAAAAATGTGCATGAGCGCTCCATCCTGCTAAAGCTGAGTAGTGGCCACATAAATGTGAGGGAAGAGCCGTGTCCCATTGTAGGGTGCACTTACAAAGGTGGGAGATGCGACCGCCACATTTTAACTCAGCATTCAGAGATGACCTTAGACCAGAGGAAGACCAAGCTGGCCATGCTCAAAGAGCGCACGGGGCTGGACCAGCTAAGAAGCCTGAGGAGAAGCCATCCTGTTCCTTGCATGGTATCCTCCCTGGATGTCCGGCCAGAGGCCGAAGAGGGGGTGGATGTGGGGCTCCCTGATCCTGAGCCCCAGTTGGACTGCCCTGGTTGCCAACAGGCGCACCAGAAGATCAACCAGTTGCAACAGGAGAACCGCATGCTGCAATCTGAACTGGGGAAGTTGCGGGCCAGCTTTGGGAGCCTCACAAAGCGGTACAACCGCATGGCAACCAAGCAAGGCGTGGTGAGTTAAACACAATGTTTTTTTTTTTTTTTTTTTTTTTTGTGAAATTTATTTTTGATTTTAAAAAAATGTGTTTAGCAGCTATAATTTAATTTCTAATTTACTGTGTACTGTCCTGGCTTTACAGGCAGAACTGCCTCATGAGGGAGAGCATGAAGGCCACTCAACCCCACAAGAGGGCCAGACTTCTGCGCAGCCAGCCGGGTCTCCTCCTGCGCAGCCAGCCGGGTCTCCTCCAGCGCAGCCAGCCGGGTCTCCTCCAGCGCAGCCAGCCGGGCCGGAGGCTCCAGATCAGCCATCGTTGCTGCCCTGCAGAAATATTGCTTTGCCTACAAGCATTGGTAAGTATTTGTGGAAATGAGAAGTTTGCTCTGAAATGACTTGATACTTCTGAAGTCTAATACAAAAAATGTTTTACAGACTCTTACCTCCAGGAATACAGGCATTGTTTGGAGGGGAGCTGCCCCTCCAAAAAACAAGTTGACAACGCAGTGTCCCGCATCTCCAGGGTAAAAGCCTTCCTGGCTCACATGTCCCTGGGCTCAAGTGAGCGCTGGAACTGGTTGTTCCTGGACTCAACAGATAAAATACATGGGTAGGCAGCTGTTTTAGTTTCAATCCTTATGAAGAGAATCACCACATCTAATCTCCCTTTTTTTTTTTTTCTTTCAGCTGGATCAAACACCTGTTGAGGATGGGGAAGAAAAGTACAACTGTCATGTTCTACCTAAGGAATGTACACTCATTCCTCACGTACTTCAGAGAAACTCCTCCACAGCTCTGCCGCCTGTCAAAGACTCAAATAGTCAAAGCGACTCGTGCAGTCCAGAAGGGAATCACCCACCTCCAGCGCTCTGTCTCCGTTCATCAGATAAAGGTGAAGTCTGCAAAGGAGCTCCGGGCTATCTCCCCTAATCTGCTGTTGAGATGCAGGGAGATGGCAGCGCAGAAGATCCCTGAGCTGCTGGGTAAGAAACGAGATGCAATAATGGACATAAAAATGTTTATTTTTGATAATTCTGATTTTTAAATCGCTGTAGCTGAGATGGAGGACGACCACAGCCAGCAGCTCAGGTATCGCTTCTATGGCTACCTAAGTGCCTTCATCTCGTCAATATATGGACACAGGACTGGTGTTCTTAACAACATGACTGTGGAGGAGGTGGAGGAAGCTAAAGCCAACCACACTCCTCAGTGCCCAGGCTTTGTGATCAATGTGAGTAAATGTCCCCAAACAGACAGCTTCTTTTGGTCTCTAGTTTGAGTTGAAACTAATGGCATGTTATACTCTCTCTTGCAGGTGGTTGAGCACAAGACAAATAAGGCCTTTGGCTCAGCCCAAATCTTCCTACGTCCCTCAGAGTTCCAATGGCTGGAGAAATGGCTGGAGCTCCGGGAACGACTCAGGCCGAGAACCAACCTGATTTTTTTCTGTGGCTCAAATAGCCACGCAAAAAACCTTGTCAGATACCTGCAGTTCGCATGGGCAGAGATGGGCCTGCCTGGAAGGCCGACCTTTGTTGACATCAGGAGCGCTGTGGCCACACACGTGAGTTGAACTTTGACATAAACTGTTCTGTAAAGTAAACTCGCTCATATTGACTTCCAGTCTCTTCTCCATCTATTCCCTTCTTCCTCAGGCCAAGGCGTTCCACAGTGAGGAGGTCAGGAAGAAACTATCTGCGGTCATGTGCCACGACACCACGACCGCAGATAAATTTTATGTCCAGGCCCTGAAGTCCACTGAATCTGCGGAGCTGAGGCGGCAGTTTGAAGAGGCCACAGCTGTAAGGGAGGCGCCAGGACCATCAGGCTCCACCCCACCAGCCAGGTCTGCAGGCCGACATGACACCACTTCCTCCTCCAGTGACGAGGACATCCAGATCCCCTACCAAGAGACCGGTACATCCTCGCTGGAGGAGGAGATGATTGAGGTGGCCAGGAAGAAGAGGAAGTTGAGCTGGCTGAGATCAAAGAGGCAAAGGACTGACATGGAGCCAGACTCTTCTTTGTCTGAAGAAGAGCAGCACGAGGAGGGTGATGACTGTCAGAATGAGGGCCCCCAGCCTAAACAGGTGAGTGCCTTTATTGCACGCTGTGCTTTCTACATCATGGTATACTTCTAGTGCACTGTCTTCTCTTCTCATGCACAGCCAACTGATCCTGCTCTGGAGGAGACCCCACAAAAGAAGATATCTGTAGGTATTTCTATTACATTCTTTGTGGACTAATTTTAACACCCATACTCATAATTTCTGTCTCTTTGATCCTCAGACACCTGAGCAACAACTGGCGCAGAAGGTAGTGGTCAGCATCAACCCCCTTAAGCCTCAACTGCGCAGCGCAAGGCAATATCCTTAAGCTGCTGAGGACTAGCGATCAGCAAAAACCTGTTTTTGGAAATTGTGTGCTTAAATACATGAATTAAACTGGTCATTTTTACATTTTCTGTCTTATTTTTTTAAGATGGTATTAAGCAGGTAGAACTTTTAATGAATAAAAAAGACTGGTACCAAATAAGTTAACAACTTAAAAGTTTTTTTTTTGTTTTTTTTTTCAAACATTTAGAAGCTTCCTTTGTTAAGGTCAAAGAAATCAGTCTATGGTATCTCTTATACATCAATTTGAGAATATCTTCTCGACAACAATGGGTAACAAGCCTCTTTCTGGTGTCAGAAAATTAAAGTGACATCATGCAAAGAGTTTTATTTTTTTTTTTTAGGTGGGCCCAGCAAGAAATGGGTGGGCCAAATAAATTTCCACAGTTGCTTAAACATTAGTGTCGCTGCATCAGAACCTGCTTAAAGCAAAGCATTCAGGCAAAATAAAACGTATTAAAGCTGTAGCCTAAAACGGGTAGCTCATATCGGCTCTCTAACATAAACTAATTTTTATTTTTTTCTTGGTGGTGGTTTAGCTTTGCTCACAATTGACACAATGTTCAGTTTTCCCCGTCTCATCAGATCAGAGGCAGTCAAAGATTACCCCTGTGCTATCTATATAAGGCTTCAATGTTTATCTAATGAACTACAATCGGTAAAATACTCTTCTGCTCACTTGGCAGCTTTTTCTAACCAGAGTTCAAAAACATGCTGCTAAGCACCCTGGGATATTCAATAATTGGCTCTCTCCCAGCTACCACTACAGAAGTGGAGAAAGATCTCCAATAGTAAGGCTCAGTCTAAAAGTTTGAGATCCAAAATACTACAGCAAGAGTTCTGTATATTAGAGCTCACAATTCCCCTGCTTTAGCAAGCAGATCTTTAAGTTATCAGGCTGCTCCTCCTGTGGAACCAGCTCTCCGTTTTAGTCTGTAAAGCAGACACTGTTTACTTTTACGACCAAGCTTAAAACCTTTTATGATAAAGCTCATGGTTAGAATGATTAATTTATCCAAAGTTATCTCTGTAGTTCTGCTCCTGTAGGCTTAGTCTGCTGGAGGACAGACTGACCACTTTTCTTTACTCTGCTACTTTTCTCTTCTTTACAGTTTTCTCTTTTGCTCCCGGCTGTCATACTCCACCACAGTTCACCCCTGTCCCTTCATCCGTCCAACCTGGTGGTACTTCTGCACCTCTATCGGGGATGGAGCAGTTGAGTCCAGCAAGAACTCATCTTTCTAATGAGCCTTAATTAAACTGTCTATTTGTGACAAAATGCTGGTATTTTCAAGATTAAAAATGCAACATTAGACGTGACTGTAAAATAAAGTTAAACTGCTTCAAATCCAGGTTTTTTTTTTTTTTTTTTTGTTTTTTTAATTTTTTTTTTTTTTTTTTTTTTTTTTTATCATGTTTTTTTTTAAAAAAGAAAAAAAAAAATTGGCCTTTAAATTTCCAGCAAAACTTCAACTTTCTAATGAGACATCCTGGATTATTGTAGAGTAAAATATCAGATAATATCAACTTGTTTTGGGAAGTAAATTTTTAATGAATCGCTAAACTCAGAATGGCAGTTTTGGATAAAGCAAAATTCCTCCAGCTGTTAATCTGGCTAGGAAAGTCATAGAAACATGCAGTCTGTCTTAAATGAACCCTTTAAACCTTTAATTTAAAAGGAAATTAATCTGCATTGGGTTCACATAGCTGTTGGAAAGATTCCTCTCTTCTTAAACTGTCCTTTTGTGACAAAACGCTGGGATTTTCAAGATTAAAAATGCAACATTAGACGTGACTGTAAAATAAAGTTAAACTGCTTCAAATCCAGGTTAGTTGACCTTAAAATTTCCACCAAAACTTCAACTTTCTAATGAGACATCCTGGATTATTGTAGAGTAAAATATCAGATAATATCAACTTGTTTTGGGAAGTAAATTTTTAATGAATCGCTAAGCTCAGAATCACAGTTTTGGATAAAGCAAAATTCCTCCAGCTGTTAATCTGGTTAGGAAAGTCATAGAAACATGCAGTCTGTCTTAAATGAACCCTTTAAACCTTTAATTTAAAAGGAAATTAATCTGCATTGGGTTCACATAGCTGTTGGAAAGATTCCTCTCTTCTTAAACTGTCCTTTTGTTACAAAACGCTGGGATTTTCAAGATTAAAAATGCAACATTAGACGTGACTGTAAAATAAAGTTAAACTGCTTCAAATCCAGGTTACTTGGCCTTAAAATTTCCAGCAAAACTTCAACTTTCTAATGAGACATCCTGAAGTATTGTAGAGTAAAATATCAGATAATATCAACTTGTTTTGGGAAGTAAATTTTTAATGAATCCTAAGCTCAGAAATCGCAGGTTTTGGATAAACAAAAATCCTCCAGCTGTTAATTCATGGCTAGGAAAGTCCATAGAAACAGGCAGTCATGTCTTAAATGAACCCATTAAACTATAATTTTAATGGGTGGAAGGAAATGAAATCTTCATGGGTTTCACGATAGCTGTGGAAAGATTCCTCTCTTCTGTAAACTGTCCCCTTTGTGACCTAAAACGCTGGATTTTCAAGATTAAAAATGCACATTAGACGTGAACTGTATAAAATTTCCAGCAAAACTTCAACTTTCTAATGAGACATCCTGGATTATTGTAGAGTAAAATATCAGATAATATCAACTTGTTTTGGGAAGTAAATTTTTAATGAATCGCTAAGCTCAGAATCGCAGTTTTGGATAAAGCAAAATTCCTCCAGCTGTTAATGTGGCTAGGAAAGTCATAGAAACATGCAGTCTGTCTTAAATGAACCCTTTAAACCTTTAATTTAAAAGGAAATTAATCTGCATTGGGTTCACATAGCTGTTGGAAAGATTCCTCTCTTCTTAAACTGTCCTTTTGTGACAAAACGCTGGGATTTTCAAGATTAAAAATGCAACATTAGACGTGACTGTAAAATAAAGTTAAACTGCTTCAAATCCAGATGGCCTTAAAACCAGCAAAACTTCAACTTTCTAATGAGACATCCTGGATTATTGTAGAGTAAAATATCAGATAATATCAACTTGTTTTGGGAAGTAAATTTTTAATGAATCGCTAAGCTCAGAATCGCAGTTTTGGATAAAGCAAAATTCCTCCAGCTGTTAATGTGGCTAGGAAAGTCATAGAAACATGCAGTCTGTCTTAAATGAACCCTTTAAACCTTTAATTTAAAAGGAAATTAATCTGCATTGGGTTCACATAGCTGTTGGAAAGATTCCTCTCTTCTTAAACTGTCCTTTTGTGACAAAACGCTGGGATTTTCAAGATTAAAAATGCAACATTAGACGTGACTGTAAAATAAAGTTAAACTGCTTCAAATCCAGGTTACTTGGCCTTAAAATTTCCAGCAAAACTTCAACTTTCTAATGAGACATCCTGGATTATTGTAGAGTAAAATATCAGATAATATCAACTTGTTTTGGGAAGTAAATTTTTAATGAATCGCTAAGCTCAGAATCGCAGTTTTGGATAAAGCAAAATTCCTCCAGCTGTTAATGTGGCTAGGAAAGTCATAGAAACATGCAGTCTGTCTTAAATGAACCCTTTAAACCTTTAATTTAAAAGGAAATGAATCTGCATTGGGTTCACATAGCTGTTGGAAAGATTCCTCTCTTCTTAAACTGTCCTTTTGTGACAAAACGCTGGGATTTTCAAGATTAAAAATGCAACATTAGACGTGACTGTAAAATAAAGTTAAACTGCTTCAAATCCAGGTTACTTGGCCTTTAAATTTCCAGCAAAACTTCAACTTTCTAATGAGACATCCTGGATTATTGTAGAGTAAAATATCAGATAATATCAACTTGTTTTGGGAAGTAAATTTTTAATGAATCGCTAAGCTCAGAATCGCAGTTTTGGATAAAGCAAAATTCCTCCAGCTGTTAATGTGGCTAGGAAAGTCATAGAAACATGCAGTCTGTCTTAAATGAACCCTTTAAACCTTTAATTTAAAAGGAAATGAATCTGCATTGGGTTCACATAGCTGTTGGAAAGATTCCTCTCTTCTTAAACTGTCCTTTTGTGACAAAACGCTGGGATTTTCAAGATTAAAAATGCAACATTAGACGTGACTGTAAAATAAAGTTAAACTGCTTCAAATCCAGGTTAGTTGGCCTTTAAATTTCCAGCAAAACTTCAACTTTCTAATGAGACATCCTGGATTATTGTAGAGTAAAATATCAGATAATATCAACTTGTTTTGGGAAGTAAATTTTTAATGAATCGCTAAGCTCAGAATCGCAGTTTTGGATAAAGCAAAATTCCTCCAGCTGTTAATGTGGCTAGGAAAGTCATAGAAACATGCAGTCTGTCTTAAATGAACCCTTTAAACCTTTAATTTAAAAGGAAATTAATCTGCATTGGGTTCACATAGCTGTTGGAAAGATTCCTCTCTTCTTAAACTGTCCTTGTGACAAAACGCTGTGATTTTCAAGAATAAAAATGCAACATTAGACGTGACTGTAAAATAAAGTTAAACTGCTTCAAATCCAGGTTACTTGCCTTTAAATTTCCAGCAAAACTTCAACTTTCTAATGAGACATCCTGGATTATTGTAGAGTAAAATATCAGATAATATCAACTTGTTTTGGGAAGTAAATTTTTAATGAATCGCTAAGCTCAGAATCGCAGTTTTGGATAAAGCAAAATTCCTCCAGCTGTTAATCTGGCTAGGAAAGTCATAGAAACATGCAGTCTGTCTTAAATGAACCCTTTAAACCTTTAATTTAAAAGGAAATTAATCTGCATTGGGTTCACATAGCTGTTGGAAAGATTCCTCTCTTCTTAAACTGTCCTTTTGTGACAAAACGCTGGGATTTTCAAGATTAAAAATGCAACATTAGACGTGACTGTAAAATAAAGTTAAACTGCTTCAAATCCAGGTTAGTTGGCCTTTAAATTTCCAGCAAAACTTCAACTTTCTAATGAGACATCCTGGATTATTGTAGAGTAAAATATCAGATAATATCAACTTGTTTTGGGAAGTAAATTTTTAATGAATCGCTAAGCTCAGAATCGCAGTTTTGGATAAAGCAAAATTCCTCCAGCTGTTAATCTGGCTAGGAAAGTCATAGAAACATGCAGTCTGTCTTAAATGAACCCTTTAAACCTTTAATTTAAAAGGAAATGAATCTGCATTGGGTTCACATAGCTGTTGGAAAGATTCCTCTCTTCTTAAACTGTCCTTTTGTGACAAAACGCTGGGATTTTCAAGAGAGAAAAAATATAATAATAATACTATGAATGACTGTAAAATAAAGTTAAACTGCTTCAAATCCAGGTTACTTGACCTTAAAATTTCCAGCAAGACTTCAACTTTCTAATGAGCCACCCTGGATTATTGTAGAGTAAAATATCAGATAATATCAACTTGTTTTGGTAGTAAAATTTTTAATGAATCGCTAAGCTCAGAATCACAGTTTTGGATAAAGCAAAATTCCTCCAGCTGTTAATCTGGCTAGGAAAGACATAGAAACATGCAGTTCGTCTTTAATGAACCCTTTAAACCTTTTATTTAAGAGGAAATAAATCTGCATTGGGTTCACATAGCTGTTGGAAAGAGTCCTCTCTTCT
>JAPXFQ010000049.1:0-283743 GCA_028564705.1 Apricaphanius iberus | reverse complement strand
GTCTGGGATTTCTGAAAAACTCAGGAGGATTTTTAACAAACACAGTATCCCTGTGTATTTCAAACCCAGCAACACACTCAGACAGACACTAGTACATCCCAAGGACAGAACACCACACGCACACAAAAGCAACCTGGTGTATGCAATCCAATGCAATGAAGAATGCAAGGACCTCTACATTGGTGAAACCAAACAACCACTGTACAAACGCATGGCCCAACACAGGAGAGCTAACTCCTCAGGCATGGACTCTGCTGTTCATTTACATCTCAATGAGAAAGCCCACTCCTTTGAGGACAGCAATGTCCAGATATTAGACAGAGAGGACAGATGGTTTGAAAGAGGAGTAAAAGAAGCCATCTATGTCTAAAGTAGAGAAACCATCGCTAAACAGAGGAGGAGGCCTGAGACATCACCTATCTCCAATTTACAATGCTGCACTTTCATCCCTCCCTAGGAGACTCAACAAATTAGCCTCTAATAACAGAAACAACTGTGACTCCAATGACTGTCGTTATAACACAATAGGGCACTAATGAAGCCGAAACCTAACCTCCACCAATAGGCGACACGCCAACGACCGTCGTTAAGACATGGAGCACAAAGGATCCAATGACATAATGATTCTTGTTCAAGAGGTTAAATAGCTGAGTCTCCACACCCGTTAGTTGGACCAGTCCCAGCCTGGTCAGCGGCGAGCATGAACTGATGAAGCCTCTTGGATAAGAGGTGAAACGTCTTCCAAGACAAATTACCAAGTCCAGTTGCGTTTGATTGAAATTTCCTTGAGATAACCATGACCTGGATGAATGAGAATATTCACAGGCTCTTTACAGACACCTTTCAGTCGTTTTTCCGTGTAAACCCGTGCACCCACTTCAGTGTATGTACACGTCTCAACCTAGGTTTGTACGAGCTGGGAGTAAAACAATAATCCAAGGACACAGGTATTGGTTGCGAATACACTTTTGGTGTTGAAATATTACAAAACCAATGTACAATACGTCACAACCTATGGGCCCAATAATTATATATATGACATATAATAAAATGTTCATTCAAATGTTCAATCCAGGGATTGGTCCGTTTAAAGTTAAAGTCAGAAGCAAAAAAAAAAGGATCCAAAATTGGCTCTCTCTGGGTGTTGATTTGTGGAACAGATACAATCGTACCGCTGAGTCTCAACTGGGATCGCTGGTCAGCCTCGTAGATCACAAGGACTGGAGTCTCAGTCACTTTTCTTTGCATGGGAAAGAAAAAGACCACACTAAGAAGAGTTCTTCTACAGAAACCAGACAGAAAGTGCTTCCTCGACCGCTCTCCAAAAACTTTTTTACTCTCACAGAGGTAACAGCAGTTCTGCTCCGTTTGTGCTTTTTGGATGTACCTTGCTAATTCAGCACCTATAACTTCTGGTTGCTTCAAAATAAAGTTCTGATTTCAAAATAAAACCAACATTCTTTTTATTTGTAAAATGAAAGGAAATAATAATTAAAGATTCAAATAAATACATATTAACCCAATTTCCAGGCGGGTTACAGTTACAAAACAGAACTTTCACCTTTATTTGTATGTCTCCTGGATTTGGTGTTTAAGTGTTAGTGAGACACTTGCACTTGTCACCCACTCATAAGTTTCTGTGACCTGGATTGTACACTGGCAACAACTGTAATGATACCGTTATGTAGTTGAACTCTGTTTCCCTGTTTGGTCTTTATGTGTGTCAGAGATGAATAATTATAAGCTGATAAGAATGTGGCACCAGATGTCTTCAATATGAAACATTTTCACATTATTCGGATTTTCTGAGATACTGAATTTATAAATATAAATCCATATAATTCAAAATATTTAAAAAATCTGTTGATAAAGGATCTAAAAGGTTATCTACATGTAGATAAAAAATCACCAGCTAAAACGATCCTTTCATAAGAGCACCCTGGAGCACCGGAGTGGAGCTAATGGGGGCTTTTGGTTTAGCTCTCTGCTGGAACCAGCGCTCCACCTCTGCCGTAGTTATTGTACCGCTGCCGGCATTCATTTTTGAAAAAAAAACCAGACAATGTCAGCCTCAGAC
Organism: Apricaphanius iberus; assembly: GCA_028564705.1. Taxonomy (NCBI): domain Eukaryota; kingdom Metazoa; phylum Chordata; class Actinopteri; order Cyprinodontiformes; family Aphaniidae; genus Apricaphanius; species Apricaphanius iberus. The sequence goes on along the minus strand of JAPXFQ010000049.1, from coordinate 281,666 downwards.
TAAAAGTGAGAGCTGATTCCAAAAGAGGGGTGCCTGATAACTAAAATATCTACCTCCCATTGTAGTTTTAGAAATCCTAGGAACTACCAGTATACCTGCAATCTGAGAGCGAAGTGCTCTGTTAGGAACATATGGAATAATCTGGTATCTGATGTGAGCTGATTATTAAGGGCTTTATACATAAAGTGGAGGTAAATAACATAACTGCTAATAAATCATTCATGATGCTTGAAGTATGCTGGGAATGAATTATCTTTTTCATTTTGACACCTGGCCACCCCTAGACACGTCATAACAGCATTACCCTTGTTGTTAAAAAGTGTTTTAAGTAAGGCTTTGTATATATTTGTAGGAAGGTGCAAAATTAGCAGCAGGCTGCATAATGTGCGATGGTATTTCAGTACATTGAACTTTTCATGTTCAGTAAACCAACAAACCATGAGCTTTGTAGCAAAGTTCTTTATTCCCAAATTAGCCATTCAAAATTTGATATGCTGTAGTCATAAACTGATTGACGTGGTCAGAAGCAATACTCGGGAAGTTGGTGTTGAGGATCCCCACGGTTTCCAAGAACATAACATTGGCCGATATCGCTAACACCAACAACCTAAAGTATTTAAACGTGGACAGTTATTTATCCAGTTTTACAAAAAAGGTATATTACAAGTTTGTATTCCCTAAATGCATTGTTGCTTTGTGGTTTGCTCCAATATTAGCAAGCAGATGATCACACTATCCTGTCCAGTGATAGTAAATTCACCAGTAAAACACTATAAGTATAAAAATTGTCGACATAATAACCCAAAGCCCCCAAGTGTAAGAATTACCTCCAACTAGTGGTGCGCTCAGTGAATGCAAGCAACTGAGCAGTGCTCTCTGGCTTCACGCCGTTATAACACATCATTACTACTACGGAAGCTGCGGAGTACATTGTCCAAGTTAAATGGAAGATAAAGTATTTGCTGGACTAACCTGTGCTGTGTCAAACATAATGCTAACATAAACTTCATTGTTTCATGTAATTTTCTTACCTGTCCAGCAGAAAGCCTGCAACCTCTGCATCCGTCTTCAAGTCCCTGTCCCTCATGAATAGTCTCCATCTGGTAAACGCTCCACTGATTTAGATTATTGTTTTCAACTGGTTATTTTTTTTTTTCTGTGGTATGGTTTCCTCCCTCTCACGGGATAAAGAGTACGGATGGTCCTCCATTTAAATTGAAAAGTATGATCCATGGTTCTCTATGCTCTATGCTTAAACACATAAAGCAAACAAGTTTAACCCCATTCGGTTAACATAGTCAAAGGCGATGCAACATGGCAGCCTCAGATGGGGGGCGGTGCACCCTCTGTATCTATAAACAACGTATTCTAAGACACGAGAACTCTTCATGATAATGCGATTGTGATTAGAAAACGGTAAAATACGTATTTATGAAAGCAGTACTTGATTTTTATTAATAAAAAGCCGAATTTGTTACACATTTGGCCTTTAAAGGAGACATATAATGGAAAATCCACTTTTTTAGCCCTTAAATGCATGTAAATGTGTATTTTGGGTGTTTAGGAGTGCAGGCAACATTTATTCTCTTCTGGTGCTGTTTATATCTTTACATTCTTTTTTGGTCATATTTTTCAGTCTGTTTAGTTTTCTCTGTTCGCTATTACGTTTTGTTATCTATTACGTCAAAGCATATGTTGTTGAACTGCCAAATAAGGTAATGAACTTCTGGGTAACCAATTTCGTGAAGCCGCCATTTTTTCTCCCCCACAGCGATTTTGTAGTCCAAGGTCATTCATGTCAAAATTACAAGAAAGCAAGTCAAAATGTTCAGTTATTGGGTGTATTAACCCACACAAATCCCTACATCGACCCCCAGCATCAGAGCCCCTGAGAAGTGCCTGGTTAAATTTTATTTTTAGTGGAAATATAACGACATCCGTGGGGAAAGTTCTCCTCGTTTGCGCGAAGCACTTCGAGGACGAGTGCTTCAGCAACCTCGGTCTGTATCAGGAGGGATTTGCCGAAAGACTTCGTCTGATTGAGGGGTCAGTTCCTTCTCTCCACAGAAACGACGGACAAAGCAAAGCGGTAAGCTTCAAATAACACTAAAATGACAGTAAACTTTATTTTAGACGTGAATGTTGTGTGTTGATATGTCGTACGGGTGATTGTTTTGATAGTTGTAGCATTGTACATTCTGCTTCTGTTAGCGATGTGTGCTAGCTTTAAGCTGAGGATATAATTGTACTGCATGCTTTGAATAAAATTATTGGGCTTTCTTTGCCGTTTTTTGTCGTGGGGTACACATGATGTACAGGAATTTAGCGACGATCGCTTCGCAATAAAAAGTTTATCTGCCGGTAGTAATCAAATCGGTGCTATCAGACTACACAAAAATGTCCGAACGGGGTGGAGCGGAACGCTCTGTAACCTGGAGGGGGCGGGGCATGAAATGTTTCGCTTACATTTAAAGGGACCGCACCAAAATGAGTTGCTCTAAAGATACTCCTCAGAACGGTATAAGGAGGGTCTGTGTGGCTACAATAACACAGAATTCAGACCAAACCACTGTGGTTCTACTTTACATAGATCACAAGAGAATGATTTACATGTGAAAAGGAAGGATTTAAAAGCAAGATATATCTCCTTTAAGCAGAATTTTGAGCCAAGCTGAGGAAGACAAATCTGGCTCATATAAGCCCTCTGCTAAAGCATGGAGCCCTGAGGCATAATAGATAAGAAATCAGATAAAATACGATTAAACAAAAACAGCTTTATAGTACTTACCTGCTTCATTTTAAAGCACATATATTAATATAAACACTATGAACTACAATATTATATATTTTACATTAGTTTAATGGTAAAAAACCAATTAACCTTCTCTTAATTAATGAAATGCTCCACAATAATGGAGATATTTACAACTACAATAATCATTTCAGTGTATATTAAGCGAAGCATTTTCACTTCATTTGTTTGTATCTTTAAAATTAGATTTTTAGAGCCAGATAGAGGACAACACCAGAGGGGACCTCACAGGATTGCCAATATAAGGCTTTTGCTGGTTCTGGCCACATGAACGCACAAACACAACATGATTCAGCAGGGAGGAGACAGCGAGTGTTTTTCTGGGAAAGTGAAAGAACATCAATCTGGCCCAACATGATTTGCTGACTCGATGAAAGAACTCCATCTGTCTTATGCAGTTTATTGAGGGAAAATTGGTTGAATTTAGCGCATTTGTTCCACAAAGTGAGAGAGAAAAATAGATTAGGAGATGCCCTTGTCTACCTCTTTGGTGGAGAGACAAATTACAGCAACTGTAGGATTTTGACAAAGAAACTATATATGTTATCATCTACATTTCAGTTTGAGTGCTTCTGTTTTCCCACTTCCACATAACAAAATAGCTTTTACCCAAGGTCCTCAATTATTCCAGGGCACCAACAGTAGTGCACTCCAACAATGGTTAGCCAGCATAGATTTAAAGTCCCTCAAAAGATTAATGCCACAAGGAAATCGCCCCCCCAACCCCACCCACCCACACACACTCCTAATTTAATTTCAGTTTACATGTGGTGCAGTGAAAATCCAGAACAACAACAATCTGATCTACATTAGCCTTCAGGTTAGTTCACTGGCATTACAAGGAATTTAAAAAGCATGTTTCCCACCTCTTTTCTAATTTTGTATTACCAGGCTGATTTGAGGAATCATTCAAAGGCTTTCAGCACTAAAGCCCAATCAATAATTCAATTCAATTCACTTTTATTTATATAGCGCCAATTCACAACAAATGTTATCTCAAGGCACTTTACAACAAAAGTCCCCCCTGATACTCACATGTACTAATAACTGATGCTCTCTGACCTTCTGTTCTGATGTCATTTTATTAGGCTTTATGCTGCATTCACACCACCCCAAACGTCAGCGTCAGGAGCAGCAAGATTACATGTTCAGTCTATGGTTGAGTCCAGAGAGCGTCTGAGTCTCTGCGGCGCTTTGTGTGCGTTAGCTGTCTCACCTTTTCAAGCCTTTCCCCTGTTTCAAGCTTCAAAGTGCCAAAAGCCAGCAATGCAGTCTAGCTAGCTGAGCTTTTGACGGTCTTAACGCTCTTGACGCAGCACGGCATCCTAAACAGAGCGTTATATAGTGATGTTGCCTGATGTCGACATTGTCTAGCCAACAACGATCTGCTGGTGTTTAAAACATCTGGCGTATGTACCAAATCTGCTCGGGTTACCAGATCGGCTTGGGGGCCTACATCTACTTATGACGAAGTATTACATGATTGGCTGGATGCTGACATTATAGTACATAATTGGCTTTCTTAATGCCCTTAATGGCTGTTATTAACATTTATGTCTCTTTTAAATTTAACCATATAGTGCTTGCAAGGTAGTTTGTCCGAGTCAAGTTGCCGTAGTGTGACATTTTCGGAAAGCACAGGGCCCCGAGAAAGGCTTGACCACGAGCTTTGCAAGCTTCGAACTAGTCTAATATTTATATTAGAAACAATAGTATACTCAGCAATCATTTATAAATGATTTTGCTACAGTATCTAAGTCTGCCCCTCAATTGCTTTTTGCAGATGACACAAATCTTTTTATTTCAAATAGAAATATGACCACTTATATACATAAAATAAATTATGACCTTTTTAATTATTCTAAATTGTTTAAAGCAAACAAATTGTTACTAAATGTCAAAACATCTAATAATATGGTATTTGCTTGGCTTCCTTGTTTTTTTTAGGAGTCATGATTGATGTAAAACTTTGTTGGAAATAAATAAGACATGTCTGCAAAAAAAATTAGATTGGATTGCTTCTGATTTTTTAAGGCGCTAAATAAAACAAAAAATATAGAGAGCTCTCCTCCTCTCTACTTACACTTTGAAAGAGGAATAGAAAATATAATAAATGTTAAGAGTAGATAAACAAATATGTGTATATTGAAGGATTTTATTCTATATTCAATTTAAACCTTAACTCTATAAATTCCATGCGTGTTCATTTTTATCAGAGAGGAGACGAGAGTAATTTAATTTTCTTTAGATTTTAATACAACAAATCAAATACTGGTTCACAGGGCTGCTTAAAACAGATCAAATATTTAGTTTACAGAGTGGTATAAATTATCCACACTCTGGGTCACCCTACCTAGGAGGAATGACAACGTATATAACAGAAACATTAAGTTTTATATTTTAACACAAAGTTAGAGAAACTCCCATATAGCTTTACATATGGGACACAAAACATGATTTGTTCATTCAAACTTTTGCCAAGATCAGCCTCCTTACAAGCATGCATGCATAACTAATGACCTTCCTGTTATTCTGACTTTACAAACCAGCTCTAACTAGAGTTTTTGCCAACCGTTATCTCTTACATCCTTCCATTGTCAATTGTATGGTGATGTTATCTGCCTGTGCTTTCCTGCTCATTGTCCTGTTTTTCTGTGACCAAAACAAGAGCTGACTCTGCAAAATACCTCTAAAACAATGTTAAAAGTATAATTAAAAAGTATGGTAACTAAAACACCTTAATCAAACATTAATAAATGTTTAATATACTTCAAATCCCTACCATGATCTCATAAATATATGAGATCATCTTAAATATACATAATCAGAGTTAACATGGATAGATTTAAATGCCAATAAGAAATTATTAACAGTCATCAATTACTTTATCAGATCCATCAGATAACCATTTAGCCTAAACAATGCAAAAAAAAAAAAAAACAACATAATTTACAATGGTTTTGTTACATTTTTTTCACAATCATTCATACATTTTCATTGTCTGTATTCATCCTTTTGCGTCCAGGTGAAATCTTCAGAACACAGGGGTAGACTAACCTGGTCCTTCTCAGTCACAAGGGATTATTCTGCCCGTAAATGTGAACTGAGTTTTTTTGTTCCTTATTTCTTGAATCCTGTTGCTTCTTGATCCAGTGAGCTCATCAAATAATCACTTTAAATCTCAAACCACTGCACCAGCTGTCGGCAAGAATTCATGGCAAAGAGCATTCATTATGTGCAGTGTTTAACCTGTTGACGCACCTGTTTGTCCATCATCCTCCACATTGTTTTGATCCAAACAGCCTGGAGCCGACCAATTTGCTGTTGTTTATAATGTGTCAGAAAGGTATTTCATTCTCCACAAAGAATGAAGAAGAGTAATCTCCAAAGTGTCCGGGTGTCTGTGAATGAGCTCAAAGAACTACAAACATACATGTATGACTTCTCATCTAATTATATAAGTTAGGGTTAATGATTATCCAATTCCTAAAACATCTGAAAACAAAAAGTAAGATCAGCAAAAACCAAAAAGAATTCTGTGTAGGTATCATCCTCTAAGCAAACCAGAAGGTTCTAATTTACTTCAGTAAAACACACCATCCTGTTAAATCAGAAAAAAATAAGTTATAATAATTGCAAACAAACAAAACAGAAATCTCATCCATTCCCCATTCTTTACCTTCAACACAATTAGTAATAATAATAGTAATAATTTATCTAATCATCATTTTAGTGCTAGTATGAACTCAGCTCTTCCCTCTTTGCCAAATTGCTAAATTTGGCACTAGAAAACATAAAAATAATCCCAAGTTAGCCAAGCTCCTGTTTACAACACAGAGCAAAACACAAAATTTTAGTAACACAAAAATTAATACTATCATGCTATTTGATGCCAGGATTCTCAACAGAATTAGTTTTTTTTTGTTTTTTTTAATGTTTTTTTTATCAGCCCTCTGAACAGTCTGTAAGGCCTATAACATTAGCTATATATTCAGAAATAGCATATTTCATGATATGCGTAAAACTAATCTATCTTGCAAAGCAGTTAACCTGAATTTTTATATTTCAGCAGTCAGACCCTTTAAACTTGCCAGGAATTTATTAACAAAACTAGTAAACCTATAATTTAGAGTTTCCAAACTCCACATAATCTTACCAAGCCCGGCCCATGGGAAAATAGAATCACTTTTCTGTCCATCACTCCATAGCTTGTGCTCTGGTGAAACGTTAAAATGTCCAGATACGGTAATTTGGAGCAGTGGCAGTGCACTTCCTCCTCCTCCGGTTCTTGATTCTCTACTGCGGACAAAGAAAAGAATGCTCTTTAAATTCAGCAAGTCCTCCTGCCTGTCCAGGTCAAAGGCAGATATGAACAGATATCCACAGAGAAGCAGATGATCGTCAATAGGGCAAGTTCCCCTTACGTCCACAGTCTCAGAATGGAGCACACGTCCTGTGGCTTTGGAGTGAGTAAGAACAAAGGACACATAACTACATTGATCATAGATATGTATACAAAATCATTGTGATATATTTCCCATGTCCCGGATTTGGCAAAACATGACCAGATTTTTTCAAAACATTTTCAAACAAATAGATCTGTGGTCTGATCTCAAATGTAATAATGATTGCTGAAATACCCAGGTTAACCCTAACCTACGTCCGTCTCCCTGTCAATCTTATCCTTACCGTGGGTGTAACTGAAAATATTTTCCTCACCCATTTAACTTCCTTCCTGGGCAATACATTTCAGTCTCAACAGTCTCCCAAATCCTTGAGGTGAGTAAAATATCTGAATATTAATCAGTAAGATCAGTATGCTCTATGCTGATGTCCTACAAAATATGGTGTCTGAGAGCAAACATATCAATTAATAACATAATGTCTATTCCTCAGATATAAACTGTATCGATACCATTCATTAATTCTTTTCTACAAAGTTTAGTGGTCTCTTCACAAAGTAAATAAATAAAATTAAAAAAGGCTGTATTTTTCTGTTAGATCTTGCTGTTTTAAAGCACCACTAAAAAATTGCAATAACAAAAATAAAAGCAATAACCATCTGCAAAGGTTCTATCCCCTTTTTTCTGTCCCTCTTGTAAACAGTCTCTATGGAAAAGTGGCTCTCCTGGTTTCGCTTCACTGAGGTTGAGACGAATAGCTCATATTGAACTAAACCCCTTTGAAATTCGGTCTTCACACCACTTTTCCCAGACTCTGTCCCTTTAATCAATTAATAATTTCTGCTAATATAATTATGCTACTTACAGTGAGATAAAGATGTCTAACTAGGTTTATCTTCTATTTTAACTGTTGTTGGTGTCGTCAAGGTTACCTGTGAAGCTCCTCCCACCTGAGCAATGACCAATAAAGATCCAGTCTCCAACTCCCCCTCTTTTCAAATTTATCCAAAGTAATATAGCATCATTTGTCACATCAGTACACTGGATCGCTATCAAGCTGGCTCACACAGAGAAAATATCTAAATTAAAAAACATCAAATGTGAAAAGAGCTTGACAGAGTTTGGACCCAAAACAAGACCACAATTCAGAAAGTTCAGTTAAGGGGGTTTTATTTACAAGGTCTAGAAAATGTGCACTCCGGAGTCGGGAAGCTTCAGAGCGGGCACGGCCAGGTCATGTACCCAAGGGCAGCTGCTCAGGAGTCTTCAGCTGAGTAAAGCTTTGGGAGCAGGGGAGGAGGAATGTTCAAAATGACCAGGAATGGTCCAATGCAGAATAGAAAAATAACTTAACTTCACAGGGGAGGAGTTCAAAGGTCCGTGATCCAAAATTCAGTAGTCCAAGACAGTCCAGGTCTAATCTCCAGAGAGGCAGTGTAAATCCTTGGATAGGGCAGAGGCAGAGGTCAGATGACAACAGGGGGGTCAGGTACACAATGAGGCAGTCGGACATGAACGCTTGATAGCTGTGACAGGTAGTGGCAACAGACAATCTCGCACTGAGTTGCTGCAGGGCAGGAGCTTAAATAGGGAGCAGCCCAGGTGGGACCAATCAGCCAATTAGCAGGCTGGTGAGCAGGAGAAAAACAAGACACACAGTGCCAAGCATGACAAAATGTTTAAAACAAAATCAGAGAATAGTACTGACTGATAAACACAACATAGTTTTACAAAAATAGTCTTCAGTTTGCTATACTTCAAATTCTATCCATATTTATAAAGAAAAAATTCAAGATATAAATCAATGACAAAACAGCTTCCCTATACATATTTCTGTGGGACTTTAAGACCATAGTGCAGGACAGGCATGTCTCATTCCCTGATCAAATTGATGTGAAAGTAACCAGGTGGTTGCTTATTGTTAGAAATTGCCAAACCTAAAGTACTTGTTTGTTCTAAAAGTCTAATCTATATTTGAAAGTGACTTTTGTTTCATATGTTTCCTACAAACCCAAATGTGCTAATTGGCCCAGATATTCTGATTGTAAATAATGAAAACATTTCACACTTCAAAAACATCTGTCAGATTCTTTTAAATGAGTCAAACTGATTTGTGTAACTAAAACTCCAGTTACTTCCCCTACATGGCAGTTTACCTTTTTTCTTAAATGTTTGTAACATGTATAATACTCCAATTTCCATTAAACAATAAAACTAAAAATACAAAATCAATTCATAAACAAGCTTCAAAAGATAAAAATGCTCTAAACAAAAGTTTAAAAATTAAAACAAAACAACAAAAATCAGCATTTTACAGTCAATCCCAATTATCCTCTCAGGCTTCTTTTTGTTGCTCAAATGATAAACACCAAATTGAATTGAAGCTTCTAGAAATGTCAAATGAATGACCACCGAATCATTTTTGCTTTACCTCAGTTTCTCAGTCAACATTCCCCAAATGTATCATTAATAAATAGCCTGCAGTTTTGCAATTCCAGTCAGGATCCACTTTAAAGTAAATATACATACAAGTTGAGAGAAATAAAAATCAACTGTCAGCAACAAAGTCTTCACTAATTAAATGGTACATTATTCCATTGTTCTATTCTATTATCATAACTGTTCTAGAACCTTTTTCTCTAAATTCAAGAGGCAAAAATTCCCTCTCAGCATCAGGTAGACTAGCTACCAGATCATGCATAACATCTGACAGATTAATTTTAAAATTTAAAACCTAAACCCAATTCCTATTTTCCGCCAATACAGAAATCTTCAACAGATTTTGAAAACTTGCATTTATCTCTACACTTGAAAACAAAACAAAAACTTATTTCAATTTACATGCTTCAGTTGCATAGATTGTTTCCACACAATCAGAATAAATTAATTAGAACTTACTTCTTTCTTATAAATTAAACTAACATTTAGAATTAAGCTGATATTTATTGGTTGTTCTTCAACAAATTTAGCACATAATATAGTCATTTTTCTTTTAGTCATTAGAACATTTTCAAATTGAGCAACAACTTGCTTCTCATCATTGATCTTACTCAATGTCTATATGTAAAATAAATAAAAACGCTTTTTGGCCTTTTTTATTTAAAAAAAGCACCTACTGTTTGTCTAATGTTTCTATTATAAATGTAGTCATGCATATTGACATACTTGCTGCCTTTTCCTCGTACCTCTGCAGCTCTCTGGGGAGTATGCCGTGCAACATCGCTGTAGCCAATATCCTCACATATCCTTGGAGTTTGAGAAAAGGCTTGGAGTTTGAGAAAAAACACTGAAATGCGGCGATGTCCAAAGTGCCCTTTGATAAAGTTTGATAAAGTTTTTAAATGCATTTGTGTTTCTCCCACTTATCAGAACAAAGAATACCACTCCTCACACAGTTTACACCTTTGAATTGATAATAGCTTAAGGTTTGGTTTGGGTGCTTAACTGTATATGTTGGACAGAATCCTTCAATATGTATTTGATAAATATGTAGTCAAAATCATAATCTATTGGTTCTTTATCACCTACCCTGAATTTGAAAACATTTAGAACGGTCAAATAAATACACTTAACATGTCACAAAAATGTAAAGTATATGATGAGTTATTTATAATATACATGTTAGAGTTGTATCATTAAATTTAGATTAGTAAAAAATTATGTTACAGCCAAATCATTTCATGTCTTTTGAGCAAGATTATTAACTGGATTTAGCAGTAAAATGTTACTAATTGACAAACAGACAAGAAAAAAGTTTAAACTCACATCTGGTAATTACAAACATGTTCTACTTAGGCTCATACATTATGAAAAAGTTAAACTGATAATATTTCAAACTTAAAAACACTCAGAAAGAATGTGTTAGGAGAATTTATTGAACAAGATTCAAGATTGGGGCTCAGACCCCAGTGTAACATTTAATTAATGATATGAAATGCCCGGCGTCGATGAATTATTGCCAGAATTCTTCCCAAAGGCTGGACACTGGTGGTGATAGATGACAAGACCCTGCCAGGCTGTAGCAGGGCCGGTAAAAGGCTGAGTGATTGACCAGGGAGAATAAGAAGGGGATCCTGGGCAATGAGTGGCAGGAGCAGGAATTTGATTGGATAACAGCTGGCGGTTATGAGGCCATGAATGAATGCAGCTGGTAGATCTTCCAGGTTGAATCTGCATAAGCTTCATAGAGCAAAAAATTATATTACGCATACATAAGTACTTTTTTCAGTGACTTTGAAAAAACAGCATAGACCTTTCTAATGTTGGCTTGACAAGTATGTTACGGCCTCCATCTGATTTTTTCTCAGAACTTCCATGAAGTGTAGAAACAATATTAGTCAAGTATCTTGAACCCATTAGGTGTTCACATAAAGTTAATCCAATGTGTATTGTAATAAACCTAATCTCTCAGGTTGAGGTTGATGGGACAGGAGCATACTGCACCTCCAGTTTACCTATCCTCTGTTCTCCATATATAGAAGGCAGCTCAGTACTCCTCCTACTTGATGGTTTATTCCTTCAGTTGGTTTACATGGAGCATCCTTTATAAGCGGTTCTGGCCTGGAAAAGAGACAACATGTTGTTTAAGCTAACTCAACAGCAACAAGCACCTTTTTTCCTTCGAAATTAAAATGCAACTCCTAAATTGCTAATTGGCCTGGCTTAGTTGTAAGCCCACTCACCACGACAAGGTGCAGGCCTCGAGTGGGAACATAAAAGACGAGACAAATAATTTCTAATTAAAACTTTTGACAACAACACAGTAGGGGGAAATAATAAAAACACGCCACAAGACAAACGACATTAAAACGTGAATGGAAACTATAGTGGGCAAACTTACAAAAATTGAGCAGCAAAATTGGACTGAAATATAAACATGCCTGTGGTACTGCATTGAAATATTATGAACCAAACATTTTTTATAGTAGGGTTTATTGTTTTTATATATATTTTTTGTGACATAACAGTGTAAAAGAAACAAAAATTTATTTGTTTAGAAAGATGTTTAACTTCCAAACCCCCAGCAGGAACAAGTACATCTTCTCCAGTTTGGTTGACACTTAACAATACATAAATAAATAAAGAATAAAAATAAACATGAATGAAAACGCCTACACACACTCTCGCACACAAAAGAGTGTCAAAAGATCAACAAGAAGGCAAAAAAAGCTATGAAAGTGCAACTTAACCACTGCACAGTGGTGCACAGTGGTGCAGTGGTTAGCACTGTTGCCTTGCAGCAAGAAGGTTGTGGGTTCGTATCCCGGCCCAGGGTCTTTCTGCATGGAGTTTGCACGTTCTCCCCATGCATGCATGGGTTCCCTCCGGGTACTCTGGCTTCCTCCCACATTCCAAAAACATGACCGTCAGGTTAATTGATCACTGTAAATTGTCCTTAGGTGTGAGTGTGTGCATGGTTGTTTGTCCTGCCCTGTGATGGACTGGCAACCTGTCCAGGGTGTACCCCACCTCTCGCCCGTTGACAGCTGGAGATAGGCACCAGCACCCCCGTGATCCATAAAGGATTAAGCGGTTAAGAAAATGGATGGATGGAAATAAATAAAATCTGGGTAAAGCTAAACTGGAGAAAATTTGCTTGGTTAATGGTGGTGGTTGGGGCCTTTTTTTGTAACGAAGAATCCAACTTTTATTAATATTTAAATGTACAAAACAACTATTTACAAAATTCAATAACAATGAAAATGTGCAGATGAATTTCACACCAAGTTGTCAATATCTGTAGGTCCCGTGCAAACGGACTATATGAGATACCGACAAAGAAGCAGCACTCCTGATGATACATACATCTGTTCTTAGCATTCCCATTATAATCAAATCAGCTGTGCCCCATATATGCAGGTTCCAAAACAGAAGACATGACAACCGAGGGCACACTTGAAATGACTTGGGCCCCGTCCATTCAGGCTCCAAAAGGGAAGGCATGACAACCAATGACACGCTTGAAATGACTTGGGCACCGTCCATGCAGGCTCCAAAAGAGAAGACATGACAACCAAGGACACGCTTGAAATGACTTGGGCCCCGTCCATGCAGGCTCCAAAAGAGAAGACATGACAACCAAGGGCACACTTGAAATGACTTGGGCCCCGTCCATGCAGGCTCCAAAAGAGAATACATGACAACCAAGGACACGCTTGAAATGACTTGGGCCCCGTCCATGCAGGCTCCAAAAGAGAAGACATGACAACCAAGGACACGCTTGAAATGACTTGGGCCCCGTCCATGCAGGCCCAAAAGAGAAGACATGACAACCAAGGACACACTTGAAATGACTTGGGCCCCGTCCATGCAGGCTCCAAAAGAGAAGGCATGACAACCAAGGACACACTTGAAATGACTTGGGTCCCGTCCATGCGGGCTCCAAAAGAAAAGACATGACAACCAAGGGCACACTTGAAATTACTTGGGGCCAAATTCGAAGAACTGACACGGTGCAAATGACATATATATACACACACACAAAAAAGCAAATACAATCCATGTACGTATAAAAGAATATAGTGACAGAATAAATAAAGAATTACAAGACACAAGAATTACAGAGACATAAATACAAATACACAATACAGCAGCAAATCATTCTGCATAAAAATAGATTGTTTTGGTTAGCTTTTTGCGCAGCATTTTTTTATTTTGAATTTTGTCATTATGTTCCCTGGCTACGTGGTTCAGACGTACTTTGCAGTACCAAGAGCTAGCCATCTTCACTAGTACATGGAGATGATTCTCTTCAACACTCATGTCAAACATGTGGTGTGCAACTGTGGAAAGTTCTTGTCGACACTGTCAAAGAGAACCTGTGTGACAATTGCGGCTCTTATTCCTTTTCCTACAGGTGGTTTTCCACCGTTGCATTTAAAAATGTGCACAAAGCATCTCTCGGTTGCCTGACAAATTGAAACAATGTCTTGACATGGTTTTTGAAGGCCACCTCTGTCCTTGATTGCAGTAAAATGATGCACTGTGTCTTGCGAAGTGAGAGCTTTTATACATGTCATGCAGGTAAGACTGTTTTTCATTTTCTTGACAACAAATCCTGATATGTATGCAACAGCTGCTTCCTTGTAATCTGACAGTTGGTCAACATTTGGCAAGCCGCAAATGGTGTCATCTTCTGGTGCATGTACTTCAACTGGTTGCAGATCCATCGTACGTACAATGTTTACATTGGCAGGGGTTGAATCAAGAACGGATGTGTTGTCAAGGAGAAGACAGTTTCCTGTACCATTTTTTACTTGATGTCGCACAAGGAGGCGCTTGTATGCCGCTCGAAACTAACTAACGTTGGGGTTGTCATTCAACCCCCCCCCGTGCTCGAATGGCAGCAAAGAAGAGCTCCAAGTTGTCCTGACTGAATATGTAACCCAGAAGGTAGCGGCAGGGTGCGGATGTCTGCTCTACAAGGTCTTCATAGAGGCCCATAATACTCCGGCAACAAGCAACAAAACCCACAATTCCAACCTTTCTTTGTGTTGTGTGGACCGGAACAAATATGTCATGCTTCCCTGTTGTCTTTAGGCCACGTAGAAGTGACTCTGTTTCATCGAGCACAGCCTTGACACTAATCTTGTTTGCTGGTCTTAGAGGGGCCTTTTAGCCTTTATCGAATGGATTGCGACTGTTCAAAACATCAAAGGCAGCATCAACTGTGCGCAGGAAATGAGAAGTGGCAGCACAGCCACTGAACTGTGGATATTTTAAGTGCTTTTCACAAAAATCTAGAGCGTCAGCTACACTCTTGCTAAAGATCTGCGCTGCAAGATTTACCTTCATTTTCTGACTGCGCCATTCTATATGAGCCATTTTGACTTTATTTCCAAGACGTAAACCTTCAGTTTGCTGAAGCTTGTGGAGCTCCTCTATGTACTTCCACAGAATCAGCTGCCCCTTCACCTCTAACGAGCACCCTGTTCGAAGCAAATGTATTCCGAAGAAGTTTAAGCATGTGACAAGCATCTAGTAGCACGTGGACTTTTTGAGAATCATCTTCTGGATGCACAAAGAAAGACCTCATGTTTGTTATGTCCAAGTCTGCACCCAGCCCTCGATAGCATAGCAAAATTGGTGGACGGTCCATCGCATGTCAATGAGACAACCCTTACACCAACTGCATGGAGCCTAACAAGACTTTCACGAATGATGTTTGCCCTCTCTGCCCCATTCAAGCTGCTGATAAAAACGTAGGCAATCAGAATCTTCCAGGAACCATTCACTGCCACAACCATGACGATAAGTGCCTGTGTAGCCACAACATCTTGTAACTCACCGGCACCTATGTCCACATAGTCTTGGATCTGATCACCTTCATATATCGTTTGCTTACGGATGTGAATTTCATCGACCATTAAAGAGCAAACAGTTTCCTTTCCCACTTCCTGTTGTTCTGCAACATGACTTTCAAGAGCAGTAAATGAAATAACAGTGAAATCAGGGTCTGCAGAGACACTACTATACCATGTTCGAATGGTTGAAGGATGAGGTAAGGCACCGTAAAAGTTTTCTTTAATGTAGCTATAACCTCTGGGTGAATAAAAATGCAGCGTTGTGGCAAAATGTTTCAGATCCTCAGAATACACTGCTCTTTTCTTCTTGTAGATTCCTGTAAACATTTCACGAGGAACCACATCCAGGCTTTCAAGCAAAGAAGCACACTCAGATGAGATGAGCATTTTCCTTTGTTGCACTTTGGTCATTTGACTAAGAGAGATAACTTTACCCTTTAACCTTTTAGTTTGACGCACTTTTAAGCGTATTTTTTTGCGGGCCTCTGTGTCTTTTTCTTCCAATTTCCACACCTTTTTTTTGTATTTCTCTGGGAGAGTCCGAAACAAAGTAAGAATGATCACTTTTAAACGCAACTATGTTCTTAGTATAGCCGTGATCCACTATTGTCGCTTTTGCGTCCTCAACAGGAATGCTGCTACTACAATTAATATCTTCACAACAACTTAAATCACAAACAAGTTGACTTTCAACACTGACAGACAAATTGACACACACAGTACTGCTATATTCCTCATCTGCAACATTTTCATTGGCACTTACCTGCTTTGGTCTACCTACCGATCGTGGTTCTCCCTCGATAAAGGAGAAAATAGTAGGCACAGCGGTGCTGGTCAAGACAGTCCTACCCTATGGGAAAAAGTAACAGTAGAAAAATTATTAAAATACATTCCATGAAATGTATGTTATAATCCACACTCAACTTTAAGTTATAGACTACAGCTGCAACAATGTATTGATGTAATCAGTTAAGTGGATAAGTAAAAATCATTGAATATAATTTTACTGCTTCAATGATTTGCAAAATTAACATGGCTCAAGCAAGAATAAATTCAGCGATGAGAGGTAAAAATCATATCAAAGCATAACGCAAAAGGGCACTGCTAGCGCGCCAACACAGCGTGAGTTACTGCCATAAGGCCTAAAAACTTGTGTGTCATATTTCTGTCTACCACGGTGTCATCTCATATTTGTAAAATAGAAGTAGAAGTAAAATACTAATATCAGATTAATCAATTAACTGATGTAAATAACAAAAAGATTAATCGATTTTCCAAAAAATTATATAAAAATAAAAAATAATGAAAGTTGCAACACCGGTTCAGAGAAATATTTTCAGTTCTATATTAAACTGATCATTTTATTACCAAAAAAAAAAGGAAACATGCATTCACAAGGCTTGTGTGTAGTCTGGGTACCACTAAGTCTTTGGTGAAGCAATCACTCTCGAAGTGTTCACTGCACAGACGACTATCGGAGTTAGGTGTCCAATTCTGTCCCATCTTCAGCATCCACTGGTCCATCCGGTCCGGATCACCTAAAGGAAAACTACAACATTTTTGTTTTAGATATTATGTAAACATATCTGTGTCTGGTTCTCACTATTTACATTTACCAAATTTTGGGACCAAATTTTGGAACTATGAGGACTACATCGTTTTTTTGTTAACCAAAAAAACGATGTAGTCCTCATAGTTTTTTAATTTAAAAATGTAGTTAATGTACTAAAGTAACTTTTGGAGTTGGGACAATGATTGTGCTATTTGACGCTACTAGCACCTAAAATAGAAAGTAATAATTTGCATTTCACATCATTTTAAGTAATGATAATGTATAGGCTATAGCCTATATTTTCTTAGATATATTTTGCTCCTCGAGGAAGTTTTAACCTTATGCCAACTTTGTACACCTGGTTAAACTTCACATCCCTACCGAAAATGGCCTACATAGCTTACCAGTATATGATGTTCAATAAGCTCAATAAGAAATAAAAAGACTGTTACTTAATATAGAATCAGCCACAGCTTTTTGCTGGAACTGAATGAGAATGTTGATATTATTTTGTTGAATTGTGTCACTACTAAATTAGGCTTTTCACCTCTTACCACCCGCCTTAACTGAGCGCATATTCATCAGTTAGACTGGATCAAATATTAAAGTTTCTGGACTGGAGTTTACATATTAAGTATTGGCCAGTGTTCACTGGAAAGCTAAATGAATGTCAAATCAATTTTCTTCTTTTTGGCTCTTTTTTTACAGCCGATTCGGATGTTGATAATAATAACGACCATTTAATGGGCTGATCACATCCGAAACAAGTGCTTTTTTGTATTGTTTTTATTTTAAGTGGAGTTGTTGTTGCTTTTTCATCGCTTTCTCACCCCCATTTTTCTCACCACATCAACCATATACTTATGACATCTAAAACATAATATTCATGGCTGCTTTGAAAGACGGACACAATTAAATGAGGTATTAACCTCTGTGCATGATATTGACAACGCCTTCATATCTATATTCGTAACTTTCTGCATGCGCTAGCAAAACCATTTGTGAAACCGGTCATTGCAAATCTAAATAACTAACACAGGTCATACAAAGATTACCAAAAAGCAAATATTTTCACTTGACTATTTCGTATTTCGTGTGGTTCAGCGTTATCATGATTAGCACAGGTCAAGTTGCAAAATTAGCCTACTACAAGAGAAAATGATTTAATAAAAAATTTCAGTATTTTACCGGAAAAAACTTAAGCCACAGTTTTTGTGGGCTTTATTAGTACATCCATAAACACAGCAAATAGGCATGTTTCATCCAGATATTTTCTCCAAAAGTGAAATCAGCCAAGGTCCACAACGGCACGTTGGGCTGGCTCAGGTCCACAAGGGAAGTTAGCCTCTACTAGCACCTTGCGGCTGCGCAGCCAGCAATTAGCCTAGCCGCTTGGCCAGGAAGTGAAGTTAACGGCCTGTCTATCTAGTCCGGCACCCTCATTAATTATGCAAGATTTCAAAAAATTATCTTACTAAAACCAGCCTGGTGCCCAGGTTTTTTATGAGCCCAGCATTATCTCAGGAAGAATATGTAGCCATAGAAAGTTTTCAAAAAACGGGCACCATGCATTAAAGTTGTTTTTAACGTGTCTAAAGTACAATGCTTTTCAATGGGGGCCTAGCGGCCAAATAGAGGTACTACAGCAATGGCGGAGCAATGGCGGCCTCCATGGTATGCGGTCACAAAGCAGAGCGGCCATCGGCCATTGGGAGAAACATGCATCTGGTGTAAACAGGTGTACCATCAGATAGAGGGTGAGTTTCCTGACCGCTCTGCTCCTGCGGGCGGTGTGAACCAGGCGTAGGCGTCTGAGCTTCTCTTGGCTGTCAGCTCCTGTACTTCTCACTGGAGCCTCTAGAGTCGGTGTCGGGTTTCGTAGTGCTGCGTTCAATGTTATTGGAAACAGGAGCAATTTTTGGTTCAATTTTGCCTCTGGGTCGGATGTGGGTCAATGTGACCCTGTCCCCCACCCCATCTGCCCCCATGATTTTAGAGAAAATATTAACTTTGTACCAAAAAGCGTTAGTTTATTGCTCTCATCTGGTTAAAAAAATACACCACACTGGAATTCACTTGAATTTGAATCATACATTGGGGTTTTTGACATAGGCTTGGATAACTAACGACAGCAGTCTGACCGTGGTGGGGTATAAAAGAAGCAAGTGTGTACGACATTTAACAGGTTAGTTATTTGTAATAATAGAAAACTGCAACCTCCCGATTCCGTCTCCAACTTGATGGAGGTTTAACTGGGTTATGCTAAGCGTCTGTGTTTGAAGACACAGGCTGCTCTGCGTTATACACCAAACGCGATAGGAGCGACTAGAGCTTCAGGTTTACATGGAAAATCAATGGAGGAGCAAGATGAAGCGGAACTTGGGGTCCAGCGAAGCTTCAGAAGCAGATTTGCATCGCGAAAAAACTTTTCTGCCTGATTAGCGCAAATAATTTGCGCTAAAGATGCGATGGAAAATTCGTGATGCATTTTATGTGGTTAATTTTGTGCATTCGCGTTCATCGCGTCTACTAGTGGAGTTGGAAAAATGTGAACTCCCGCTTCAAGTCGCGCCACAACAACCAATCAGGAGCCTGATGACGTGATGCTCTGACCTAGTTCACAGGGGCAGGTTCAGCCAAAGCCATTCATTCAACATGGAGGAGAGGCTAATCAACGCCGTAGCCAACCGCCCGGAGCTCTACGAAACCAGTTGTTTTCTATTGAGTGACAGGAGTAAAAAGGTCCTAGCATGGAGGATAATCACTGAAGAGATCGGGCAACCTGGTAAGCGGGCAAAAGCTAGCAAGCCTGCCTTCTGTCCCGCTATTTTCCCATTGATGTACAAATACTTTTCCGCTAACAAGATAATGTGTTTATTCAGAGGTGATCTGCAGGAGAAAGTGGAAGAGCCTCAGGGACACCTACTCCAAGGAGAAGAGGATGGAGAAGGAGAAGAGGAGTGGGTCAGCAGCAGGATCGGGGAAGAAATGGAAGTTCTACTGACCATGTAATGTCATGTTCAAATCAATAAAGATCAATATTTTTCAAAGATTAGAAAGGAAAGCTCAATACAACTCAGCAAAACCGAGACTCAGGATCTGTGTATTAATACCCGAGGATTGCATTACCAATTTAAAACCACAGTTTGAACTCTATTTCAATTTAATTCACCTTTATTTATATAGCGGCAATTCACAACAAATATCATCTGAAGGCACTTTGCAACAAAATTCATTTCAACACAATTATACAAACATTCCAATCAGTTAAAAGTTTTCTATGTAAGGAATCCCAGCAGATTGTGGTGAGTCATCGACGTGAGGTTGTGCCTGGATCATGCAGACTCCAACCACAGCAATCCCTCATACTGAGCAAGCATGTAGCGACAGTAGAGAGGAAAAACTCCCCTTTCACAGGATGAAACCCCTAGCAGAACCAGAACCTGGCTCAGTACAAGCGGTCATCTGCCACGGCCGTCTAGGGGTTTGAGAAGACAGAGAAGAGACAGCATGGAGGATGCTCGGTCACTTTGAGCATCATCTGGATCGATGTTCCCCATCCAGCAGGGGGCATTATAGTTGAGCAGGATACCAGACCAGGTGGAGCTTCTATTGGGTAAAAAACACTGAGAGAAAACTGGATTAACAATAGTAATAACAGCAGAAAAAATATATCTGGAGAGTAGTAGGAGAGAAAAGTAGGAGAGAAGAAAAGTGGTAAGTTTTTCCTCCAACAGTCTAAGCCTATAGCAGCATAACTACAAAAATAGCTCAGGATAAGCTAAGCCATTCTAACCATAAGATTTATCACAAAGGACGTTTTTAAGCCTAGTCTAAAAAACAGACTGAGTATCTGCCTCATGGTCTTAAACTGGGAGCTGGTTCCTGCTGGGTTTCTATTTAATCCAACTTCTATACCTTGAGGGATTAACTCCAATAACCAATGTTTTATCTTATCAGGAGGGAACCAGCGGTCCCCAGCAGGATCTTTTCAGTTAGACGACTGCTCCAGGAAAAGAGAGAGAAAAAACACAAACCACAACAGACACCAGGTTATGATTATAACAGTGTACCTGCGCCGGACGGGCTCACCCCAAAAAGTGAAACGCCGATTAAACAGAGCACGTCTCTTTTATTGAACATAGGAAAGCGTCACATGATATGATTACACCCAGTTCTGGTATCTTTCCACTCAACCCCCACATATCTAAACAGTGCACTCTGTACCCAGTTATCTTCCACTGATTTAGGGCTCATCATCCTCCTCCGCTTGCAGCTGATTGTTCCTGTTTCTGCAGCATAAGCTTTACATGACTATATACGGTTAGTTAATGCTTGGTTATCGAATGCCCTATTTTATATACATACATCATTCACAGGAGAGGAGCCTGATAACTAAAAGATCTGCCTCCCATTCTACTTTTAGAAATCCTAGGAACTACCAGTAGACCTGCATTCTGAGATCGATGTGCTCTGTTAGGAACACATGGAACAATCAGATCTCTGATGGTTGATTGAGCTTGATTATTAAAGGCTTAGGGAGGACTAATAGGACGACAGGTGAAACAACTAGGATTGATTGACTGAACACAGACAGACGGGGAAGAAACAAACAGGGAGGAAAGAATTACAGACAGAGACAGATCATAACACAAAGGAGAAAAGCCAAAACAGGAGAAATGTGATCTCTCTTTTTAATATTCATTAGAACTCTTGGTGCAGCATTTTGGATCAACTGAAGCCTTTTAATTGCATTTTGTGGACTTCCTGATAATAAGGAATTACAGTAGTCCATCCTTGAAGTAACAAATGCATGGAAGTTTCTCTGCATCACTCCTAGACAGGATGTTTCTAATTTTAGCAATATTCCAGAGATGAAAGAAAGAAATCTTAGGAACCTGTTTAATATGGGATTTAATGTCATGTCTTGGTCTATCTACCTAACTGATGGGTTTCACCAGGTTTCATGGATAAATATAATTGTGTACCATCAGGATAACTGTGGAAATTCATACCATGCTGTCTAATTATTTACCAATTGGAAGCATATATATAGTAAAGGAAATGTGTCAGAGCACAGAACCCTGTGGTACTTCACCAGTAACCCGTGAATGTAAAGAAGATTTATCATTAACATGAAGAAACTGGAATCTGTCGGTTAGATAGGCAGGTTAGACATAGGTCTTTAACTAACTGAGTCATGTTGATAGAGGGAGGGTTTCTTAATAAAGGTTTAATCACAGCAACTTTAAGTTCCTGTGGTACATATCCATTTATTAAGGATAGATTCTTCATATCTAAAATAAGGCCAGTAACCAGAGGGAATACTTCCTTAAATAATTTGGTTGGTATTGAGTCTAACATACAAGTCGAGGGGTTTAGATGAAGCTAATATTTGTCATAATTCGGAAAGTTCAACAGAATGAAAACGGTGCAGAGATAGATATGGTTCTACTGTTCTCTCTGATACTGCCTCATTTACTGAAAGAGAGTTAATCAAGTTTGGGAGAATACCAATGATTTTATTTTTAATATAAATAATTTTACTTACGAAGAATTATATAACTCACCACTACTGAGAGAAGGGGGAATAGTTGGGTCAATTGTTCGATGACTCTATGTAAGTTTGTCAGCTGTACTAAAAATAAACCCAGGATAGTTTTTATTTACCTCTAATAATGACGAGAAATATGCTGTTCTAGCTTGTTCAAGGTTTTTACTTTCACTTTCAGAAATAGGGGTAAAGAATTGGTACATTACTGCACCCCAAGGTACAAAAAATAAATGAACACAGTCACAGGACAAATATTGGACCTCATGGTAACTATCTGTACCTTTTCACTGTCTGAATGGTACATAGATGTTCCTCATTACTAAAAAGTGCATTTGTGTACCATTTCCAAGTAGGGTAACATTTTTGGTGATTATCTTTTTCAAGAAAAAATACATCCTTTGGCAAAGCTAGATTTATGAAAATTAACTTCAAAGTTTTATCGTTAACACATTTTAAAAGTGTTATTTTTACTTTTTTTTCAAGTCAAACAAATAAACAAATGGGCGACTATTGGCTACATTGTGGTCAGGTTATGTGTCATTCATGTCATATCAGTAATGATTGGCTGTCAAGTTAGTGCTGATAAAAGGTACAGACTAGAGGGGTACAAATACGTTGCTAGAGTTAAGGGTACAAAATGGTACCTTTGAGGGTACCACCCCAGTGTGAAGACATTGTACCCCTAGAAGTACAATTCTATGCTTTACTTTCCGAGTGTGTATAAAGATTTAGACTATGTGTTCTGGTTAGATAGGAATCATATGAGTGTGTAGAGCGCCATTTTCTCGCCAGTTTCCTAGTTTCTCCTAGTAAAAATGAGGGCTCAGGCTTAATTTGGCAGCATTTAGTACCTCAAATCCCAAAAATTAAGTGTGTCTTACTTTTGTCTGATTTATACTGTACCCTTTGCCACAGAACCAGCAGGGTCTCAGCAGGTGTGGATTTGTGACTCCCAAAAGGAAATCCTCTTGAAGTAAGGTTTCAAGTCTGTGGGGAATCATAGAATGAGTGTGTCATATTGGGCAAAGTCTGGGGTGCGAGCAGGAGAATTGTGGGATGCTTAAAGGGGCTGAAGATGACAAGGGTGGTAATATATTTTGACAAGGCTTAACAAATCAGTCAAAGCTTACAAACACTCATCGGTTTGTTCTCTATATCTCAAAACCTGCAAACCACTTGGCATGCTCAGCCAGCCCAAGATTAAAGCCGTAATCATAGGTCAACAATGCTGCCTTTTGCATCATTAGCCTTCACTCATCGGACTCTGTAATGCATCACCCAGAGGACCAAGCTGGCAGATCCCTCATTTTTTTCCTTTTTGTTTCCCAGATTAGTAGTTTTACAGCAGCTGCTTAGAAAAGAAAAGGCTGCATTCTGTATGGATGTAGTCCAAGTAATCACAGCCGCAGCAAATGCTTGGCAGAAGGGCTTCTCTATTTTGTGCACTCAGTTGGGATTTTGCCCTGGCACGGGTCTCTGCTCATTTTAAGCCAACTCAGTTGTGTTGTCTGCTGCTTATGCATTCTTACTGTGACATGGCAGTAACTAGATGGGAGACAACTCTTAGGATAATCCCTACTGACATAATTTAATGTGCTGTTTCACACAGCAGAAACATCTTCTATAACTACATAAAGTACATAAACAGTAGGAAGGAAGCTGTACCTTAAGGCTTTCTACAACACCTTTCTGGTCAACTATGAAATTGACATGATCTTCATTGCTTTCCCGCTTTGCTTCAATGACTTCAGCTGCTTTGTCGTAAATTGAAATGTGATTTTCACATTAGTAATTGATATGTTTTGATAAACCTGTGAATATTCTCATTCATCCAGGTCATGGTTATCTCAAGGAAATTTCAATCAAACGCAACTGGACTTGGTAATTTGTCTTTCACCGTTTCACCTCTCATCCAAGAGGCTTCATCAGTTCATGCTCGCCGCTGACCAGGCTGGGACTGGTCCAACTAACTGGTGTGGAGACTCAGCTATTTGACCTCTTTGCTTTGCAGATACACAGAAAATTCTAACTTCTTAAGGTAAAATGCATTAAACCCACAAAGCAGACAAAATATATGGCTTTGTTTTGTTTAATGGTACTTGCAAATTATCTATATTTTAATAAGGAGGTCTGTTCTTAATGGCATACATTATGACTGTGGCACAGAACTGTTAGTGTTAATTGGCCCATTCGTCCATCTTCAGTTGCAAATCTTTGAAGTCATCACACCTTCTAAAACAGAATTATACAACTAATGATAAAATATTAAATCACAATAGTCAAGTCAATAGTTACACTCAAGTGCTTTTATTAACTAGATATTAATTATAAATAATTGTGATAATGTTAAAACAAACACATTTCACTTTGAGTAATGTAGAAAATACTTACATAATTTTAATGATGCTGTACACCATACTCACAAATGGACAAGGGAGGTTTCAGTCTTGTCTGATTTCTGTTGAAAGTAGAAAGCCTACATGTCACCATGTCCTCTTCTGTTTGGTTTCAAATGCATCCCAGGACTATCCATAAAATCTGCCAATTTGTTTCAGCCACAATAATTTCCCCTGTGCCCATTCCTTCTTTTCAAAAAGCTTGTCAACCTCAGGCAAAGTTGACACCCACATGTCATGTTCGGAAACTCTTTCAATTTCACCTTAAATGCCTAGTCTTCGTGTCATTGCCACATTGAAAATGTAGAGGAGATTGTTGTTGGTGTTTGTCATGGTAGTGGTTTCATCTCCAAAATGTCTTTTTTCTCCCCAGTATGGACCTTTTTGTTTCTGAGTTACTTTGGCTTTCCTGCTTGTCCTCCTGCTCGATTGGGTACTGAAAAAAACAAACTTGATACTCTATCATGATACTAAGGTGACTTAAAAACACAAATGTATTGAACAAGTGGATACAACAAATAACATTCTTTAATCTAGCTTAATTTGTAGTGAAAAAATGAAATGTAAACAATTCTTAAGAGAAAACAATTTCACCTGAAACGTTTAAGCAAAGTTGTTTACAGTTCTCAGCAGTGTTTTTAAAAGTGCATGAAAAATTGTGAAAGATCACAGGTTAAAACTTTAAATACTAAATTCTTAAAATAAGAAAGAGGCTGCACAGTGGCGCAGTGGTTAGTACTGTTGCCTTGCAGCAAGAAGGATGTGGGTTTCTATCCCAGCCCAGGGTCTCTTTGCATGGAGTAGGCATGTCTTTACTGTGCATGCATGGGTTTCCTCCGGGTAGTGTGGCTTCCTCCCACAGTCCAAAAACATGACTGTCAGGTTAATTAGTCTCTCTAAATTGTCCTTAGGTGTGAGTATGTGCGTGCATGGTTGTTTGTCCTGTCTGTCTCTGTGTTGCCCTGCGATGGACTGGCGACCTGTCCAGGGTGTACCCCGCCTCTCACCCGCTGACAGCTGGAGATAGGCACCAGCCCATCCGCAACCCCCTGAGGATTAAGCGGTCTAGAAAATGGATGGATAGAATAAGAAAAATCAATGCACCAAGCCAGCAAAATTTATTTATATAGCACCTTTCACAGACAAGGAGTCACAAAGTGCTTCACAAAAGATAAGACCATAAAAGAAGAGAAAAACAGATCAAAGAACATTTAAAACAAGTATATCATAACAGCCTTTGAGAAATACATGATCATAAAACAACCCTGTGTCATACTACGATGGATAGGCTTGGGTAAATAGAGATTCTTCTTAAAAACATACACTGAGTCTAAAGAACATTAATAGATAGGAAGCTCATTCAAGAACTTGGGGGCGAAGGAGAGATCTCCACGGGTCTTAAACTGAGTATGTGGGACCATAAGGATATTTTGGTCCCTGGAACGAAACCCCCGAGAAGGAGCATATGGGAGAAGCAGCTCCTGGATATAGGGAGGGGCCTTACCATGGAGAGCTTTAAAAGTCAACACTAAAATTTTAAATTTGACACAAAAGTAAAAGGGAAGCCAGATGAGTCCCTTTAAATCAGGGGTAATGTGAGCTCTCCTGTTGGTGCGTGTCAACAGTCTTGCCACAGAATTTAAAACCAGTTGCAACCGAGACATCAACTTTTTGTCAAGGCAGGAGAACAGACTATTACAATAGTCCAGTCGTGATGAGACGAAGGCATGGATAACTAGCTCCAGATCCTACCTGGAGACCAGCTGACAAATTTTGGAAATATTACGCAGCTGATTAAAAACAATTTCTTATAACTAGTTTGGTATGTTCCTCCAAAGACATAGCACTATCAAATGTGACCCCCACATTTCTAACTCAAGGTTTTACAAAGCAGCTCAGATCTCCTAAGTGCTCAGTAATGTTAGCGGCGGCCTCATCAGGGGCAATCACTAGCACCTCGGTTTTTTCCAAGTTTATTTGCAATGAGTTTTCAGCTAGGCATTGTTTAATTTCCTTAACGCAAGTCAATAGAGAATCCAATTTCTGAATCTCAGAGGGGTTTACTGAGCAATAGAGTTGGAGGTTGTCAGCAAAAAGATGGTAAAATACATAATCAAATGTTTTGATGAGCTTTCCTAGCGGAAGGATATAGACCAAAAACAGAATTGGACACAG
The DNA here is from genome assembly GCA_028564705.1 of Apricaphanius iberus. Lineage (NCBI taxonomy): Eukaryota > Metazoa > Chordata > Actinopteri > Cyprinodontiformes > Aphaniidae > Apricaphanius > Apricaphanius iberus. The sequence goes on along the minus strand of JAPXFQ010000049.1, from coordinate 254,471 downwards.
GACAGTGCCTAGGGGTACACCACACAACAGATCAGCAAAATCTGACATGAACTGATTTACAGAGACACTGAAACTCCTGCCAGACAAGTATGAGGAAAACCAAGACAAGCCTGAACCTGTCAGTCCAAATAGGTCACACAGTCTTGCAAGCAAGATGTGGTGATCAACAGTATCAAATGAAAGGAAAGATCTAACATGACCAACACTGGGCTTTTTTCAGAATCTGCAGACATCATAATATCACTAGACACCTTAAGTAAAGCTGTTTCAGTAGAATGAAGCTTACGGAAACCAGACTGAAAAATGTCAAAGATATTATTGTCTTCTAAAACAGTGGATTGAAGTTGATAGGCAACTACTTTTTACAGTATTTTGATGAGGAATGGAAGTTTAAATATAGGTGGAAAATTATTTGGAATTAATGGGTCCAAACTTAAATTTTTTTAGGAGGAGTTTCTACGGAAGCACGTTTACAGAAATTGGGGAAAAGTTTATCAATTTGGTAACCCATGGGCCAATAACATCCAATACTTTTAACAGAAATTTTCAAGGAAAAGCATCTGAAGAGATCCATCCGGCATCTCGGGGTCGGGGGGTGGTGGTGGTGTGCTGCTGACCTCGACACGGGACGTTTTGGGTCGGTGGATGGAATACTTTGAAGACCTTTGAATCTCGGGTGCTGAAGTCGCCGATGTTGTTAAAAAGCTCCTCAGTGGCAAGGCACCAGGGGTGGATGAGATTCGACCGGAGTTCCTCAATGCTCTGGATTCTGTAGGGTTGTGTTGGTTAGCACGGCTCTGCAGTATTGCGTGGACATCGGGGGCAGTTCCCTTGGATTGACAGACCGGGGTGGTGGTCCCCCTCTTTAAAAAGGAGGACCACAGAGTGTGTTCCAAATATAGGGGGATCACACTTCTGAGCCTCCCTGGTAAGGTCTATTCGGGGGTTCTGGAGAGGAGGGTCCGACGGATAGTTGAACCTCGGATTCAGGAGGAACAATGCGGTTTTCGTCCTGGCCAGGGAACACTGGACCAGCTTTACACCCTCAGCAGGGTCCTGGAGGGTTCGTGGGAGTTCGCCCAACCGGTCTACATGTGTTTTGTGGACTTGGAGAAGGCGTTCGACTGTGTCCCTCGGGGAGTCCTGTGGGGGGTACTCCGAGAGTATGGGGTACCAGGCCCTTTGATACGGGCTGTTAGGTCCCTGTATGACCGGTGTCAGAGTTTGGTTCGCATTGCCGGCAGTAAGTCGGACTCGTTCCCGGTGAGAGTTGGACTCCGCCAAGGTTGCCCTCTGTCACCGATCCTGTTCATAACATTTATGGACAGGATTTCTAGATTTACCGGTCGATCTACGTTCCTACCCTCATCTATGGTCATGAACTCTGGGTGGTGACTGACAGAACGAGATCGTGGAAACAGGCGGCTGAAATGAGTTTCCTCCGTAGGGTGGCTGGGCTCTCCCTTAGAGATAGGGTGAGAAGCTTGGTCATCCGGCGGGAGCTCAGAGTGGAGCCGCTGCTCCTCCACATCGAGAGGAGCCAGTTGAGGTGGCTCGGGCATCTTTTCAGGATGCCTCCTGGACGCCTCCCTGGTGAGGTGTTCTGGGCACGTCCCACTGGGAGGAGACACATGGGAAGACCCAGGACTCGCTGGAGGGATTATCTCTCCCAGCTGGCCTGGGAACGCCTCGGGATTCCTCCCGAGGAGCTGGCCCAAGTGCCCAGTGAGAGGGAGGTATGGGTCTCCCTGCTTAAGCTACTGCCCCCGCGACCCGACTCTGGGCCTTCTGGACATCGCACACGGATGTGTGTGCCATCGATGGCTCCTGCAGATCGGCGGAATGCTGGGTGGCAGGCCAGCCTGGAAAGCCATCTCCAACAACTTGGAGCGCATCCTGGCTGGTTGGTAAAAAAATGAAACAGGGGAGGACACCCACCACCTCGTCTGCATCCGGTGAACTGCTCTGAACACGGTTGGGAGAGGCATCTGAAAAACCCTGGAGACAATTCTGTAGGCTGACCCACTGGCCAGCCAAAACAGAAACACTAGTTTCCAGGGTCGGGCCCCATCCATGCTGCCTCTCCGTCCCCAGTGCACAGACCAGTGTTTTTATTGCCTCTCTACTGAGACGGAAGTCTGGTCTGGTGTCCTCCCCCACAAAATATCTCCGCAGCACAGGTACTGTGGGGTATAGTCTACAGTAATGTCTTGTGATCTGTTAAAAAAAAGGTAGGGTTAGATTCAAGAATTTTTTTCAACAATATTGCTTACTTTTTATATATATATATATATATATATAATTAGCTTAAAACCTTACCTTATAAGACAGCTTGTTTTATAATTTTGTTTTTATATATCTAAGGTTTATTTGTGTAATATACAAATCAGCTATGGAGTGTACATACAGCAGACATTAAGAAAAACAATGTGAAATTAAGATTAATAAAACTTTTTTGAACTGTGCATGCTCTGAGATAACTCTCCCAAACAAGGCTTAGGAAGTGAGGCGAGGATGAAAGTCTCAAGTGTTATTGTGCTATCTATTCTCTTATCTATTTGCTTTACGCTTAGAAGAAAAAGATAATTTTAACTCTCAAATGCAACAGGCACAGCAGTTTTAGATAACAGTCCCCAGTTTGGAAGTACTGGTAGAGGCAGCTTCTTAAAATGTCTTCAGCTTTTAAGTCTTGTACTCTGTACTTTTATGTTCATTGTTTGTGCTGTCATTAGGACTTTGATTCTATAATAAAGTTTATTAATTGTACTATTATAATTGTGTATGCATACTACTTAGTACAACTAAAATCATGGGGATACACAAACTATTTAAGGATGAAATAGCAAATAATAACAAATGTGAATTTTTAATGTCCCTCTCTTTCTGTCGTTTATCAGTTACTGGCGATGCCTGGCGATAGGTTGTTAGGATAACCTGATGACTTAATTTGTATCAGCAGTAATTTACCTGCTCTCCACGCTGACAAAGAGCAGCAGAATAGAGCCTTCAGCGGCGCAGTGACACTTGAAGTATATTAAACGTTTATTAATGTTTGATTAAGGTGTTTTAGTTACCATACTTTTTAATTATACTTTTAAGATTGTTTTAGAGGTATTTTGCAGAGTCAGCTCTTGTTTGGGTCACAGAAAAACAGGACATTGAGCAGGAAAGCACAGGCAGATTTATGGCTTGACAATGGAAGGATGCAGATAAGACACCACACTCTTTATCAGCAGAAAATCTAGTTAGAGCTGGGTTGTAAAGTCAGAATAACAGGAAGGTCATTAGTTATGCATGCATGGTTGTAAGGAGGCTGGTCTTGGCAAAAGTTTGAATGAACCAATCATGTTTTGTGTCCCATATTTAATGTTAGGGGGGAGGTTCTCTAACTTTGTGTTAAAATATAAAACTTTATGTTTCTGTTATATACGTTGTCATTCCTCATAGGTAGGGTGACCCAGAGTGTGAATAATTTATACCACTCTGTAAACTAAATATTTGATTTGTTTTAAGCAACCCTGTGAACCAGTATTTGATTTATTGTATTAAAATCTAAAGAAAATTAAATTACTCTCGTCTCCTCTCTGATAAAAATGAACACGCATGGAATTTATAGAGTTAAGGTTTAAATTGAATAATAAATAAAATCCTTCACACTGCGTGCCGGTGGTGCTCCTCTCGCCATCTTTCGAAGTCCTCATAAAAAAGGAACAAAAGCATGAAGATAACATCCATGGCTCAATGGTACGCTACAATGCTATTACCAGGGGCGGAATGTAAGCAGAGCGCGTAAGACGGCAGCCGCGGTCACGTGAGACAAGTCTGTTCCAAACCGTTTTCTTTGACCAAGGCAGGACAGTGTCCTCATAAGGGGGGCCTTAACATTGAGAAACACCCAATAACTATTCCAACACAATTGTGCAAAAAGCTCACAGTTTACCCGTAAATAGAAACACAAACACAGCACAGAAACTCCACCACGGAGCGCTCAACGGTCACATGCATGCATCAAATTACAAAGAGAATTTTCTAATTAATTCCACCCAAGTTGGAAAATAAAAATAAATGAGAACAGTCTGACGGAAAAACGCGAAGGGGAAATTAAAAGAAAGAGAGAGGTTCAGCGGACTGCACAGATAGTTTTGGGGCCAGCCAAACTATTGAAGGGGCTTGGTGGCAGAAAAGGGAAAATCCAAAAACACGTGTTAGGAAAGGAGGTCTCTCCTTTGAAGTTCTGAAAGAACTTGCCCATTTGTAGAAGCGAACTGGAAGAGATAGACCAGTGGTCTCCAGCACCTGTATGCTGGGTGTGGGCGCTTCGCCCCCCTTTCCCTGTATCAGTCTCCAATCAGGCTGCGGGCAGCGGCGGTGGACTTGAGGGATTTGCATTCCAGCCAACCAACGATGCAGATCCTCCAGCTCTCACCTGGTACAAATGGGAGACAAGTGTCTGTATTGACGCCCTCCGGCTGGACAGGAGACGGGCGGGCGGCCCCTGGCGGGATGTGAGTTGGGCGGACGGCCCGAATGGCGTCCTCTGGCCGGACGAAGGACCGGCAGACGTCCCCTTACGGGACGTGAGTCGGGCGGACAGCCCAAATGGCATCCTCTGGCTGGACGACAGACAGGCAGATGTCCCCTCCTGCGACGCGGGATGGGCGGACTGCCCGGAGATCCTCTCTTGGGGACCTGGAGATACAGCGGACGGGTGGATGGACATCCCTTTGCGGGACGTGAGACTGGCGGACGTCACCTCCTGGGACGCGGGATGGGCGGACTGCCTGGTGATCCTCTCTTGGGGACCTGGAGATCCAGCGGACGGCTGGATGGACATTCCTTTGCGGGACGAGAGACAGGCGGACGGCCCAGCGGTCCTCTCTTGCAGACGAGGCAGCGGCAGAGAAGCTTGGCTGGTCGTCCGCAGAGACAGAGGGACCGGGTTGGTTCCCCCTGACGAAACAAAGGAACCTGGTTGGTGAAGCGGGGTCTGAGGCGCTCCGTGGCCTGCGTCGGGTCGCTCATGGACATCAAAGGAAACTCCGGCGGCCTAGGAGGAGACGGCGGGTGCTGAAGGGCTGCTGCTGTGATGCGCAAGAAGACAGCAGCCGCCACAGACTCTGGTAGCAGTTGTGATGATGGCAGGGGAAGGTCCTCCCTAACCTCATCCATGAGCTCTAATATGGCGACCCCAATGTCCAGGAAAGGTACCGGCAGCTCAGGCGGAGGCAGCGGCCGGTCCGGAACCCCTGCGGAGAAAGGTCCAGCAGCTCTGGCGGAGGAAGGCGTGGAGCCAGGAGACCGAGCCAACGTTGGTGGAAGCAGGCTGTCTCCCCGCTGTCATCCTCCGCTGCAAGGAGGGCTTCGTCGGCTGCCTCCTCCAACTGCTCAGCATCGAGCGAGTTGAGGCTGGAGCAGAACCGGGGGAGGAGGGCCGGGAAATAATCCTCCAGGGCATTGAGGCAAGCAGAGGGACTGGCGAAGCCGGAGACCTTGTCCAGCCTACACCAGAGCGACTCCAGGATGTCTGGATCGGAGGATTCTGCTGGTACCATCTTTCTGGGCCAGATCATTCTGTCAGGATGTGTGCGTGGAGGTATGGACCCAGACGCAGAAGCAAGGTGCAGAGTTGTTTATTTGAGAGTGAGGGTGAAGTGGAATGCTGACCAGTCTGGTGTTGACGGCAGGAACAGAGGTACAGGAGACAGACGGCAAGGAAGCATACAGTGGGCATCAGTGGTGAAGTCCTTTAATGATCCGGCGTTGACTGAAGGGAGGTGACGGTTTATAAGGACGTGAGGTGAGTGGCTGAAGTTGAGGACAGGTGCGTGTGATGGTGAGTGAGTGAGAGGAGCTGAGTGTGGAATCATGAAATTTGGTGTAAAGGGAGAAGAGCAGTGGGGAGAGAACACATCCCTGGGGGGTGCCAGTGCTGATGGATCGGTTGCTGGATATGAAGTTACCCTGTTTCACCTGCTGCCTCCTGTCAGTAAGGAAACTGGTAATCCACTGGCAGGTGGAGGGAGGCACGGTGAGCTGGGAAAGTTTTTGATGGAGGAGTTCTGGGACGATGGTGTTAAACGTAGAGCTGAAGACCACAAACAGGACCCGAGCAAAAGTCCCTGCAGAGTCTAGGTGGTGCAGGATGTAGTGGAGAGCCATGTTGACTGCATCATCCACTGACCTGTTTGCTCTACAGGCGAACTGCAGGGCGTCCAGCAGGGGATCCGTGATGTCCTTCAGGTGGGTCAACACCAGTCGCTCAAAGGATTTCATGACAACAGATGTCAGGGCGACTGGTCTGTTGTAGAGGGTGACAATTTTTCGGGATTCCCACGGGTCACGTGAGTCCCGCGGGATTCCTGCAGGATTCCCGCGGGACGGGAGTCAATTTCACTGTTGGTAACGTGATCGGGACGGGACGGGAAATAATCCACGGGATCGGACGGGAAACCGAAAATTATAATTTAAATATTTTTTTTTTTTACATTTATCTTGTCAGATATCAGGGAATTAGCTTTAAAAATGTTGCTGTGATGCGGTGCCAATGTGTGTGGTTATTAACTCTGCTGCAAAATGCAATTCTATCGAGTCTACTACACTGCACGCACCAAAACTGAAACTGCTACGTTGTTGCTACACCACCTGGATGAACTGGTAAGCATATGATATCCGACTGAAAATGCGTGTATCTTAATAGTTTGGTAGTCAGACGAATCGAGTCCATTCATGACGTGGTAAGGTGGCCAAACAACAAGAATGCAGGATATGGTTAAAGGAGGGGGGATAACGCTAAATAGATTATCTTTGATACTGTACTAGGCTATGGTTTAAAGGGGGGCGGGGGGCGACAATTGGTTCCCGTGTCACCCTCTAGTCTGTAGTCATTTAATCATGTGACTGGGGACTTCTTGAGAACCGGAATGATGGTGGAGCGTTTGAGGCAGGAGGGGATGTCACACAGCTCCAGGGAGTTATTGAAGATCTGAGTGAAGATGGGAGCCAGCTGGTTAGCACAGACTTTCAGACAGGATGGAGACACACCATCGGGTCCCGGAGCCTTCTTAATCCTCTGTCTCTGAAATAGTTGACGCACAGCTTGTTCACAAATCCTCAGCACAGGCAGAGGGTCAGGTACGGGGGTGGTTTGGGGTGATGCTAGGCCTTTTGTGATGGAGATAATGGGGGAGGTGGAAGGTGTGAAGGTCGTTTCAAACGTGGAAAAAAAGTCAGTGAGGTCTTCAGCCAGGCGGGGGCTCTCCACAGGGTGGGAGGATGGCCTCCTGTTGTTGGTAATGGTCTGCAGGCCCTTCCAAACTGCAGAAGAGTCGTTGGCAGAAAGACACTCCTTCAGCTTAACACTGTAGGTTCTTTTTGCTGCCTTGATCTCCTTTGTCGGCTTGTTCCTGGCCTGCTTGTACAGGTCCCGATCCCCACTCCTGTAGACCTCCTCCTTGTCCTGGCGTAGCCGTTTCAGTTCTGCAGTGAACCAAGGTTTGTTGTTGTTGAACGTGCAGAAGGTTTTGGTATGCACACACGTCCTATAAAGCGCCTTGAATTGCCTTGTGTTGAAAGTGTGCTGTACAAATAAAATTGCCTTGCCTTGCATTCTCAAGTAGAGCAAAACTTAAAAGCTTGGAGCTGCTTTGTGCTTTTACTACATTGTACTGTTGACATTTTCATACTGACCATCTTCATCATGTGAGCAGCACACAAATATACCACTGTCACTGTTGGGGACACCTGTTTGACAAAGTTTAAAAAAGATTTTAAGGTATTCTTAAACGCTGTTGAGGGCCTGAAATATGGCGTGAATTATAGCCACCAACTTCACTGGAATAGTCTGATATGAGGCTGATTCTGTTTACACAACATAATGTGTCTGATTTAGGAGAATTAAAAAATTGAAAGTACTTTCACAAGTTAGATTGAGGTTATTAGAAAATATGCTAAACAGATGAAGCAGGATAACCTTTGCAGAACATACTGTGAAATACATATGTATATCGTTTAGACGGTAACATCTTGTTTACACATATATACTCTTTTTCAGTAATATTTCTTTATTTAGTGAAAATATCTACCATCTGCTTAACTGGCAAATGTTACTTTGAATTGCCTTGTGTATGAATTGTGTTCTACAAATAAACTTGCCTTGCCTTGCTTTACATCTTCCCATAACAGCATTTAGGTCTAAAAAGACTTAAGTAAAATTAAATATTTCTATTTCATACAATTTGAGCATAGGCTACTCTAAAAAAAAAGTGAAATATAAGAAGAAAAAAACAGTATGCGTCCCTTTAAAAATGTCCCAAAAACGCTTACAGAGATATAGATGAGTGGGAAGAGGCCTGTAAACTATGCAGTGAGTGTTCTCAGTCGCGCACTGAGAACACTTACTGCATAGCACGGCAGGCACACAAGAATGCAGACAACACACGTCTGTGAGGCTTATGCGACATGTAGGCTTAAATATTCAGAATAGATTACATTTATTGTGCATTTTCCAAGATGTCTCGTCCATGTGCAATTTCATTTTTGTTGGATTAATTGTGGAGGATTTTGATGTTGTTTTTTTAAAGTCACTAAGTGTAGGCATAGTCTTTTATCCAACAAATATAAATAAAAACTTAAAGAACACATCATGATAACTGATTAATTGTAAATTAAAATAGATTAAAATGAAACATGTTTGGATAGGTTTCTGGCTGTTGAAATTATATATTTTACAGAAAAAAACAATAAATTTTAAGTGGACATTGGATTAAATTTCTTAGTGTGGTTTGATTGTTTGGTGTTCATCAGCAATATCCCCTTAGAGTCAATTTAGAAAAAAAATATTGAAAATACATTGTTGGAAGCTCAACAAACAGACCTCATGTTGTTCTCAGTATCGTCATGTGTTAAGCCTAGTTTATGCTTCTCCGACCGCAAATTTGCACTCAGACGCAGACGTATTGATGGAGACGTTTTCTGTTTATAGTACTCCGCTCTTTCACTCCATTCTCTATTGTTTTTTTCAGCGTTGCTCGACCAGGACAGCAGGGGGTGCTAAGTTTTAATGGCATCTCTGCCTACTATTACACAGCGCTGCTTCGGTTTTTTTCTAGGCTTGTGAACGCATTTCTTCCTGAAGGAGCAATGACAGAACGACAGAAAGTACGTTTTGATTAAGCTGTAAAGCTTTTTACTAGAAGTGCGGATTATAGAATACTCTAGAAACACATGGAAACAAAACACAGCAGCCATTTTTTGTTGTTTTTCTATACCTGCTTGTGTTCAAAATCGCAGAAGGAACAGATTAGATAAGTTAACCTTTCATTTTAAAGCATATATAGTGGCCAAACGTTGCATTAACTGATTACAGCGACTATAGAGCCCCGTTATGGTGAAGTGATCTCTAGCTGTTACCGGAACTGACCAATCAGATCCATACGCTTTCCGTCGATGGACAGTTAAACTTTTGGGCCTCTACTCCGTGTGTTCTTGCGTAGGTGACGGAGAGCACTTGCGTCGATGGATAATGGTGTTGCGTCAATCCGTCTCCGTCGAAACGAAGAAGCATAAACTAGGCTTTAGATCACACTGCATGTTAACATAAGTTTTATACACTTTATTTCCTTTTTTATGTGGATGTATTTCATTGCAGCTTTTTGTCGCTTAGCTTACAGAACTGATGCATTAATGTGTTCTTTGTGAATAAAGCATTTTAAGCTTAACGTATGACCATTCTTGATGACCCCTAAGCACCACACCTCCCCACGAGTCAGACGGCTCAGCCCATGGTGAATAACGCCCTGTAGCCTAAGCATTCCTTATTTTAATTTATGAAAGTTGGCAACCCTAGTAATAGGCTACTTAATAGCTGATCATTCAAAATATGGACTTAATGGACTGTTTATAAAACTGCTATTTGTAAGGTAATTTTTCATGTTCAAAACTGTATTCTCTGATCAAAAAAGAGAGAGAGAAAAGAGAAAGACGTGACCAAATTGGATTTTTATATATTTAATTTCTTGGACCTTTAAGAACGACTACCAGCTTATTTCACTTTGGGGGAGCTGTTTTGCTGACTCTTCCTTAAAATGCACGAACTCAATGCCCAAAGTATGTAAACCTCTTAATAACATATGCACTTTTCGCCTGAAAAGCCACATTAAACATGTGGACCCTGTAAATATAAACAATGAAAATTACACCTGATTGTTAATAATCAATAATCTCAAGAGAGCTGGCTGCTGAGGCTATTATGCTAAGTTTTCGGAATTTTGCCTTAGATGAATTTTCAATTTTACAGTTTTATTATGTTTTTTTTGGGGACCTGGGATGGGATTAAAAGCGCCACTTCAGCTAAAGTTCTGAGTTTTTCAAATTAAAGTGATCTTTTTGAATGAGCATTTTCCGAATCCTAACCCACAAGGTATCACTTCAGTGAAAGGAAATTATACAGCAGGTGCGTTTGAGTAAATACTTGATAGCAAAGTAGTCATGTTACTGTTATTACTTTATTAAGCTTCCAGTAAATAAATAAACAAATTAACATGGCCTTTTGTGTGTGATTTTAAATAGTTTTGGGGTTATTGTTTTTTTTCAAATGGTGAGAATCAAAGTCTGAACCTTGTTCATTGAAACCTGATGGACATCGTCAAACAGCACTGTCTTCCTTCGTTTCTTTGTTTGTTTGTTTCTTTCTTTCTTTTAATCCCAGAGTCAACAACCTGACACTTGGTCAACAGAAAACTTTCTGACATTTCTCACTGAAAATCCTCGAGATTATCCATGCTGCTCAGATGTAATTGTCAAAGACAGTTCTAATTTTGCCATCTCTAAAATAATGTCTGAGTATTGTTCCAACATCGTGATCATGGTCCAGTTTGCACAGCAGGTCCAGTGTCTGCTGCAAATAGTGCATTTACCTGTTTCTAGGTTAAGTTTCAGGTGTAATTTATACGGCAATAAGTCACAAGAAAATTGTAATCTGAGGACACCAATATCAAATACACAGAAAAGGTCAGTGAAACATGAAATGAATGATGCTACAAGTCTACAGAGCCTCAACATTTTTCACTAAATAACAAACTTTACAACACAAATTAGTATACAACTGTTTAGTGGAAAGACAATTATCCAAACAATTTAGGGGTGCTCTGAAACTCCTAAATAAAATCCATTCCAACACTTTGCATTCAGATTACACCCAATTATTAAATATAATTAACTAGTAAATAGTTTATCCTCAGTATAAATGTAGCTCTTTCAAGGTCAAAGATTTGAAGAGAATTTTGATGGAGCAACAGCATTATGAAAACCAAGGCACACAAAGTGAGAATTTAAAAGCTGTGGTATCACGGGCTTTGGACATCTAACTAACTGCGCACTGCTTAATCGATCACTAGAAGATGGAAAGAGCAGTGATGCCGGAAACTTATTAATTAGTATTGCGTTACTCCTAATATGACCACTTTTTCAGTAACGACTAATCTAATGTGTTAACATTTTCATACAGGTAATCAGATTATGGTGACTTGTTTAAGACACTGTGGGTTAAGATTTGTTAAATTTTCTTAAGCAAAACGATGAATTTGGTGCGTGGCGGCAAAAATCATTAGGAAAACCAGCAACTATAGTGGTAAATATGGTTTTCAACAACACTGCCGTCTTTTTCTGTCTTAATCTGAATCAGCTGATTATCTCCTTTACTGTATATCTTTCTTTTCTATCCTTGACTAGTGCATTGTCCATGCAGCTCTGCCTTAAGTTTTGAGATGGGATACTTGTTATCTTCTGAATTCTGAAGTATCTGCAAAGGCTGACTTGGAGCTCAGCATGCCAGCCACAAATTAACCTGGCAAAAAACAGATCAATGTGTATCGCCGCCCTGTGACGACTCTACACATCAATCTGGAAGGGAGGACCATCTGGTATATTTTGAGATGATTGGGGGACGCAGCAAGTGTCCGCCTACTGTGATTTGTTTTCTGCCAAAGACGGAGTCCAGGCCCAAGGGCTTCTCGCAGGAGGGATGAGCATGAGCTTCTGATGCGCTTCAGGATGTGTTGAGAAAAGCTACATACTGTCAATGTCCATGAAAGGTGTATTTTTTTTCCCTTTTCATGCACACACTTCCCTCTCTGGACAGAAGAGTTCACCATTATAATGTTGATGGAAAATGTCTTTGCAAGAAGGACTATGGATGGGTTCAGTGATATTGAAATGTAAGAAATGCAAATGAATTTACTACAATAATCAGAAAAACAGCTCTTTAGCAGACTTGGGTTAAATAGTTTTGTGTTTTATAGATCTTTACAGGTTATCAGTTTATCTTACTGAGTTGTCTAAATTATTGTTTAAAGATCCTATTTCACCCTTAAGATACTGTTTTCTTACATGAAAATGCTTCGCTCATTCTCATTGTATTTGCTTGCAGTGTCAAAAAGCACTGCCAGGTGTCCTTCAGCTTTACCAACATTACCTTTGATTGGGTCACTACTCCGGGGACATGAAGATCACACAAATTAAATTCATTCATGTGGTAAGACAAAGGCTCTCACCATTTCCTCTCAGTGAGCTGCTAATACCACCGTTCAGGACCTGTGTTCCATTTGAGAGCACAGTCTGTGCTAAGCGGACACAAAGTCACCCCTCCTGCAGCTTCTGCTTTAAAATGCCTCCCTAGGTAGTCAGCAGCACCTTGGAAACGTATTTAAGCATCAAGACTAAATCTGAAATTACTTTTGAGATCTCTGCTGTCAGCTCCATTGAATGTGCCCACATCTGCAAAGTGCAGCTTTTTCAACAATAAGCCAGCTGAAACATCTGAAGGTGGATGATGATCTCTAGGAGTGATAAGCTCTAACAAATCATACTAAATTTCAATTGGTAATGATTATGATGCATGGTGTGTCCAACTTATTATTGGAATGAGAGTTTGTATTCTGTAACAGTATTCTGTTTTAGAATACAATCGTTACCTGATGTAATTTTCTGCATTTTTCTCTGAAACTCTGCACAACACAACTTTACTCTCAAAATTAGCATACCAAACTGATAAACCAACATAGACTGGAGGCAATACCATAAGGTAGATATGTAGATATGACTGGCGACCTGTCCAGGGTGTACCCCGCCTCTCGCCCGTTGACAGCTGGACGTAGGCACCAGCCCCCCCCCCCCGTGACCCCTTGAGGAATAAGCGGTTCAGAAAATGGATGGATGGATGGATGGATTTTTTACATTGTATCTCCTCAATCATATCTTGGGGGAGTCAGTTTTTATATTTAAAGGAAATTTTTGAGTTCAGTTTTACTTTCTGGCCGAGTAAATGTTTAATATCTTGACGTGTATGTTAGCATATCTAAAATGAATTTTACATGGATCCAAATGTAAAAAAAAGAATCACAATTTCAGAGTATTAATAATTGTTAAATCAATGCAGTATGTGTATTGTTGTTGATGTAACCGTAAAACCTTAATTGTGTGTGTATTTGAATAAAGGCTGTAGAATTTATATTGTGATTCTGCATCAGACCACAGAAAATTATGTTTAGTTTTTTGGGAGATTTTTACAGTAATGATCATCATCATTGGCTAATAGTGGAATACTTTATTCATGTCAACTAATTTAATCCTCTTAAATTGTACAGAACTTTATACTTGTTAAGGAGATGTGCCTTATGACACGTCTGGGTCTACCTAAAAGCAAAATGACAGCATTAATCTTTCTCTCTAAAGCTAACTTCAGGCTGCAGAAAATTGGAGGGATTTGCTCACGGTCTACCAACAATAAAACCCGAATGTTTCTTAGTGTGACTGGTTCACTCTAGGTGTTTTCAAAAGACACACTATGGCGGCATATTAGGGTAATATTGCCAGGAGGATGTGTCTTGTGAATGAACCGTGGCACCATGGCAAGGGAAGAATATTGGGTATTTGTGCTGGCAAGCTTGATAGTAATATTACTGCAGTATTAAGGCCATATTATCGCAATGCTGGATTTACGAATGAAGATCACGCCTTGCTGCAACATAGTGCGATATCTTGATATGTGGAATGTGCACTGAGCTCGGACCAGCAACAGAATTTAAAATCCAAGTAAAAAGGAGTCCGATGACGCTAGCGGTCAGGATGGCGGCTTAGGCAAGGTGCTCTGCAGCAGGGGCAGCTATTTTTGTGGAAAAATCAAGTTTTATTGTGTGAAACTGGCATATCAGACTATTTAAGGGTGAAACGAAACTTGCTCTTCACACCAAACTGGCAATGCCGAGTCAACAACAAAAACTGAACCTACATCTCCCTGCTGTTTCCCGCTGTGCTGGTGCTGAAGACGGCGGAGGGCAGACGTGAGTTTACAGATCCGGAGAAAGCCCTGGACTACGTGCGCACGCTGCCCTGAAGGGGCCAGAATCGGCTGAATCTGGTATCCTTCTACAATATGGTTTGTTATGTTTTACTCACATTCCGCACACGAGTGATGTGATGGGATAGCGCCGCTCGGGGGGTTAAAATGACTGAATATAAAGACTATATAAAGCGAAAAAATTTAATCTCCTTGCCATTTAAAGGTAGCTCTGACGGTTACTTGAAGACACAGTTCTGATTTCAATATTACTCTTGTTTTTTTCTCACCTCGGCTGTCCCTGCGGCAGACACTAGTTCTGAGACAGTTAGACTAAGGATGGTCACGGACCATGGAGATTTTTTTCCTTTCTGGGTGTGTTTACACCTGAGGGTGATTTTTTACAGTCAATGGTGATTTGAATTCTCTTTCACCCCAAATATGATTTTTTTCTCTTTGTTAGTCCTATATTTTCTTTTTCATTTTTGTTTTAGATCTATTTATTTCACCTGTTGCTGGCTTTTCAACTACACTGCATTTGGCTGTGGTCGTAAGACTAAGATGTTACATCATCCTATTATCTTATTTCTCCTAGTTGGGATATGACAGCTAAACAACAACAATCCCTCACCTTGATGACCTGGAATGTGAAGGGCCTAAATTCTCAAATGAAAAAAAAGAAGGTTATGACATTTATTAAGGCAAAAAATGTTGATATTGCTTTCCTCCAGGAGACACATTTGTCCCCCCATGAATCAGAAAAATTACGGTGTGACTGGGTGGGTCAAGTATTTTTTTCGTGTGGTAGCAGTCAGAGTCGGGGTGTGGCCATATTAATTCATAGGAACTTGCAGTTCAAATATCATCAGGTGATCGGGGACGATGTGGGGAGGATACTTTTTCTTTTGGCAAAAATTCAGGGCCAAAAAGTTATTCTGAGTTACATCTATGCACCAAATCTTGAAGACCTTAAATTCTTTGGACTATTGGAAAGTAGGCTAAGTGATCTGGGGGATTTTCCAGTTTTATTGGCTGGAGATTTTAACCTGGTCATGGACGGCGTGCTGGATCGAAGCACCCCATCTCAGGACCACTCTAGGTCTAGTTCTGCTTTATTAAAAACGTGCAGGACCCTTGTCTTGGTGGACGTCTGAAGGATTTTTAATCCATCCACAAAAGATGACACATTCTACTCACCCCTCATTGTCTCTGGTCAAGAATTGATTATTTTTTAATATCAAATCCCGTGATGACTTCTGTAATGGCCTGTTCAATTGTTAATGTTCTCCTCTCGGATCATGCCCAGTGCTTCTGCACCTCTTTCCATTTGTCAGCTCCCCCAAGTCTCCCAGGTGGAGACTTAACCCGAGCCTTCTTAAGAACCCAAAGTTTCTGCTTTCCCTTAGAGATCAGATCAAATTTTACATAGAAGCCAACCTACTGATATTGTCAAACAGCTCGATCTGGAGAGGAAAATAGCTATAGCTGAAATTGCTTTTAAAGCAGTTGCAAGAACTGCAAATTTGACCAACCTAACAAAGCTTAAATATGAACTCAACACAATTCTGACGCAGAAAGCAGAATTCTCTTTGTTTTGTGCCAGACAGAAACAATTTGAGGAAGGAGACAAACTCGGTAAATTTTTAGCGAGATACATAAAACAGAAGGAGGCAAGGACTGCCATCCCAGCGATTAAAGGCCAGGGTGACATTTTAATGTTAAAATCAATAGAAATTAACAAAACTTTTAGGCAGTTTTTTGCGCAGCTTTATTCTTCGGAAACTCAGGCCTCACCACAGACAACAAATTGCTTTCTCATGTCCTTGAATCTTCCATCCCTCTCAGGAGAGCAGGTAGACAGGTTGGAGGCGCCAATCTCACAGGACGAAATTTAGTCAGTAATTAAAAAACTCCCATCAGATAAGGCCCCAGGCCTTGATGGGTTCACGACGGACAATCACCAACAATGACTGAAGGACTCATCTCCCTTATTTAAAAAAAGAATAAAGATCCACTAGACTGTAGTAGCTACAGGCCAATCACCTTAATTAATTGTGACTGCAAAATGTTGTCTAAGTTACTCGCAGTTAGATTAGAAAAGGTCATGACCACCCTGGTTCACCCGGACCAGGTGGGCTTTATACAATCACATAGCTCCACCGATAATGTTAGGCGTTTAATTCATATTATTTGGTTAGCCCAAAACAGTACTCCAGCAGACGACTTCTCTCAGGCTATGGCCCTTTCCATAGACACAGAGAAAGCGTTCGACAGGGTGGTGTGGCGTTTTCTCTTTCAGGTTTTGGAGGTATTTGGTTTTGGTCCTAAATTTGTTAATTGGGTCAGACTCCTCT
The DNA here is from genome assembly GCA_028564705.1 of Apricaphanius iberus. Taxonomy (NCBI): domain Eukaryota; kingdom Metazoa; phylum Chordata; class Actinopteri; order Cyprinodontiformes; family Aphaniidae; genus Apricaphanius; species Apricaphanius iberus. The sequence continues at coordinate 237,785 of JAPXFQ010000049.1, read as the reverse complement.
ATACTAATCCAAGAGCCTTGGTAATTACAAATGGTGTTATATCGCAGCCTTTCATTTTAGAGAGGGGTACAAGACAGGGGTGCCCTTTGAGCCCTCTGCTCTTTGCACTTGCACTTGAGCTCCTGGCGGCCAAAATACGTAGTGATCCTGACTTTACAGGTATACTAATAAATAACGTCACTCACAAATTAATGCTATATGCCGACGATGCTTTAATATTTGTATTGCAACCAAATCGCTCTCTCCCTGCCCTCTTGAGAATCATTAAGGAATTTTCGGATATCTCCGGATACATGGTGAACTGGTCGAAATCCGAAGTGCTTCCCTTGAAAGCATTTTGTCCGAAAAATCTTTTTCACCCTGGTGACTTCAGTTGGCGCAGCTCTGGTATCAAATACCTGGGTATATTATTTCCTCGTTCATTATCTAATCTTTCTAATTTTGAACTGCAAATTCAAAACCGATATAGCTATATGGGCCCCTCTATTTTTGGAGGGCTCCATATGGCTCAATCCAAAACTATGTATTAACAGACCACCATTTTTATGGGGGCAGTTGGCCCAGAGAGGAATCCTAGTGGTTGGAGACCTGTACGAAGGAGGATTCCTGAAGTCATTTGACATGCTCAAAGCTCAATTTCAGTTACGACACAGTCAATTTTGTAAATATCTATAGCTTCGCCACCTATTGCTCCAAACATTTGGCTCCTCCACGACACCCCCCACAACCGTTAACTAACTAACTTTTATCAAGAAACATTTTTGGGGAGGCCGCGAGCTTCTAAATATTACTATTTGCTCCTTAAACACACTGACAGGGGGCTCCCTGGCCTTCGCGCAGCCTGGGAAAAAGACTTGGCGGTCAGTTTCTCTGAACTTAGAACAAGACTATCCCAGTTCAGTCTATTACACCGAATTTATTGGACACCCCTGAGACTACACAGGGCTAAACTCGTTCAGACCCTAGAATGCTGGAGATGCCAGCAGGACGTGGGTACACTCTCTAGCATTATCCTCAGCTGCTCCAAAATCCGCAGATTCTGGTTGGACATCAAGATGTATGATAATAAATGTATTGACTCTGTAGTACAGCATGATATCCCTTTGTTGCCTAGGTTGGTAATTCTGGGGGATCTGGCATCCCTTAAACACCTTCCGCCTAATGCTGCAGAATGGGTGCAGACTGCATTAATGTTGGGGCGCAAGCACATCATCACGCAGTGGAAGTCTCCCTCCTCGCCAACTTTTATCCAATGGTTTAATCATCTGGGGAAGTTAGCCTCATTTGAACGTCTGTCGTATAAGCTTCAAAATAGACTGGACAGGTTTCAGTCAAAGTGGGATCGGTACGTTCATAAAATTAGAGGACTTTAAGGCCTTGGGTGAACAAGTATATCATAATCTTGGTAAATAAACTGGAACATTGGGATCTTCCTCTCTTCCTTTTACTCCTTGGGGTACTGTTCATATTAGATAAGCCAGCAACACCCCTTTCTGAGTTACAACTTAGTAAACTATTATTTTTATTTTATTTATTTATTCTTTCTTATTTATTCATTTATTAATATGTTTTATTTATTTTTGTTTTATTTCTATCTAGTTGTCATTTTTTCTTGTTTTAGTTCTTCCCTGTTTTTTCTTTTCTTTTTTTTGTTAGCAGCAATAATAGATATTTCATATTTTTAAGGTACCTGGTATTCGTAAACCGAGCTATAAGTTGTCATTGGGTCCTTTCTCTCTTTTCGTTTTTCCCAATGGTATAGCCTTTATATCCTTTTAGTTAAAATGATATTACTGTCGGCGCTTTGTAAATTTATCTGTGTTTGTACCCCTTTGTTGATTATCAGTGAAAAGTCTTCAATAAAAAGTGAAAACACAAAAAAATAAAACATCCAAGTAAAAATGGTGAGTAAATTTAGCATTTGTAAAAAAAAACTAATTTCTCCTTATTTTCCTTCTCTCCATTGGCTCCCTGTTAAATCCAGAATGGAGTTAAAGATCCTCCTTATGTATAAAGCCCTTAATAATCAGCTCCCTCATACATCGGTTAACAGAACTCTTTGCTCTCAGACTGCAAGTTTACTGGTAGTCCCTTGGATTTCTATAAGTAGAATGAGAGGCAGATCTTTTAGTTATCAGGTTCCTCTCCTGTGGAACCAGCTCCCAGTTTTAGTCCATGAGGCAGATACTCTGTCTGTTTTTTAGACTAGGCTTAAAACCTTCCTTTTTGATAAAGCTTATAGTTAGAATGGCTTAGGTTATCCTGAGCTATTTTTGTAGTTATGCTGCTATAGGCTTAGACTGTTGGAGTACAAACTGACCACTTTTCTTCACTCTTCTACTTTTCTCTTCTACTACTCTCCATTTGTATTTTTTTGCTATTAACCTTGTTTATTATCAGTATTTTCCTCTCCATTGAAGCTACACCTGGTTGGGTCTGCATAGCTTCAATGCGTTGTTTGATGGGGCATCGACTCAGATGTTGCTCTTAGAAACTAAACGTTTTCCGAGTTCTGTTGTCAACTTTTTACTTTGTTAAATAAAGAAAACACTCGAACATCAGTTCCTTTTGTTGCTTCTGTGTCTCTGCTCTGTCTTCTCGAACCCCTACTTAGTTGTTGCAGATGGCTGCTCATACTGAGCCAGGTTCCAGTTCTAGCTTTTCCTCAGGATGAGGGAGTACTGAGGGATTGCTGTGGTTGGAGTGTGCATTTTCAGGGCAAAACCTCAAGTCAATTAGGGCTGTGTGAAATGACGAGATATATTGTCAGGACAATAGAAAACATTTATCGTTTTATATGAATCTCTTTAATCCTAGAAATGTTCCTCAGGTGATAGGAAGCTGACCTTGTTATTGCCTTTATGTGACCCTGGAGGTTCAGGTCCATTATTATACGTAGATTCTGGCCTAGTTGGTAGTTTGTGCTTGGGCCTTTTAAAGCTGATTACTGGTATTTAGTCTATCTTCAGTTTTGTTTTTGTTTAGTTAGGGGAAATTATGGGACATCCAGCTGTTAACTTTCTCAATGCGTTTATTGAGGATTTGGATGGGTTCAACATCATCTTATGACATTGAGATATAAATGGTCGTCAGCATAGTTGTGGTAGTTAATAGCATTGGTGGTTCTAATTTGGCTTATTCGGAGCATGTAGATGATAAATTGGAGGGGCCCTAGGGGACCCCGCATGGGATTTCTGTGTTTTGTGATGATAATTGGCTAATCGACACAAAGAAATTCCTGTTTTAGCGGTAAGATTTGAACCAGTCGAGTACTGTACCAGAGAGCCCGACCTAGGTCTCTAGATGTCCTAGTAATATATCATGGTCAACGGTGTCAAACGCTGCACTGAGGTCTAATAGTACCAGTACTGTGGTTTTACCATGGTCAGTATTTGTAAAGATGTCATTAAAAACTTTGACAAGGGCAGTCTCGGTGCAGTGGTTCCTACGAAAACCAGACTGATAATTATCAAAGCAGTTGTTCATTGTAAGGAAGCTGTTTAACTGTTGGAAGACAGCTTTTTCAATAATTTTACAGATAAATGGGAGATTAGACATTGGTCTGTAGTTTTGCATTAACGAGTGTCTAGGTTCTTCTTTTTTAGTATTGGTTTGATAACTGCTGTTTTTAAGGCTTTGTTTTTAAGTCTTTTTTTAGAGACCCGAGAAGGGTGTTACAACAAGTTATGCCCCCCCCGATTTACATCAGAGATGTGTTTCAACAATGGAGATAAACTACCATCGAATCTTAAAAGGCTTCAAACTGGCGCAGCTTTGGACACATTTCTGCTGAACAGGTAAGACATATATTCAGCAAAAACAAATCAGTATAATGTTTTATTGATAAAGTACACAATGACATGCTGTGAAATCACAGGTGATGTGCATTCCTAATTATATGGGGGTGTATAGGAAGCGGAAAGCTCGCAAGAGGAGGGGAGAAGGGATGTTTTTGGGAGAAACACTATCCCCAGAATAATCCGGACTGCAGCTTTAAATGAATTGAATTAAACTAAATCACATGAAATGGCAAACTGAAATTATGCAGAGGTCCAAGAGCTCTGGCCTTTAAAAAGTATTGTGCCAAGTCTGTTCAAAAGTCAGTTTAACGTGTTGAACTCGCACATAGCAATTTTAAAAATGCTTTATATTGTATTTTTAGGGTTTAAAATATTGAATTCAGCACTGCAAATACATTTCCATACAAAAAAGTTAGAAACTCAGAAAGTTTTTAGGTTTTTATGATAAACACTTTCTTTGTGAAAATAGCCCATTAGTCAGTGCTGTATGGTGGAACAGGGGGCAGCACAGTTGCCTTGCAGCAAGAACATCCTGTGTTCAAATCCCAGCCCAGGATCATTCTGCGTGGAGTTTGCATGTACTTCCTGTGCATGCATGGGTTCCCCCTGGGTACTCCAGCTTCCTCCCACAGTCCAAAAACATGACTGTTAATTAAGGTTAATCTGTCTCTCTAAATTGTCCTTAGATTTGAGTGTGTCCGTGCGTGGTTGTTCATCCTGTCTGGCTGTGTTGCCCTTCGTTGGACTGGCAACCTGTTCAGGATGGACCCCGTCTATTGCACCAGGCCACCTGCCATCCCTTGCGGATAAGTGGTATAGAATATGGGTGGATTGATGGAAGACATTAATCTTTTTTAGTAATAGTTGTAAGTAAATTGTATTGTTTCATTCTTAGTTTTATTACTTGTATTTTCCCCCAGATGACAGTAGAGAAACAACAAGCATCTAAACATTATGCTTTTTCTACTGCATCCACCCTTTCCTTTATCAGTTGGCTGCAGCTAAAGTAAACACTGCATGTTACATGCAAATTTCCAGCAATCCCTGCAGGTACAGATAAGTTGAGGCAGAAGTTTTAAGTTGTGTACTAACTTTCTGAATTCACTGCACTGGAGGATGCCTATCATGATATTTTTAGCGAAGATTATGACCAGAGTACAGTATCCATAATTCATGAAGTAAACACTTTTATTATATTTAGTTAAGATTCATCATACGAAGAAACTACAAAACGCTCCTCACTTTCAAATAATCAGAATATAAATTTAATCTTGGAAACACTCATTTAGTGTGAAAGATACAGCTGGCTGGTAGTACATCTAAATTAATGATTCTCATTATGATTTAACGGCTCCATTCTGGTGGAGAAGTCACTTGACATGGCTAGAAAGGAAAAGACTTGATGCAATGGTTACCTGGCTTTGGGTGATTTGAAATTCTGTATAACATTAGTATATTGTAATGATATATCAGTAAATGGCAAATAGCATTGTATCTAAGAATCTGAATGTCTTGAAATCTTTAGTCCCTAAATAAGTCATAATCTCAATACCAAAGAAACAAAGAAACAAAGAAAACCTTACCATACACAATATAAATAAATCTGAATAAAATCCATCCATCCATCGTCTATATTAATTGTGTCAAACTCAAACCCATAACCAATCATGTGGCTTTTTAAAGGGATAGTTCCCCTTTTTAGACATGAAGTTGTATCCCATCCTTACCAGTAGTGATGGTAAATTTGATTATTTTTACTAAATCGAGTCCGAATGACTCACTCACTAAAATGAATCAGGTTTTTTGAGTCACTGAGTCAGTTGCCCAGAGAGTGCAAAAAAAAAAAATCACTTATTCACTCACACTTAATTTGTTTCTTTTTTTTGTACATCCTGCTGCTAAGATGAGTGAATGAAAAAAAAATATTATAGATTAAAAAAAGAGCAAAAAAAAGGGCACATTTATTTTGATTCATGCCAATGATTTGTTTATCTTTTTTGTCCTAGTAGTGCTGGGTTTCAAGAGGTGCTGGACATATGTACCGAGTATGGTGTTGAATTTGATGTTAAATATAAGAGTAAAAAGAGTGTAGATCTGCAAAACAAAAGGAGATAAGGAGTTAATCTTTACAAGCTAACATGCTGGTTAGGAAATTCCACTGGTGCACAGATCAAGTTAAGATAAGCCTTTTTAAAACATTCCATACTCCTCTATATACCCACTTATGGAACAAGTATAAGAAACTTAGCATCCAGAAGCTCCAGATTGCCTATAATGATGGTTTGTGATAACTGCTTAAAAAACCCAGGTGGAGCAGTGCAAGTAAATTATTTTGTAGGGTAGGAGTCAACACACTCCATGCACTGTCGAGAAAGAAAATTTGCAGGTTGAATGGTTCATGTAACCTTATAATTATGTTATTGTCAAACCCTGGTTTTAGTACTGTGTGATACCAGTCATCCATGTGCAAATACTGGTATCGTTGCCTTTTTTAATTGTCTTGTTGTTTGTCTAATTGCTGTTGTTGGTTTTAGTATGTGTATTTATTGGACTATGAGTCTGGAAATAAAGTAATCAATCAATTAACCCACCAGTATGCAAAGCTATGTCAACTGCTAGCATATTTAGCATAGAACACTAAGAAATATGTGAGATTGACAGTTTTTTTTATAACCATGAAACTGCTAAAAATAAAAACTTTTAAATCAATGTGGATGTGTATCAAAACCATGTTGATAGTTAGTAGGTTCTTCATGTATGGGTAAGCCATCTGATGATCCAGATAGCCCTGTATACAAATGTAGCTTTGCACCACTGCTCAAACAGCCAAGGCATGTTGATAATTGGTATTAAACATGTATGAAATGGCAAATGGCCTGTATTTGTATAGCGCTCTTAGTTTCTACACACCCCAAAGCGCTTTACACTGCATTCAATCATTCACCCATTCACACACACATTCACAAGTGGTGATGGCAAGATACTGATGTATCTATTCTTTTGGGGCTACATATGTTTTAAACATCTATTATTCAGAGGTAAAAAGACACACTGTTTACCAGCAGCAGAGGCCTTGGATATGGTGGGAGTATGTGTGACCTTTGAGGACCTCTGAGACAAAGAGTTTTTTTGCAGGCTGTAAAAACAGGATGTCTGTAGATTTAGGATGCCAGAACCAAGGCCATAAAGCTGGGAGTTTTGCTTAGGACCATAAAACTCAGAATTAACTTTTGACTTGGATCCAGGAGGACACATATAATTTTTGACATCCAATCATGGTCAAGACACTGTTTAAAACGTTCTGATTGGAGCAGATTAATCCTGGGAGGTTTTGGATGTTTATAAAAGTTATGACACGGAAACCATTCTTCGTCAGAAATCTTTGTCTGGCCCAGAGAAAATAGGGCATGTTTTCTCTGTAAACTGCAATTTGTTAATCTTTTTAAAAATAAAACTAAGAACTGGAGATTGGTTCCTTGTCTCTGTTTTGAACATGCACTGAATTATTTTTGATAAAATTAAATTCTACAATACGTTGTAGCTACAACTGCGTCAGGGGGTCCCATGTCGCGTCAGAAGCAGATCTGCATCGTGAAAACGCTTTTCTGCCTGATTCGCACATCAGATTTGCACGAATGAGGCATTTGAAAGTACGCTTGTCATTTTATGTGGTGTATTTTGTGGATTTCTGCCTCACGCACGTTTCTGCGTTTGCAACTGAAGTTGAAAAATCTGAACTTGAATTCATGCCGCATTAACCAATCAGCAGCCTGTTGACATGGTCTCAGTGATGTTGTGACTAACATGGAGTCACAGCCTCATCATGACATGGAGTAAGTAGTGATAAACGCAGTGGCTAATCACCCCGAGCTATATGACACCAGTTGTTTTCTATACAGAGACAGGAACGAAAATTAAGTATTATGAAGAGATTAAACTATTTAGACAGGAAACCTCTTAATAGGTTTGTGGGTCGCTTTTAAAAGAGCTATTGTGGGGAAGTCACAGGGACTTCAAATAGGCTACGCTCTTGGCTGCCAAGGCACTGCTCCCTCCGACAACAAGTGGGCCATGAACAGCTCCCTCACCCAGACCTCCTCTCTGGAGGAGTTGTTGGTTGCAACACAACCCAGGCCTGACAATGGCAGCACCACAGCCAGTCAAGGTCCTGCCACAAATTCGAATATACCATTCCATGTCCAATTCGCTTTGGATGCCCGTAGACATGTGAATGTTCAAGTGTCCAACTAGAGGTGTTTGCCGCATTTTTAACACTTTGGTGTCATCAGTTCGCTTTGGCATGGCTCTGTAATAACTCCATAATGTGTTGTTCTGTTTGGGTTCTTAATATGTCTATGACAAGTAAATAATCTGGTGAAGTTATAAATAAGATAGCTGAATGGTAACTCATGCGCTGTAACCTCTCAAACTGCCATGTTGATGATCGATCAGTACAAAATGTGTATGAAGAGTGAAGGACTGGTAGTTGTCCTAATGATTATATGCCTTGATTTGCTTGTGCTGTGTAAAGTCGAGGCATGTTGATCAAATAATTGTAGATACTGTCATATTGAATTGGTGGCGGTCATATCTGTGGACTTTCATTCCTTAGCTTTTAAGCTATTTGAAAGGGCTCTGGAAATTTTTCACTACATACAGTAACTTTGCAATGTGTCTTTTTTGGTCATCTTCACAAAGATGATGCTTTGGATAGTGGGTGTGGAAGCTTTTTGCCCTCAAATGTAGTACGCATGCGTAAAATTACCCGGATGAAAACATTAACATTCAACATGTCCATACAATATTTTACTAAGATTGCACCTAAATCAACAATTTATAGGATTATCAAGAACTTTCAGGAAAGAGGCTCAGTTCTTGTTAAGAAGGCTTCAGGGCGTCCAAGAAAGTCCAGAAAGCACCAGGATCATCTCCTAAATATGATTCAGCTGTGGGATCGGAGTGCCATCATTGCAGAGCTTGCTCAGGAATGGCGGCAGCCAAGTGTAAGGGCATCTGCACACACACTGAGGCAAAGACTTTTGGAAGATGGCCTGATGTCAAGAAGGGCAGCAAAGAAGCCACTTCTCTCCAAAAAAACATCAGCGACAGACTGATCTTCTGCAGAAAGTTATGGTGAATGGACTGCGGAGGACTGGGGCAAAGTCAGATTCTCCCATGATGCATCTTTCTGATTGTTTGGGGCATCTAGAAAAACGCTTGTCCGGAGAAGAAAAGGATAGCGCTACCATCAGTCCTGTGTCATGCCAACAGTAAAGCATCCTGAGACCATTCATGTGTGGGGTTGCTTCTCATCCAAGGGAGTGGGCTCACTTACAATTTGGCCCAAAAACACAGCCATGAATAAAGAATGGCACCAAAACACCCTCCAACAGTAACTTCTTCCAACATCCAACAACAGTTTGGTGAAGAATAATGCATTTTCCAGCACCATGGAGCACCGTGCTATAAGGCAAAAGTGATAACTAAGTGGCTCGGGGACCAAAACGTTGAAATTTTGGGTCCATGGCTTGGAAACTCCTCAGATCTTAATCCCATTGAGAACTTGTGGTCAATCCTCAACAAAAACCCACTAATTCTGACAAACTCCAAGAAGTGATTATGAAAGAATGGGTTGCTATCAGTCAGGATTTGGCCCAGAAGTTGATTGAGAGCATGCCCAGAGGTTCTGAAAAAGAAGGGCCAACACTGGAAATACTGACTCTTTGCATAAATGTCATGTAATTGTCGATAAAAGCCTTTGAAACGTATGAAGTGCTTGTAATTATATTTCAGTACATCACAGAAACAACTGAAACAAAAATCTAAAAGCAGTTTAGCAGCAAACTTTGTGAAAACTAATATTTGTGTCATACTCAAAACGTTTGGCCACAACTAGTCGTTGCTGGAGTGTGCATAACGCACATTAAAATTCTTGTTTCCCCACCGTTTTGCTCCAATAGAGTAGCCAACGACAAAAAGCTAAAGATGCCCTATACCAATGTTTCCTTGACAGGAAAACAGTGGAACGTGAAAGGTAATCCTGGCATATTCTTGTTGTTACAGCCCAGGAATTTGCAAGTGTGCATTGTTGTTTTATATATTTTACTGGCACTTGATATAGCTGTCTTTCGTTGTCTTCAATCGAGTGTGTAAGCTCAATGAAACAGCTGACAAGAGGTGTGAAACAAATGATACTTGCCAAAGCACAGATTGGAATGGAAAGAAAATATTTTTTTTTTGATGCAAATGAATCAGGCTTTCGAACTAATATAATTTTCCGAAGCAAAACAGCACAGTTTGATGGCCCCAAAAACTGTCTGGGACTCCGTTCCTGAAAAGTTTTGAACTGCAAGAGCTCTGACCAGAAGGTGAACACAGTTGGGTCAATTCATATGCACTATGCTGCTGGTAAGGATGGCATACAACTTCATGTCTAAAAATTCAAACTATCCCTTTAAGCTCAAATGGACCATATAAAAAAATCTCTAAGTTCTATATGTGTTTACCTAAATATTGTTTGATCAGTTAAATCAAATAAGTGTTATTTTATTCCTAAATGACATAATTTGAAAAGATGTTCAGTATTTTTTCATTTTAAGAACTACCTGTCAAATGCTGAGACAGATATTCATTAATATTTTAACAGTTTTTTAAAGAGGAACTTTAAAAAGTTTTTTATCAATACTTTTTGCCACAACCAGCCCTTTAACGACATTGGTGATCTTGAAGTGGGCCAAAAAAGAAATCAGTTTACTCACTTATTCTTGCAGGATTGAGGAGGGGACTGCTGCCTATGTCCTTCAGTCAGTAGCAGAGGGGTGTGGAATACCCTGGACATGTTGCCTGTCCATCGCAGGGCAACAGGGAGACATTGAAAACACAATTCTGCACACACACTCTCATACCTAAAGGTAATTTAGAAAGACTGATTAACCACACAGCCATATATCTGAACTGTGGGAGGAGGATGTAGTACCCAGAGAAAACCCACACATGCACAGGAAGAACAATCATGGAGAAAGAACCAGGTTGGGATTCAGACCCAAGACCTTCTTGCTTCTAGGAAACGAGTGGAGGAAATGAGTTACTGTGCAGCCCCAGAAAAAAAATCAAAAATATTATTTATTTTGATAATTTGACACAAAAAGTTAAACTTAGACATTATTTACAAATAGACAAGTTTATTTCTGTTATTTGTAAAAACCTTTGCTAACGACTCAAATTTATTTTTTTCTGGAAATTAAAATATTACATAAAATCTAAAAAATATTTTTAAAACTGATCGTTGTCTACTGAAAAGTTTGTCTATGTTGGTTATCACATTCGATCAAGAATTTGCAGATAAGAAGAGTTTCCTGTACAGATTGCTGTTAACCCCTTGGGGCCTTTTTGTGGAAGTACTTTAATGTGGCATAGTACTCATAGTTATGTTTATTACATAATGATAAAAAAATTATACATTCTGATCACATGACATTTATTTATTGTCTATTTTGCCCTTTTTTGCAATTAGATTTATATTCATTATGTAATATTTCTCTGTAAATAAGAGTCAAATTATAAATTAATACCAGTTAATATATGTTCACACTACAAAAACCTCTGCTATTTTTGACATCATGAATAAATTCAAAGGGAACAGTGTGATTGTTTGGAAAGCTGCTTTCATAGAGACCATTCTCGAAACATAAAACAAGAAACATAAAAACCTTGCTACAATATGTGAGGCCGCAAGCAGCATGCCTGCAATGAAAATCATCCACCTTCAAAAAACCACACTAATGTAAACGGATAAGCATGTGTGCAGTTAAAGACAGAAGTAGCCTCAGAGTCTGTGCTGAGGTCAAGCTTATTTAAGACGCAGACAGTCTGACTCCTTGAGGAACCAGGCGCAGGAAATGACAGACTACCACACAGAATAAGAAAGAGAAACACTCAGCATAGGGGGAACAAGAGAAAAAAACTGGTGTTAACCATTGCTCCACAGAAAACCATAGAGAAGAAACTGGTAATTTTTTGTTATATGAGCATCTTCATTATCTGACACGCAGACACTTATTAATATGGTTGAAGTGGTTTTCATAAGTAACTGTTTGTGAAGCTAAATAAGAAAGGGCCAAAAAAATTGAGTTATCCATGTGAATCAGAGTTAACGGAGTGCAAAGTGGAGAAAGTGATGATTTCCTCTCATCTCAAGATATCTAATTTCTTCTCTGTTTGGTGTGTTTCTGTATAGTGGGAAATAAGGATCTAGATGAAGGGATGCTTTAACAGTATGCATGACAGATGGATGGATGTGCTCACATATACAATGGAAATGTGTAATTTGATTCCATACTCTTCCAGACTTACGCTGTGTCCACATCAAACGCGACTAGAGCTTCAGGTTAACATGTAAAATCAATGGAGGAGTGCGATGAAGCATGACTTGGGGTCCCGTGATAATTCAGAAGCAGATTTGCGTCGCGAAAAAGCTCTTCTGCCTGATTTGCGTGAACAATTCACGCTACAGATGCGATGGAAAATTTGCACTGCATTTTATGCGGTGCATTTTGTGCATTCCTGCTCATGTCATCTACCGCTCGAGTTGGAAAAATCTGAATTCCAGCGTCAAATCGCACCACGGTAGCTAATCTTTATTAAATCAATACAAGTTAAAAGCCATAAGTTTAAATGTTTTCCTTTTTAAACGTTACCAATAGCCTGTGGGTTGGGAAGAATTATTAAAATCCACATCGTAGCACAAAGAACAATGTTGGATATGTTATGAACTTCTACCAGCAGAATGCTCAACAATAAAATGTGCTCCTTTTACAACCCCCACACCATTCTGTGTGGAGAAACTTCAAATTTAACTTACAGCTGACAGTCCTGCAATAGAGCAGCTACCTGTTTGTGATCTGCATAAAGTTGTTTGACGTGAAAAAATAACAACAAAATAAATTGAATGTCACGGCTCTGGGAAGGAGTTTATTTAATGTGACCAGACATAACTTGTTATGTTTTGTTTAAGAGTCCCAAAGAGGAAAATGTTCATATGTTGTTTTGGTGGAGGGAGTTGGAGGGAATTTTTCTTGAAGTTGCGCTGATTACACAATGCTATCCAGCGCTTCCAGCGATTCAGGTACGGACTGTGGACAATGTTTGGTTTCTACACAGAGATTTCTGCACCGTTCAGCTGTAGTATCCAAATAATTAAAGACTACTAGGTCTTAACTGTACTCCGGCTTTCTCCCACATTCCAAAAACATGACTGTCAGGTTAATTGATCACTGTAAATTGTCCTTAGGTGTGAGTGTGTGCATGGTTGTTTGTCCTGCCCTGTGATGGACTGGCAACCTGTCCAGGGTGTACCCCGCCTCTCGCCCTTTGACAGCTGGAGATAGGCACCAGCACCCCCGTGACCCATTAAGGATTAAGCGGTTAAGAAAATGGATGGATGGATGGATGGATGGATAGGTCTAAACTGCATTATTATTTAATTTCACTAATGGATCAAGTTATTTTCCTTTTTGATATTTTTTGGTTCTGCATTCCTGCGTCGCAGAAGGATCTCTGGCAGCTGGATGCTGAGATAGCGAGAATGTTTCGCCTTCAGCGCAAAATGGTATTCTGGCGTGCTCTCTACACAAATCCAGTATGTCAACATATTGTCTTTGGGAGTCTTAAACAAGTACAAATATTACATGAATATTTTGTTCCTTGCTACCCAACCGCAGTAAAGAAACCAGACCCATTAAGTTTAATTTACAACAGTCCCTCATTTATTGTGGGGGGCTCTAAAAATAACCCGCCACAGGTGAAATCTGCAAAGCAGTCATCTTTATTTATTACAATTATATGTTTTAAAGCTGTAAAACCCCTCACCACACTTTTTTACACTTTTTCCAGACATACATTAACATTTTTTCACACATCTTACTAGTTTTAATACTTAAATCCTTCGTAGATTTAAAACATAAAACTGTTAATACAAGTACGGTCTCTCCGCTGTTGTTTTGTGTCGTTTTTCCTACTGTATGAGATTATTATTATAACCAGACATAAATTTGGCAAAGTCAAAGTCTCTGCGGTGCGTTGTGTACGTTGGCTCCGTCAACTTCATTTGCGTTACATATGACAACGTACCAACGCAAGCAACGCAGAAGTTCAGCTAGTTTAACTTTTGACGGACCCAACGCAATTAACGCAGTACGGCAACCAATCAGAGCGTCTCACTGTAGTTATGTCACTATACACGTATCTTGAATGAAGCGCGGGTCCAGTGAAAACATTTTCAACAAACGCAGATTTCAAAAATAAAAAATAACACTTACCGAAGACAGATGGACAGGTGTTCCTAAGGAGGAACAGAGCGCCTGTAGTTGGTGTCCTGGTAGAAGATTTGAGCTCCGATGCGGCCCAGGAGGTCATAGTATTTGGTGCGCGGGGCAGACGGAAGTAGCTCTGAAAGCGAAACTCATCCATAAGCCCCTCCTGGAGCAAAATGTTAAACTCCCCAAACTCAGAACGCATTGGAAGAAAGAGCACTGATGCACCCGATGTCAACGTTGTCTAGCTTTATCTAGCTAATAAAGCCAAGCCACTCTCTTGTTACGATCCTCGTCAAACTTCATCCGTTGAATGCGTTGCCTGACGCAGACCAACTGTGCTGTGTGAATGCACCATTAGTACGCTGTAAAGAAAGCATTTAAATTGTTCTATTAAAAAAAACAATGATGCAGCAAAGGGTGGATCTGTGTTATAGCAAGGGAACTGTATAACTATATTATTCCATCTTGAAACGGGTACCTGTGACTTTGCAGGACTCGCCCTGTACCTGATCCTCCTCTCATCCTAAAGAAAAGAAGAGAATACGCAGAAGTGCGCAAAATTTTGAAATAAAATCAAATACCATTTCAAACTCTCTTCCCAGCCAGACTGAAAGTAAAATTCACAGACGGAGGCAAAACCTACATCTCTGCAGCAGAAGCGACTGAAGATATGTCCAGAAGAGGCTACTCTGTCAAGATCATCAAAGCAACTGAAACATCCCTGGATCAAGCAACTAACCTGGACAAAGGCGACCAGAAGAGGATGCAGCGGCGCACCGCACCCAGAACAAGAGCCAAGCTACAAGAAAAAGCTTCGTACCTTCAGAAGAACTGCCACCACCACCTCGGGAAATTGAGGTTTCACCTTTATTGTACTAAAGAAGCTTGGCTGTCTAATGCTACGGACGTTCCCCTGAGTGTAGACCTAAAGAAGTAAAGTATGGTCCTGAGGGACTTTTATTTTTTTTCTCTTTCCCCCCACAGTAAAGCCTTAGCCAACAGGGGCCCCCCTTCATGGAACTGATGTGGAAGTACCCCTTAAAGGCTCAACAGGGTCTGTTCAAAAGACCCCAGCCTTGGAAGTACACCTTATTTAAGTTCACTTTTTGCTGTTTTCTTTTGTTGTTTTTAATATTTGCTCTGTGTTCAGTGTTCATTATGGAGAGTGAGGCACCAATGCTTACACATGGAGTAACAAAATTTGTTACATAAATGTATGACAAACCTGTGAATTTAGTAACAATTAACATTAATGGCCTGCATAACCCAGTCAAAAGATGGAAAGCCCTATCTAAATTCAAAAGAGACAAAGTACAAATTGCCATGATCCAGGAGACACATCTCTCGGATGAAGAACACTAAAAACGAAACTTTGATAGCCGGGTCACTAAATTATGAACATTTATCAGACTATAAAGACAGAGAGGGCAGATATCTAATGATTACAGGTAAAATTGATGGGTCTCTTACAACCATACTAAATGTATACATCCCTCCTGGCAGCAATCCTTTTATAAACAAATTTTAGAATTAATGACAACTAAAAGTCAAGGAACCTTAATATGTTGTGGCGATTTCAACATCACACTGAATGCCAAAGTAGATTCCTCAAATGGGAAAGGTGACCCCAAGAAATATAGAGAAAATGATTACGTATTTTATGGAGGATACAGGCATTACTGATGTGTGGAGAGACATTAACCCAATTAAAAAAAGAATACACTCATTACTCCTATGTCTATAAAGTCTACTCCCGCTTGGATTATTTCTTTATGTTCAAAAATGAGTTGTTCAAAATTCGAAACTGTGAAATAGGACCCTGTACAATATCCGATTATAACCCTGTATATCTACAAGTTCTTCTTGGGAAAGTAAGAGATCTACTCTGTGGAGGTTAAACGCAAACATCCTAAATTACTCAAATATTAAAGAAAGCCTGATAGTGGCTATTGGGGAATATTATGAACACAACACATTTGAACACATAATGATGAGGTCAATCCAGGGACTCTTTGGGATGCGTTTAAGGCGGTAATTAGAGGCAAAATAATAAGCCCCTCCTCCCCAAAAAAAAAACAAACAAAAAAACTATCGCAAACTTGTACGTTTAGAATAGTTTAGAATTGTTGAATCTTGAACAAGAACACTCTAAACACATAAAAGACGAGACAAAATCTAAAATAAAACAACTGAAAAAAGAGCCTTATTTGCTGTCGATCTATTACTTATCATAACTAATCCCACTCAGACCCTACCAAAAACTATAGCAATGCTCGAAGAATATGGTACTTTTTCAGGTTACAGAATCAATGTAAACAAAACTCAAGCATTAACTTTAAATTACAATCCTCCCCAATACATTAGATACCATTACAACTGGAAATGGGATGCAGAATCCGTAAAATACTTAGGAATTTTACTACATAGAGGTTTTAGAAAAATGTATGAAGTTAATTATGGGCCCCTGAATCTGAAAATCAAATCTGATTTAGAGAGGTGGAATGCCCTGCCCCTTTTGGATCTACGTTCTCAAATTGATTCAATTAGAATGAACATTCTTCCTCGGCTGATACTTATTTCAATGTTTGCCTTTCCCCATTC
The DNA here is from genome assembly GCA_028564705.1 of Apricaphanius iberus. Taxonomy (NCBI): domain Eukaryota; kingdom Metazoa; phylum Chordata; class Actinopteri; order Cyprinodontiformes; family Aphaniidae; genus Apricaphanius; species Apricaphanius iberus. The sequence continues at coordinate 221,071 of JAPXFQ010000049.1, read as the reverse complement.
CCCAGAAACAATTTCTAGAATGGAACATGACTCTTTCAAGATTTATATGGAAAGGCAAAAAGCCCAGAATCAAGTTAAAAACTTTACAAATAAAGAAGGAACGAGGTGGTCTGAGCCTCCCATGTTTACGAAAATACTTCTACGCTGCCCAGTTGAGGTCACTGGTTTGTATGTGCTCTCCTATTTACACAGCTGGATGGAAAGATATAGAGGATAAATTATTTAATGAGATAGCACTTAATGCTTTAATAGCAGACACCAAATTGCAATCCAAACTCAATCTTTCAACTGAGTGCATATCATATACAACATTAACGGCTTGGAATGAAATATTTGAATTGTGTGACATGAAGGTAGAATCCAAGATTCTTCGTTGGTGTGCATATTACTCAGATTTTCCCCCTAAAAAACTAAATGATAGATTCAAGACATGGATTTCTAAAGGATTAACCAACTATAATTCATTTGTCCACAAGGGGGCTCTTCAAGCATTAGAAAATTTGAGGCAAAAACATGGCCTGGGTCCCGAGGACTTCTTCAGATACCTACAAGTCAGGCACTATTTCAACCATAATATTAAAATGCCCCTATCTGACCAAGGGCTTATACAAACATTTATGTCACTAACAAAATCAGTATCTCTTTCCAAAATCATATCTAAATTGTACAACAGCATGCTGCAGGGTAAGCAGGAGAGCACACATTATGTAAAAGTAAAATGGGAAAGAGAGGGAAACCTCACAATAACTGAAGACAACTGGGAACACATCTGTAAAATTCAGTGGGTCTCGACTGGGTCGAATATTTGCCGTGAATTTTGTTGGAAGAACATCATACGTTTTTTCATTACACCAGTGCAAAAGAGATACAGAGGGATTAGAGATGCTTGTTGGAGGTGTGGATCTGAAGGGGCTAATTATTTTCATGTTTTTTGGAACTGTCCAATTATCCAAAAATACTGGTTAGAGATTCACCAACATGTACAAAATGTATTTTCCATTGTGTTCCCCTTTTCTTTTGAGTCTGTGTATCTTGGAAACATGGCACTCGATGGACATAAGAAACTACTTTACATCTTATTGGCGGCAGGTAAAAAGGCGGTCACCCGAAGACGGCTCAAACCTGAGCAACCAATTATTGAAGACTGGATAAACATCACTCAAGAAATTTTCAAAATGGAAAAAGTGTCATCCCGAATAAAACTCCAAATGGACTCATTGTATAAAACTTGGTCAAAGTGGACAGAATATGTCAAACCGATAAGATCTGACTTTATATAACTCTGACATGTCGCTACGGAGGAGTACTATGATGATGTGATGTAACAAAAAGCACCTCCTCACACTGATTGTTTCTAAATGTTTGTAAATTTTTATATTGCAAAAAATGGAAGAAAGGATAAAAACAATAAGACTTGTACTTAAACTGTAAACTAGTTGCACTTTCTTCAATAAAAAAGTAAATAAGTTTTAAAAAACTTAAAATCCCTAAATATGCCCTTAAAATCCTTAAATATGGCCTTTAAAATTCCAATAAAAAATACCACTAAAATTGCTTCCTTTTGGAAAGTCCTATAAACATCTGAGCGAATTATAATGCATGAAACACACATATAAAGCGCAATAAATACTGAATAGGCAAGCTACCTCACCTTAGCATCCCCGGACGTTTAGCGTCATAAAATCGCTCCGACTTAGGAAAAGTTCAAACCTTTTGATATCTTTAATGAACGAAATTTGCAGAAGTCCGTTTGTCAAATTAGTTGTTAAAAATTAATTAAAGAGACGTCTAATTTATGGAATGCATTCCTTAATAAATATTTGGTTTAACATACTAACTAAATTAAGGATTAACATATATTCTTCAACAGAATGACAGTGTGCTTATAAAATAAAACATAAAAAAATGAATAATAAATAAAAAAAGGGGGAAATAGAAAAAAGGAACAAGGGGTTTCTTTTATTTTGTGTTTTACAATTGCAAAATACCCACACATTTTGCTTGCTTAATGGTTTTTCTTAGTCTGACTTTGGCTGGGACAATTAGAATAGAATCCATCTGAACAGTGGTAGTTGGTGGTGTTAAATGTTGTTCCGAATGCGGAACTGATGTTGGGCACGCGTTTCAGCCTGTGCTGGATTTGTGATGGATAGGTCTATTTTTGGGCCGAATCAAAGTTTGGAAAAAGTGGTGTAAATCACGCTGATAAGTACTGAAATTGATGTTTGGAGTTTTCCTTTTACCAAAGGGTATGCTGCCATTTTCTTGAGTATTTGCGCCGCAGAGTTTAAGTGTTTTAAGCGACGTTGGCCGAAAGGGCTAATGTTAGCACCAGAGTACCGGCTACAGGGCCCAGCTGGAAGCTAGCAGTGAGCTGAGTTGTTTTTTGCCGATAAAAGGCTAGTTTAGCACGAATCTTGCCGCTGTTGTGCACAGTTATGACACAGAGTTGTTCTCAGACTGGCTAATGACGGACCAGTCCTAACTAGCAGTGTTTTACAGACTAGAAGTCTCTCGTAATACCTCTGGCTATATGATAGCAGAGATAACTGAAGTGCATAGCTGTATTTGTGGATACAGACTGATGGCTGACTTGATTCCCCGGTCTAAGCAGAGACAACCTGTTTGAAGCAGCATTTGTGAATAAAGGCGTTAGTAATCGCTCCTCTTTCCGCCTCTGGGTGGCCGACTTGTAGCTGAAAGAAAATCCTATACCTAAGGGATGCAGAGTTGAGAAGCCTTGAAGAGAGTAGAGCCCGTGTAGCTCCTCCAGAATGGCTAAGTTTATTTTCCCCTAGCTATTGAGAAGCAGAGATGAATTCCAGTGCAGTCAAACTGATGAGATGCTGTGTGTAAAACCGGCAGAGAGACCTTTATATAAGTATAAGCCTTTTGAGGCTTGCGAACAGATTTTGGCTCCCATAATGGTTGAAGCGATGTGTGGATAAATACGTGCTCTGTTGATGCCTCTTACGGGTAAAGGCTGTTGTGAACAGTATAGAAATGTACTGTGCTTTCTTCTCTCTGTGAAACAGAGATTTGTTTTTGGTGCTGATAGCACGTGACAGTGTTGCTGTCTCTTTGATAGACCTTACAGGTGCATTTATTGGAAAAAAGGACGTTGAGAAACTGTGTTGTCGATCTCTGGCCATCCCGGGGCATTTCGGATCTGGTAGAATAAACAAAGAATTATAAAATTATAAAATTATTAGCTTCATCGAAACCTTCAACTTGCATGTTATGCCCCGTCCCAACTAAACTTTTAAAAGAGGTTTTCCCTTTGATTACTGCTCCAAATTTGGATATAATGAATCTATCCTTAATCAATGGATATGTACCACAGGAGTTTAAGATTGCTGTAGTTAAACATTTACTTAAGAAACCATCTCTTGATCAAAACGACTTAATTACAGTAACCATAGACCGATATCTAATCTTCCCTTCTTATCTAAAATTCTTGAGAAAATAGTGGCACAACAGATATGTGAGCATTTAAACAATAATGAGCTGTTTGAGAAGTTTCAGTCAGACTTTAGAGCTCATCACAGCACTGAAACAGCTCTGGTGAAGGTTACTAATGATATTCTCATAGCCTGAGACAATGGACTGGTGACCATTCTGGTCCTGTTAGATCTCAGTGCTGCCTTTGATACTGTTGATCACAATATTCTCATAGAAATGCTTCAAAGTGTCGGTATAAAAGGAACAGCACTAGGCTGGTTTAAATCTTATTTGTCTAACAAATTTCAGTTTGTTCAGGTAAACAATAGATCTTCCTCTGCCTCAATGGTTACTTGCGGACTACCACAGGGTTCAGTGCTTGGGCCGATTCTTTTTACTATATATGCTTCCTATTGGTAAAATAATTAGGCAGCATGGGATACATTTCCATAGTTACGCAGATGATACACAGCTATACTTATCCATAAATCCTAATGAATCCAATCAGTTAGGTAGACTATAGGCATGTCTGGAAGACATAAAAATTTGGATGACTCTAAACTTCTTGCTTCTGAATTCTGATAAAACAGAAGTTGTCGTCTTTGGACCAGAAGTGCTGAAAAATAAACTACTTAGTCAACCTCTTCACCTGGACGGAATTAAATTAGCCTCCAGTAATAAAGCAAAGAACCTCGGTGTTATTTTTGACCAAGATATGTCATTTAGATCTCACATTAAAGAAGTCTCTAGGATTTCCTTTTTTCACCTTAGGAATATTGCAAAAATTAGAATCCTGTCCAGGAGTGATGCTGAAAAACTAGTCCATGCCTTTCTTACTTCAAGGCTGGATTACTGTAACTCTTTATTATCAGGTAGTCCACAGAATACAATTAAAAGTCTTCAGTTAGTCCAAAATGCTGCTGCTAGGATTCTAATGAATATTAAAAGAAGAGATAATATTTCAGCTGTTTTAGCTTCTCTTCACTGGCTCCCGGTAAAATCTAGAATAGAATTCAAGATCCTCCTTCTGACATATAAAGCTCTTAATAATCTAGCTCCATCATACATAAGTGACCTGATTGTTCCATATGTTCCTCACAGAGCCCTTCGCTCTCAGACTGCAGGTTTACTGGTAGTTCCTAGGATTTCTAAAAGTAGAATGGGTGGCAGATCTTTCAGCTATCAGGCTCCCCTCCTATGGAACCAGCTCCCAGGGTTGGTTCGTGAAGCAGACAACTTGTCTATCTTTAAAACTAGGCTTAAAACCTTCCTCTTTGACAAAGCTTACAGTTAGAGACAGGTTAACAGGTAATTAGAGACAGGTTAGACAGGTAGCTAGTAAGAGACAGGTTAATATTAGTAGTCAGGTAGAGTGTCGAAAGCTGGGAAGAGATAGGAAGAGGTAGAGTAGCTAGGTAGAGATAGATTAAAGTAAGCCAGGTAGAGAGTGTTAGTAGCTAGGTCTCCTAGTAGCTAGCAGACAGGTTAATGTTAGTAGCTATGCTGCTTTAGGCTACGCTGTTGGAGGACATTATTAGAGTCAGTTCATACTATCTCTCCTATTTCTCCCCAACTGTATGATGTGTTGTCAGTTCAAGCGCTAACCTGTTTTCTCTTAGTCTCTTCCTACAGTAGGTGCTCCTGACCCGCCCTGCTTGACGACTCTGACTAAGATGGCATTGCAGTGACGGAAAGTTCTCCACGTCATGCAACAAACTTCTGCATCAGTTCTGTTGCTCTTCCTGTGTCTCTGTTCTGTATCTCTGTTCTGTATTCTCCAAACCCCAGACGGTCTCGGCAGATGACGCTTTTGCTGAGCCTAGTTCTGCTGAAGGTTTCTTCCTGTTAAAAGGGAGTTTTTCCTTTCCATTGTCGCTTCATGCTTGCCCAGTGTGAGGGATTGCTGAGAATTACACGACGCAATCTTCTGTAGTTCTCTAATTTCTACATTGTATTGTAATAACTCTTCTTATAAAGTGCCTTGAGATGACATCTGTTGTGAAACGGCGCTATACAAATAAACTGAATTGAATTGAAATGTTATGTCATGATAAAAAATTTAAACGAGGCTCTGTATACTATTACTAGAGGTCAATTTATGGCCATCAGGATAAAGTAATTAACTTAGCAGTTTCCTTTTTAAAGCTTCTAGTCCAAAGACAACAACTTCTGTCTTGTCTGAATATACAAGTTTAGAGTCATCCTGGTTTTTATGTCATCGCGGCATGTCTTTAATCTAGCTAAATGATTGGATTCATCTGGATTTGTGGATAAATATAGTTATGTATCATCGGCATAACTGGAAATTCATACCATGCTGTCTAATTATTTTACCAATTGAAAGCACATATGCATAGTAAAAATAATTGGTCCAAGCACAGAAGCCTGTGGTACTCCACAAGTAACACTTGTGTGAAGAAAATGTATTATTTACAAGAACAAACTGATACACTGGATATGATTTAAACGAGCCTATTGTTGTTCCCTTGATCCCTGCAACATGTTTAAGCCTTTCTAAGAGAATATTATGATCGACTGTGTCAATAGGAGCTCTGAGGTCTTACAAGACCAGAACAGTCACAAGTCCAATATCTGATGCCATGAGAATATCTTTGTAACTTTCACCAGTGCAGTTTCAATGCTATGATGAGATCTAAAACCTGAATTAAATTCATCAAAAAGGTTGTTGCTTTTTACATGCTCACATACTTCATTAGCAACTATATTGTCAAGAATTTTGGATAAGAAAGGAAGGTTAGATTAAGGTCTGTTCTGTCAATATGTTCATAATTCTCCAAAAGTACATCCTCAGTCCTTGTATACATTTCGTCAAGCTATTTAAATGTTTTAGTATTTACTTTTTGTATTTTTGTATTTCATTTCGAAAAGTATTTTATTTTGGTAACTTCCAGTAACAAGGATGCTTCCTGTGTTTTTGCAGTACTTTCCTCAGACAGCGACAGACTAGGCTTAGAAGAAGTAAGTTCTTATAGTTGCTCCTGTTCTCAGTGAGTTAAGACAGCTTAAAAGTGTTCCAAACATGTGTTGTTGAACTCATACAGTTGTATGCACATTAGTGGTGCCTTGTGTGGACCTTTTTTATTTTTTTAATGAAACATACAGCAGTGGTTTTCACATAATAGTTTGTCGACCTGAAACAAGGCTGGAAAGCACTAGTGTGGTTTCTCATCCAGTTTGCTGTTTCTTTTCTTTCTTTTAGAGGAGTGTGTCAGAAACCAGACCAGGTGCTGTAGTGATTTGATTTTATTTTTGCAAAGGTACTGTATGTGAGTCCATCATTTTTGTTTGTGTCATTTATTTAATTTTTTTTTATTCCTTAAAAAAGAAAAGACAAAATCACCACTGTGGAGGGTTAACATTATTTTACACTTACTGTATGCCAAAGTTAATGAACAGTTTGAATTATGCAATCAGATTAACATTTTTAATTTTTGTTTCTTAACGATCTGATCGAATTTAAAATATTTCTGTTAAAAACATGCATTAGAGAGACAGCATCAGACTATACTGAGGAGAAAGGTGTGTGTCGGAAACCAGACCAGGTGCTGTAGTGATTATTATTTATTTTGCACAGCTGGCTTCAAATAAACCGTGTTCCAGTGGTGAACAGAAGTGGCAGTTGTTTAATTCCTTCGCACAACACAATGCAGAGATTCCCTTGTGAGACCAGAGTGGCAGCAGAGCCCGGCTACGGTTGTGCCGTGACCCGGATCCAGTCCAGTCCAGGCTGTTTCATAGTCATCGTGGCCCCTGGTGTGGTGGATCAAGATCTGTTTGGTCGCCAGAGGTTGCTTTGTCACATGTTAATGTGTAAAATTACTACTTTAATTGCAGTGTTTAGGAAAAACAAATAGTTATAAATAAATAGGCATAAAATCAAAATAAGAAGGAAAAGGTTAATATTGTATTGTAAAACCCTTTGTGTTCCTGAAGTGAGCTTGGAAGTCAATATTATTTCTAATATATATTTTTTTCTTTTTCTTCCCCTTTGTATATTTGTGTGTTCCTTCCAAAGAGTTAAAAGTGACAGTGAATATAAATTTTTCTTTTCTGGAAAAATAAACGAGGAAGGTCCACTTAATAGTTTTAGCCTTAGGTTTGGGAGGGGTAGGCTGGTTTCCACACCAGGTAGACCTGTAAATGTTGCAGATGTCCGGTTTTCTGTTCTACTCGCATGCCCAACTGTAGTCCTCAGGCCAGCAACATACTCCCTGACACCTCAGTTGCAACTGACTCAGCCCTAAATGACTTAATAACACACACTGCACAGCAGGTGGGTCAAACTATAAGGGATCAGTTAAAGGAAGAATATAGAGGGAGTGGGGGTATAGGCACTTAAGCTCAGAACAGCGCAGGCCAATTGCCTAGCGACCCTACATATCTTAACCTGACCGGGACCAAATTAGTTTTTTCGGCTCAATAAAGCAGTTGATGCAGCAGAGGATGGTTTGAAAAGGTTAGGACAACATTTGTACCACCTTTGTCAAGAAGTTGCGATGATGTTCATAAAACACTGCCCTGATGCTTCGCTTGCAGCAGTTTTCAAGTTTAAAGTTACCAATAAGTGGGCTGTAAGTGATATCCAAGAACAATTAGATCAATATTAGATTGAGGCTAGTGTTGAATTAAAAGTTATCAAATAATTCTGTGCATGTTCAAAACAGAGACAAGGAACCAATTTCCAGTTCTTAACATTTATTTTGAACAGATTAACAAATTGCAGTTTTACAGAGGAATTTTGCCCCCGTCAGTTCCTCTGTGGTCCAGATTTAAAGAAATCTGAACAATTAACTGATCTTCATTTCACAGCTTTATAGACAACCGGGCCTCTAGGCGTTTCTAATCTCTCCAATCATAACATTTTCATACAGTGTCTGAGCTCTTATTTGCTGTCAGAGAATCCTGGAGTCAGAAGATGGGTCGTCTCTTGTTCTGGGTCAAAGGTTCATTATAAAGATTTATGGTTAAATGGCTATCTGCTTCTCTAAAACTTTCCTCCCAGTTTCTTATCTAAACATTCTGCTTTTACAACCTGCCATAAACTTTAGCCAAAAATTTTACGACTTAAAAGCTTAGCCCCATAAACCATACTGACAAACCCATCTTTACCATCATGCAAGCTAATTAAAACAGACTTTTACTTTCTGAATACTAACTACAGATTATATAAACATATTTAATATGAGACTGTTATATAAAGTAGCCCCAAAAAATATGAGTCACGACAATTCCCTCTTTCAATCTTTTTTTAAAAATAGATTGATATCTCCTCTATACGTACGTGTTTAGAACTTAAGATCAAAACCTGTAAAGCATTTTGAAAATGCAAGAAATCAAATCCAAGAAATTTCATCAGTTTACTAAAATTCAAAACACAAACTATTAAAGTACCTTTTTTAACCTTAACTCCCATTAAAAAATGTAAATCTGTTAATCATAGATTCACCCTCTTTTGGCATTAACCAAAAAAATTTATTTTAACAATTCCCACAAACTAAATTCAAAAACCCAAAATGTATAGGAATGTCTTACATGTGAAGAGATAATTAAATCTGACTTGATACATGTTAATACTGTGGAAGAAGCTCAGAAAATCCATGAACATAGACATTATTACTATATTATATTCTGAAAGACATCAAACTTAAAGTGTTAAGAAACCTGTGAAATAGAAGGTATTAAGAACCCTTTTAGGCAGTGTTACGACTCTTCACTTGTGAATAAAATAGTTAATCAAATAGTTAAACAACCTGTAAAATGCAAAAAAATATTAATAAATGTTCAGTCTTTATATTTGTATTCTGATCCTCTTTCTTCACTCTCATTTTATCCCCCTCAGTGGCTCCTGGCAGCTGGAGAGCGATATACAGAGCTGATCAGTGTGGAGGGCTCCTATTTTTTTAGTGTTCCAGTTTTTACTCCCATATATGCAGATAACCACTCTCTGAAATGCCAATTACTTCATTAATTGAGCATTTCCCCCAATATACACAAATGCACAGACAGGCCTCGCCGCCTGTGGCCCCAGCTTCCGATTCAGCTTGGTCAAAACCTTCTCGACCCTCCTTAGGCAGAATCCTGCCGATCCTCGACCAGGCTCGTCGTTTCCGTGAAGCTGCATTCAGTCCATGTCTATAAAAGAATTGTCTTTTCCAAATCAAATCACAATCAGATGATTACAATAATAATCCCTCTTTAATGGTAAATTACTCCCGTAATTGACCATTCCCAAACACAGCCAATCCATTCAGGTGCAGGAAGATGCGATCTGATGCCATTAAGAAAACCTGGTATGGAATCAAATGATTAATTTAACATTTACTCATTATTTCTAAATTCTTCCTTACAGCTTAACAAAACCCATAGCATGTGTCATAATAGCCAGAAATATATCCCATAAGTACGCAAAACTAACTTAGTTAGCCTGAGTTTTTCACACTTTAGCTGTCAGACCCTGTACATTTTCCAAGTATACATTAATAAAAACTAAACCTATAAATTTAAAGTGTCCAATTTATCTTCTTTCTCCAAACCTGAGCATGGGACCAGAGCCAGGTTTTCCCATCCAGCACCCTGACAGGCCTGTCCTACTGGGGCAGCAGCTCTGTGCTCTCCCCATTCTCCTCAGTGCCTGCTGTAGATAAAGCCAAGAACGTTTGTTAATCTCAGCAAATTGTCTCCTGCATTGTTGTGAAAGGCAGTTATGACAAGTTTCCACAGATAAGCAGACCAGACATTTCATCCAGTCCACACAAGCCTTTGGAGTGCGTCAACAATGGAGAAACAGCCATTCACGTCCCATGCCCTAATTTGGCAAATCAATATAATGTTATTTAGTTTTAGCAAACATGCCCAGACTTGTGATCAGACCATAGATCTATGGTCTGATCACAAATACAATCAAAAGTATAGAAAAACGCAGGTTAACCTCTATCAGTCAGTCTTACCCACTCTGCAAATTCTTCCATCACCCCCACAACTTCCTTCCTGGGCAATACATTTCAGTGTCAGCAGTCTCCAGTTCCTTGAGGTGAGAAAAATATCTTAAAATTAATCAGTAAGATCAGTAGGCTCTATGTTGATGTCCTGCCAAATATGGTGTCTGAAAGCAAACATAACTCTTATGTCATAATGTCGATTCCTCAGATATAAACTGCATTGATACCATTCACTAATTCTTTTCTTCAAAGTTTAGTGGTCTGTTCCCAAAGTAAATAGATAACTAAAATAAAATTGAAAAACAAAAAAGGCTGGATTTTTCTGTTAGATATTGCTAAAACACCACTAAAACATTGCAATAACAAAAATAAAGGCAATAACCATCTGCAAAGGTTCTACCCCCTTTTTTTCTGTCCCTCTTGTAAATAGTCTCTATGGAAAAGTGGCTCTCCTGGTTTCGCTTCACTGAGGTTGAGACGAATAGCTCATATTGAACTAAACCCCTTTGTAATCAGACTTAACACCACTTTTCCCCGACTCTGTCCCTTTAATCAATTAATAATTTCTGCTAATATAAGTATGCTACTTACATTGAGATAACTGTTGTTGATGTTGAAAAAGGTTACCTGTGAAGCTTCTCCCATCTGAGCAATTACCAATAACGATCCAGTCCCCATCACTTAGTGTACTGGATCTCTATCAAGCTGGCTCAGACAAAAATTATCAAAATTAAAAACATCAAATGTTTAAAACAAAACCAGAGAACAGTACTGACTGATAACACAACATAGTTTACAAAAACAGTCTTCAGTTTGCTATACTTCAAATTCTATCCATATTTCTAAAGAAAAATCCAAGATTTAAATCACTGACAAAACAACTTCCCTATAAATATTGCCAAACCTAAATTATATATATATATTTTTTTCACAATCCAATATCAATTCAAAGTACTTTTGCTTATATGATTCCTCTTTAAACAAACCCAAATGTGGTCACTTGCCCAAATATTCTTGATTGTAAACAATGAAAACATTTCATACTTCAAAAACATCTGTCCGATTCTGTGAAGGGAACTGAACATAGTCAAAGTGATTTTTGCAACTAAAACTCCTCTTAAATTTTCGTAGGATACACAATAGTCTAATTCCCCTCAGCAGTCAAACAAAACAAAACAATTCAATAAAAGAGGTTCAAGAGATGAGATTTCTCTAAACAAAAACTAGTCGCAATAAAATAAAAAATAAAAACCAGCATTTTTCTTTTCAGTATCCCCCTTTTCCTCTCAGGCTTCTTTTTTATTTTATTTTCTCCATTGATAAACACCAAATTAAATTGAAGCTTCTAGAGATGTCAAATACATTACCACTGAATCATGATTCCTTTAATCCAGCTTCCCAAATTAACATTTTCCAAAGTTCTAATTAAGAAACAGACCGCAGTTCAGAAATCTGGGTCATAATCCAAATCAATACAAATATATAAATTTTGAGAGAGAGAGAGGAAAAAAAATAAAAAATAAAAATAAGAAAAAATAAAGAAAATAAAATCAAAAATCTACATAAATTGTCAGTTACAGAGTCCCCACTAATCAAATGGTATATTATGCCATTATTCTAGGATCAGATCTGTTCCAAAATGTTTTAGGACCTGTAAATTTACTCTCAGCATCAAATAAACTAGCTAACAATCAATAAAGAACATCTGAAAGATTAATCTTAAATTTCAAAACTAAAACCGATTCTTATTTGTCAAAACAAAATGTGCATTCAAATATATGGTAAAAAATATTTTCAATGTAGCTGGTCCAATCACATTTTGCCTCTACACGATCAGAATAAATGAATTTAGAATTTAGTTCTTACTTCCAAATTAAAACATCATTTCGATCACCTCTGATATTCATTATTTGTTCTTAAATAAATCTACCAAAGACTTTAATTGTTACTTTCAATCCTCAGACCAATTCCAAATTTATCCCCAGTCTGTTAAAAAACAAACTGATGCCTTAAAGATGACTCTGTGTTTTAATGTATTCTTTTTTTAAAACCAAACATTCAAATCCCACTAGTTTATAAACTATCACTATGATAAGTGTTGTTTTGCATGGTAAAAACATTCAATTTATAACGGAATTGAAATGTGCTGGGTTATTTCTTGAGCCCCAGTTGAAGTTTGATAACTCCACTAAGCATTTTTGTCCAGAAAATCCTTAAGAATGTTTAATTGTGTAAATAATTTTACACCCATCTCCTTTAGGTCATTCATTCCGAGATTAAGCTATATTTCTAAAGTCTATAGAGCCATCAGGAATAAGCCAAACATAATTTTAGCATAAATGATACTTATTTAAATCACAGACTCATTTTCTGTACCATTCAACACGGTGCTTATTAAAATAATTTAAACCAGTTTGTTGCTTTCCAATTAACACTGTTTGCTTTTCGTTAAATTCTTATAATTACTACTTATAGCTTTATCTTTATTTAGGCCAACTTAACAACTCCTGCTTAGATCAATCAAAAAAGCAAAAAATCCACCTATTTAAAGATTCAAAAAATGCATCTTTTATTTTGACTATAAACTCCCTCTTTTTAATTTTAAAGATGAAATCAAAAATTAAAACTACACCAAGTCAGAATCGACTCATGAGTAACTGTTCTTAGTCATTTGCATTTAATTGTAACATGCATAATTATCCCAAATAAATTTACATGCTATCCTCATAGTTTCGCTCTCCTCGTAAAACCAGTTAACCAAATTCAGCATGTACTTCTTAATCTTTAATCTCCGTACCGTAACAGTTCAGTTAAACATGAAACACCTTAAATTGCCCTTCGTAGAAAATGTGCTAAAACATTTGCCGAAAAAGAGTTGCAATCAAAATTTATCTGACCAGTTATGTTAAGGCCGTTTTACATCCTAATTAACCAGAAAAATTGAACAAGATCCAAATTCGTTTAAGTCTTAACACGGCATTCGTCTGCAGGAGTCTGTAATCACTTTCTATCCAAAATCAACTTTTAGCTTGCAACACATAGAACATGCAGTTAGCCACCACCGCTAACTTAGCATAGCAGCCTAGCTCCACGTGCTACCGTTAGCTTTCTTTGTGAAATGAAAGCTAAAACAGTACAAAACGTACGGCGAAAACACTCCAGAAAATCGCAACACACACTTTAGAAGATGACTTACCGCAATACCAGGACTTAATCCGCACAATTTATACCACTGTACCAAACTTTAATTCGGCACGAACAAAACATCTCCCGTTCGTCCACGCGGACTGAAACATATGCCCCCAATTTCAGCCGTCCCGCACAGCAAACACCGATTCAACTACGTCCGTTACAGCCCAAAACCATTAACAAAAAACACAACATTATAAGCGGTGGCTTTTAGACCTAATTAATTATTTTATCGCGGAGGTTTCAGACCAGTCTGTTACAAGTTTCGTAGTCCAGAATACGAATATTAGGAGAGGGAGAAGCGAAGAACTCCCGGAAAAGATCAGCAGAGTTACGCTCCAACAGTCGGTTACCCTGCTGGCAAGACAAGAACATCTTCTACGGGGTAAGCTGCCCAACAATGTACCTACAGTACAGACCAAAGGTTTGGACACATATTCTCATTCAGTGCATTTTCTTTGTTTTCATGACTACATTGTAGATTCTCAATTAAGGGCATCAAAACTATGAATCAACACATGATGTATGGAATTACTGTATGTATTTAAACACAAAGGGTGAAATAACTAAATACATGTGTTATATTTTAGATTTCTTAAAGTAGCCACCCTTTGCTCTGATTACTGCTTTGCATTCTCTCGAGCTTCAAGAGGTAGTCACCCGAATTGGTTTTCCAACAGTCTTGAAGAAGTTCCAAGATATGCTTAGTACTTGTTGGCCCTTTTGCCTTCACTTTGTGGTTCAGTTCACCCCAGATCATCTCGATTGGGTTCAGGTCCGTTGACTTTGGAGGCCAGGTTATTTCACACTTTTTTGTAAAAGTACTACATAATTTCATGTGTGTTCATTCATAGTTTTGATGCTTTCAGTGTAAATCTACAGTGTCAATAGCCATGAAAAGAAAGGAAACTCGTTGTAATGTTCAACCAGGAATTCAGGAAAGTGAAATATTTACTAACATCACTGAAGGTGTACTGCCCACCCGGCTAGGATGCAGCTGGCAACAAAACACGCGCTCCTGCACCTTCTCCTGCTCATTCCTTTAATTCCCGTCACCTGTGCACTCCCAGTGTTCATTCCAAAGAAGGATGTTCAGCTCAACACTTCTGAAGACACTACTGGTAAATTAAACTTTAGACAATTATGGACAATATTACCTCATGCATAGATGATTCATCTACATCATTCTTAGCAGATTGAATGTTTGGTTGATGATTCAGTCATTTGGTTAACGGTATAATTATGCTTTATTTGCATGGTTTGTTTAGTCTCTTAGTTTCACTGAATATAAGTTAAAAGAGTTGGTTAAAAGAATTGTTTGATTTAGTTTAGATTAATCATTCATTCAAATATTGGTTGAACTAAGTTAAATTTAATTTAAAACATTTGTTGAACATTGTTTAAATATGTTAATATATTTAAAATCTTGAATTAATTCATTACATAACTTCAGTATATGTTTAAAATACATGTAAAATTGTATGGTAAATGTGATTTAAAAAAAACTATCTTAACATAAGTTTTAAAGGTAAAAGTAATCTTTAATGTCTAATGCATGTATTGTTTTCTGGTGTAGGTTATCAACCTACTCTGCATCCGTCAAACTGTTCAAGCTGTTCAAAATGAAACGCATCTAAGAAACAAAAGAAAAGAACAATAAAGACAAATGTTGCAAATGGAGTTGAGTTGTCCCAGCGTCCTTTTGTTTGAAGTCAGGCCTTTTTCAAGTTTAGGCAGGAGCTGAAGAGACCTTTAAAAAACTTGACAGTTGATAACCACCCGTGACAGTGAAGCCTGATTTAGACCAGAGAGTTCTGTCAACGTGAAGAGGATTATCAAATTGAACAGTTTATCACAGCAGGCACTACGTTAATCATGGCTGCAGAAATGTTAGGAAAGACAATAAAGGAACTAAAACAGGAGCGGACCATGGCTAAATCTGCCTTCACCAAGCAAGCAAACTTCCTAAGCAGAGGAGCTCATGACATGACCGAGATTGAGTTTCGGGATGAGTTCGAAAAGCTCACCTCTTGAGCCTCAGATGTCAGTGACACAAATTAAGACTATAAAGCTGGCCTAGTGGCAGATCTGGACGAAGAGGAACTTGATAAACGGCAAGAAGCAGAGCTGAACAAAACTATTAGTGAATGTGAATCAAAAGTAAAGGAAGTCAAAATAGTAGTTCAAACCCATTTGTGGTCAAAATATGGTCAAGAGGAGCTCAGTACTGACATTCAGGAGGCAGAAAAAGCTTGTGAAGACGCTGTAGCAATACAAGTCTCAGCTGTGAATAGAAATCGATTTGAGGTGCAGTTGTCCCGTGTGGAGAAGCTGATCCAGGGAGCAGTGAAAACCAAGGCAGCTTGGGAAATATGCTTTTCAGCAGAAGAGAAGGCCGAGATATATGGCGAAGTAAAACTACGGAAGTTGAAAAATAATAAACTTCAAACAAGAAAAGTGCAGTTTGCCATAGCACAAACGCTGGAAGAGGACAGAAGTGGATCAGCAGCTCAAGCGGCACCCCAACTTCCAAAAACTCCAGTGCAGGCCACATCCATTGTAAGGATAAAGCCTATAAGTCTACCAAAATTTCATGGCTGTAAAAGAAACTTTCATGGATGGAAAAAAGACTGGGAGAGTTTGCAGAAGCAGGGGGAGCCCACTGGCTCAAATGAAGTAAAAAAGTCTCAATTACTGGATAGCGTTGATGAATGATATGCCGTGAGTTACACCTCTCAACCAATGACACCGTTGTAGAGATGTTCCGAGTGCTGGAACACAGATATGGAAACAAATCTGCTATTGCTCTGGTAATAATTGAGGAGCTCAACAATATTCCAGTCTTGAAAACAAACCATCCAAGGAAGGTAATAGATCTCATACAAATAGTCGAAAAGGCCTTAGCTGACCTAACAGAGCTTGGTAATACCGGAGCTATCAAAAACCCTCTGATTATTAAATCTATTGAAAGCAAGCTTCCAAATGTCATAAAGAGGGACTGGCTGGTTTTCATGGTCAATCCTGTCAATGGAGTAACACCAGACAATCACATTGATAGTCTTCTTAAGTTCCTGAAAACACAAGAAGAAATTCTATTTCTAAAAAATTCTAAAATTAGAGCAACTTGGAGTAAACGGAAATCTGACGGATAGAGAGGAGACAGAAAAGAAGTTTGAAAGGAAACATGCATTCACCCGGTCCACAAGTAAAAATCAAGGTTGCATTGTGTGTGGAGATTCAAGACATGCAGATAAGATGTTCTTTTGCAGACAGTTTAAAGCCATGAAAGTGTCTGAAAACTGAACATTTTGGAGAAATTAGGAGCATTTAGGAAGTGTTTGGGATATCATGATGAGGATGATGAATGTACAGACACTTACCCCTCAGCCCCTCAGATCATCATTTTTTCCTCTGTCAAAAAGGAGAAACCAAAGGGAATGGAACAGACAAAAATATGAGGAAAAATAAGCTTACAGAAGAACAGGAAAAATTCATGGCTGAGCCCTCACCTGAAATGGCAGAAAAATGCAGAAGAGCATTCAACAATTTGACTGCATCCACAAACCACACATAAAACGAAACCAATGGACTGTTGGAAGCATGTGAACTGAAAGAGCCCCCAGTCATTCTAATGCTGTTGGAGGTCACTGCAAATGCAGTCCAAAAGATTGGAACTCTAATAGATCTAGCCTCCGACACAAACTATATCACTCACAGAGCAGCCCACAGATTGAATCTGGACAGTGAGAATATAACATTAATCATCCATGGTGTGGGGGGAATGACAATAAAGTCAAAATGAAGAGATATATGTTGAAAGTAAGGGTCAAAACCCCCAAAGGAACTGAAAAAGCTCACCAACTTGTATGCTATGGCCTCAGTGAGATTGCTAAAGTGCACAGTCATCCAACCACAGCAACTGAAAAGGTTCTTCCCAGAAATTGACCAGGAAGATCTCAAAAGACCAGATACCATAGAGCTACTAGTAAGCCACAGAGAAGGTCGTCTTGCCCCACAGAGAGTCAAGGTGGTGGGAGATCTGGTCCTGTGGAACAGCCCACTGGGTGTAACAGTGGGAGGAGCTCACCCGGATCTGTGTGAAGAAGTTGATGTGACAGGGCACCGGTCAGAAACACCCTTTGCCCTCTACATGCGCACCACTGCAGTGAGATATGAAGAAATCAGAGCTGAAAGCAAAGACACAGTTGCTCATAGAGACTTAATTGATTGGTGGAAATGGGAGAGCATTGGAGGAGCCTGTGAACCAAAATGCGGTGGGTGCAGATGTGGTAATTGTCAACAAGGAGGGAAAGACATGACATTAATAGAGGAAAAAGAACTTGAAATCATAAGAAAAGGTCTTACCTATGTGGAAGGAGATAGGCACAGTGACGCTCCACACTGGGACACAAAATATCCCTGGATCGCAGACCCTACCTCTCTTCCCAATAACCGAAGTGGTGTGGAAGCAACTTTTCTGGGAACAGAAAGGCAGTTGAACAAAGAGACTTAGTGGAAAGGTGCATACATAGCTCAAGTACACGAAATGGTGCAAAGGGGAACAGCATTAAAACTCACAGAGGAAATACTCAACAACTGGAGAGGACCAGTGTGGTATGTGAGCCATTTAGTAGCACCAAATCCCCACTCTGTAACCACTCCTGTACACTTAGTATGGAACGGCATCCAGAAATTCAAAGGTCTGAGTATGAATGACATCCTGCTAAAGGGGCCTGATGTTCTACATCCCATACGCGCTGTTTTACTAAGGTTCAGAAGAGGAGTGCTTGCAACATTGGGCGACATTAAAAAGATGTACAATTCTGTGTGGCTTGAAGATAAAGAGATGCACCTCCACAGCTTCCTTTGGAGAGACCGCCCAGAAGAGAACATCATGGAATATGCCATCACCCGGGTCAATATTGGAGATCGCACTGCGGGTTGTATTGCCCAACTAGCAATGCGTGAAACAGCAAAGCTGCCAATGTTTGCCCACTTAGAAGAGGAGCGAAGAATCCTAGAAGAGGATAGTTATGTTGATGACGTCTTAACCTCAAACAATGACCCAAAGGAGCTGCGTCAGCATATAAAGAAGGTGGAAGAGATTTTGCAAGCTGAAGGATTCTTCTTGAAGCCTTGGGTCCTATCAGGCCAAAGTGGGAGGCAGAAAGTTTTCCCGAAGGAAGGCGCTCCACCACCTGGTAAAGACAGTCTTTATACTCCCCAACCAGTTGAAAGAGGAGGATGATAAGGCCTTGGGAGTTGGATACCTGGTGAAAGAAGACAAACTTTATGTGATGACATCAATCAACTTTTCAAAAAGAAGAAGGAAAATGAGATTGGGACAAGACTTATGCGAAGAGGAAGTGATTAAAAACACTTCAAATCCACTGACAAGGAGAGCACTTCTTAGCCAGGTAGCTGGCCTGTACGATCCCATTGGTCTGGTCACGCGTACAAAACAAAAAGGAGCCATTCTTGTCAGAAAGGCTTTTCAAGAAACCAGAGATGGAGGTAAATCAATTGACACTTGGGATAAACCGCTGTGATGGCCTGAGAGGAGGCAATGGAGCTGTTCCAAGAGTATGTGCAGCTTGGCAAAATCACATTCCACAGAAGCTCGACACCAGCTGGCTGGATAGGACAACCACTGGGAATTTCATTCTCTGATGGAAGTGACAAAAGTTATGGTGCAGTGGTGTACTTCAGATGGGAGAAAAAGCAAGGAATTCAAGTAAGACTTGTTGAATCTAAAGCAAAACTCACTCCCCTAGATCCAAAGGGAGAGCCAGTCAAAGCGGAAATCTGTGGTGCAATATTTGCAGCTCGGCTCAGGAAGTACATTGAAAAGTACAGCAAAAGAACATTGAAAGATGGTACCACCTACTTGACAGCCAGACAGTGCTCAGGGCCATTCAACGTGACAGTTATGGGTACCAGACATTTTCTGCAAACAGAGTTGGTGAAATACAGAAAGTTGGACCTGTCACAGACTGGTGGTGGATTCCAGATGAACTCAATATTGCAGATAGCATAACAAGGGGAGCATCTCCTGAGGAGTCCGACTGGCAAAATTGACCAAAATTTCTATGGCAACCCATTGATACATGGCCAATAAAATCTGCTAGAGACATCGCTCTGTTTGCAAAAGAAGGCATTGCTAAACTCCAAAGGAAAGCGTTCTCATCAGTGATGAAAAGAGCTTGATACAAACAAACGAAAGATGGGAGAATGAACAAAAAGGGTAAAACAAAAGATCCATCAGGAGAAAGTGATGTGCCGAAAGACCAGGTCAGTCAAGTACAAACCCTTTCACTTAAAATGATTGCTAAGCAACTAATTCAAGAAAGAAGGTACAGCAGTCTAACAAAACTGGTCAGGGTCACTGCATGGGTGAGAAGAGCTGCTGTAATGTGGACACTCACACTAAGAAACCCTAGTCCCAGTAAACACAAAGTAAAAGTGAAGATTTCCAAAAAGGAAGCCAAACAGGAAGCCAGCCAACCTGTGCTAAGTGCTGGAGAGTATGAAGAGGCACTGAGAGATACTTTCCAAGCGGCACAAGAGGGTGCTGTATTTAATGATACCACTCTGGACAGACTAGTCGTGTTTAAGGATAAAGACACTTCAAGTATGTGATGGACGCATTCAAGCCTTTAATGAGGATAAAAAGGCAGTTCCCATCTTATCATATAACTCATGGATGTCCACACTCCTTGCCCGTGAAGCCCATGAAGAAAATCACGAAGATATTGCTGGAACACTGTTGCGAGTAAGAGCAAAAGCCTGGGTGGTGAGAGGGCGGAAATTGGTGAAGAAAATTGTGGACAGCTGTGTAATATGTAGGAAAAATAGAGCAAGAACATGCCAGCAAATAATGGGTGATCTTCCACCAGAGCGAGGACAACCTTCCAGACCATATGAGTATACAGCCATTGAGCTGTTTGGACCTTATGAAGTAAGGGATGAGACTCGCAAAAGAGTAAGACTCAAGGTATGGGGCGTTGTCTTCTGCTGTATGTCATCCCGAGCTATACACGTCGATCTTGTAAGTGACCAATCAACAGAAGGGTTTTTACTTGCTTACCAAAGGTTCACCGCACTGAGGGGGCATCCAAAAAAGGTGTGGTCAGATGCTGGAAAAAACTTTATCGGAGCCAAATCTACCCTCACTAACTTGTACGTGTATGTGGTCAGTTTGGACAAGGCACAAATCCAAAACAAAACCATCAAACATGACACAGAGTGGAGCTGGAAAATACACCTAGATTCTCCCCACAGAAACGGAGCAGCAGAAGCAGCTGTAAAAATTGTCAAACGAGCACTGCACAACCTAGGAGGTGAGGGAGTTTTTACGTGGGGAGAATTTCAAACATTCCTGTTCATGTCAGCTAACTTAGCTAACGAAAGGCCTATAGACGCAAGAACTCAAAGCCATGAAGACTGCATTAATCCAAGGGGTGATAACTGCAGTTTTGATTTCGAAGAATATTCACTTAAAAGACTAAGACTTATCCAAACAGAAGTAAACAGATTTTGCAGAAAGTGGAGTCAGCTGGCTGGCCCAAATTTGTTTGTCAGGAACAAGTGGCATACAAGAAAGAGGAATGTGGCCATCGGAGACATTCTTTGGCTTGCAGACCAAAATGCTTTGAGGGGTCAGTACAGACTCGCAAAGGTGGTCAGCGTGAATAGTGACAAAGAGGGGATTGGCGGAGATGTGCATGTAATGTCTTATCCAAGGTATCCTGTGTCTACAGAGAAGCCCAAAGGACACTCAAAGGACAATAAAAAGGTGAAAAAAACTTCTTCCAGAGTACCTTCCACGATCCTTCACAGAGACGTAAGGCGTATCGTTGTGCTATTACCAACAGAATAACAAAGGAAGCAATAATGGTTATGGTGATGGAGATAGTAAAGTGTGACCTCCTTGGGTTCAAGAACCAGGAGCTCAAGTGGGATGTATCATGTTCAACCAGGAATTCAGGAAAGTGAAATATTTATTAACATCACTGAAGGTGTACTGCCCTAAGATGCAGCTGGCAACCAAACAAGCGCTCCTGCTCCTTCTCCTGCTCATTCCTTTAATTCCCCTCACCCGTGCACTCCCAGTGTTCATTCCAAAGAAGGATGTTCAGCTCAACACTTCTGAAGACACTACTGTTAAATCAAACTTTAGACAATTATGGACAATATTACCTCATGCATAGATGATTCATCTGCATCATTCTTAGCAGATTGAATGTTTGGTTGATGATTCAGTCATTTGGTTAAAGGTATAATTATGCTTTATTTGCATGGTTTGTTTAGTCTCTTAGTTTCACTGAATATAAGTTAAAGGAGTTGGTTAAAAGAATTGTTTGATTTAGTTTAGATTAATCATTCATTCAAATATTGGTTGAACTAAGTTAAATTTAATTTAAAACATTTGCTCAATATTGTTTAAATATGTTATTATGTTTAAAATCTTGAATTAATTCATTACATAACTTCAGTATATGTTTAAAATACATGTAAAATTGTATGGTCAATGTGATTTAAAAAACAACAATCTAAACATAACTTTTAAAGGTAAAAGTAATCTTTAATGTCTAATGCATGTATTGTTTTCTGGTGTAGGTTATCAACCTACTCTGCATTCGTCAAAATGTTCAAACTGTTCAAAATGAAACACATCTAAGAAAAAAAAGAAAAGAACAATAAAGACAAATGTTGCAAATGGAGTTGAGTTGTCCCAGCGTCCTTTTGTATGAAGTCTTATTAGAGTCTCTGCTGTTCATTACATCTCAAGGAGAAAGCCCACTCCTTTGAGGACAGCAATGTCCGGATATTAGACAGAGAGGACAGATGGTTTGAAAGAGGAGTAAAAGAAGCCATCTATGTAAAAGTAGAGAAACCATCGCTAGACAGAGGAGGAGGCCTGAGACATCACCTATCTCCAATTTACAATGCTGCCCTTTCATCCTTACCCAGAAGACTCAACAATTTAACCTCTAATAAGAAAAACAACTGTGACTCCAGCGACTGTCGTTATAACACAATAGGGCACTAATGAAGCTGAAACCTAACCTCCACCAATAGGTGACACGCCAACGACCGTCGTTAAGACATGGAGCACAAAAGATCCAATTACAATCGGTCGTGTAAAAGCCCTCCAAGAGGTCAAATAGCTGAGTCTCCACACCAGTTAGTTGGACCAGTCCCAGCCTGGTCAGCGGCGAGCACGAACTGATGAAGCCTCTTGGATAAGAGGTGAAACGTCTTCCAAGACAAATTACCAAGTCCAGTTGCGTTCGATTGAAATTTTCTTGAGATAACCATGACCTGGATGAATGAGAATATTCACAGGCTTACAGTCTGGTATAAATTATCCACACTCTGGGTCACGCTATCTTGGAATGACAACATATATAACAGAAACATTAAGTTTTATATTTTAACACAAAGTTAGAGAATCTCCCCTATAGCTTTACATATGGGACATAAAACATGATTGGTTCATTCAAACTTTTGCCAAGATGAGCCTCCTTACAACCATGCATAATTAACTAATTACCTTCCTGTTATTCTACTTAAATCGTGACTTTACAAACCAGCTCTAACTAGAGTTTTTGCTGACCGTTATTTCTTACATCCTTCCATTGTCAATTGTATGGTGATGTTATCTGCCTTTGCTTTCCTGCTCAATGTCCTGTTTTTTCTGTGACCCAAACAAGAACTGACTCTGCAAAATACCTCTAAAACAATCTTAAAAGTATAATTACAAAGTATGGTAACTAAAACACTTTAATCAAACATTAATAGACGTTTAATATACTTCTGACAGATCACTTTACAAAGCTAGCTCATGCATTTCCATGCACAAACCAGGCTGCCAAACAAGTAAGGCGAATTTCAAAAGTGTGTTTATAGCTGAATTGCTCAGATTATCAGGAATCTCAAAGTCTCACACCATGGCTTATCATTCCAAGAGAAATGGGGGAACTGAATGCTTTAGTGGAAAACTGGGCAGTGTGCTTAGATCATTGCCCCTCAAGGAAAAACACAAATGGTACCGACAGATACACACTTTGACATTTGCCTACAATGCAACAGTGCATGAAACCACTGGATATTCCCCTTTCCAGGTCATGTTCAATGGTATCCCAAGGCTCCCTGTACAGTTGTGGCCAAACGTTTTGAGAATGACACAAATGTTAGTTTTCATAAAGTTTGCTGCTAAACTGCTTTTAGATCTTTGTTTCAGTTGTTTCTGTGATATACTGAAATATAATTACAAGCACTTCATACGTTTCAAAGGCTTTTGTCGACAATTACATGATATTTATGCAAAGAGTATTTGCAGTGTTGGCCCTTCTTTTTCAGGACCTTTGCAATTCGACTGGGCATGCTCTCAATCAACTTCTGGGCCAAATCCTGACTGATAGCAACCCAGTCTTTCATAATGACTTCTTGGAGTTCTTCAGAATTAGAGCGTTTTTGTTTGTCCACCCGCCTCTTGAGGATTGACCACAAATTCTCAATGGGATTAAGATCTGGAGAGTTTCCAGGCCATGGGCCCAAAATTTCAATGTTTTGGTACCCGAGCCACTTAGTTATCACTTTTGCCTTATGGCACGGTGCTCCATCGTGCTGGAATATGCATTGTTCACCACCAAACTGTTGTTGGATTGTTGGAAGAAGTTCCTGTTGGAGGGTGTATTTGGTACCATTCTTTATTCATGGCTGTGTTTTTGGGGAAAATTGTAAGTGAGCCCACTCCCTTGGATGAGAAGCAACCCCACACATGAATGGTCTCAGGATGACACAGGACTGATGGTGGCGCTCACCTTTTCTTTTCCGGACAAGCCTTTTTCCAGATGCCCCAAACAATCGTAGAAGAGGCGTCATCAGAGAATCTGACTTTGCCCTAGTCCTCAGCAGTCCATCACCATAATTTCTGCAGAAGATCAATCTGTCCCTGATTTTTTTTTTGGAGAGAAGTGGCTTCTTTGCTGCTCTTCTTGACATCCTCTTCCAAAAGTCTTCACCTCACTGTGCGTGCAGATGTGCTCACACCTGCCTGCTGCCATTCCTGAGCAAGCTCTGTAGCTGAATCCTTTTTAGGAGACGATCCTGGCACTTGCTGGACTTTCTCGGACGCCCTGAAGCCTTCTTAACAAGAATTGAACCTCTTTTCTTAAACTTCTTGATATTCCTATAAATTGTTGATTTAGGTGAAATCTTAGTAGCCACAATATCCTTGCTTGTGAAGCCATTTTATGCAATGCAATGTTGACTGCACACGTTTCTTTGCAGGTCACCATGGTTAACAATTAACAATGATTTCCAGCATCACCCTACTTTTAACATATCAAGTCTGCCATTCTAACCCAATTAGCCTGACATAATGATCTCCAGCCTTGTGCTCGTCCGCATTCTCACCTTAATAAACAAGACGATTACTGAAGTGATCTCAGCAGGTCCTTTAATGACAGCAATGAAATACAGTGGAATTTTCATGGCAAAGAAGCACTATGCAATTCATCTGATCACTGTTCATAACATTCTAGAGTATATGGAAATTGCTATTATAAAAACTGAAGCAGCAACTTTTTCAATTTCCAATATTTATGCAATTCTCAAAATTTTGGCCATGACTGTAGATGTGTTGTTTAAACAGGTGTTTCAGGATCCTGTTGTTGTTGATCACAAAAGCTATGTGAAAACATTGATGTCACATCTTAATGAAGCACCCAGGATTGCTCAGATACATGCTGTCAAAGTACTCATCGCAAACAAAGATGAGAAAGGAAAGAAAAAGCTGGCTGATAAGTGGGATCCAACAGTGTACACAGTTAAAGAGAGGAATCTGCAGACTCACACCTACAAGTTAGAGGAAAACAAGGGCAAGACAAAAGTAGTGCACCATAATTTGGTCCCAAACATCAGTTTTTTACTTGTGGTGGATCCTTGAAAGGATCCGCTCGACTTTGGGAATGAGGATGGATCCAGTGTGACTGACTACATAGGTTCTTTAGAGGAAAAAAAAATGAAATTTTCTTTCAGATTTGGGAAGGACAGTTAAAGTAAATTCAAAAGTTATCAAACATGGTCAGAGAGGACTGGGTTATATGGGAGGACTTTAACTTCCTCACACTCAATGTCATATGGCAGTTCAATGTCCAAAGTCTGTGGGTCCCTTCACCTTCTGAATAGAGTCAATTGAGTCTAAGATAACATTAAAAGCTACAGTTAAGCTATCACTTTCAGTGTCCACATAAATATTGAAATCCCCAGCTATAACTATCGTATCTGTGTTTAATACTAAATCAGATAAGAAAATTGAGATTTGATCCAAGAATTAAGAGTAAGGGCCTGGTGGATGATACAAAACCACAAACAAAATCGGTTTTAATGTTTTGCAACTTGAATTAAGAAAACTGAGGATTAGATGTTCAAAAGAACTGTGGCTTTTAATTGGTCATCTGCATAGTTATGTTAACTAATCTTAGTGGCTGTTATAAATTGGGCTAGTGGGAGCATGTAGATATTGAATAGAAGAGGTCCCAGGATGGAACCGTGGGGGATTTCTGTTTGTTCTGATTACAAATTGCCTATTGACACACATAATTTCCTGTTTTTGAGCTAAGATTCAAACCAGCAAAGGACTGTAGCGGAGTCCGACCTAGCTATCCAGTCTTTCCAGTAGTATTTTATGACCAACAGTGTCAAATGCCACACTGTGGTCTATCAGAATTAGCACTGTGGTTCTGTTATTCTGTATTCATGTGGATGTTATTGAAATCTTAGGCCACGTCCACACTAAGCCGGATAATGCCTTAAACGTATAATTATTTAGTCTACACCCCCCTATCGTCCACACTAACCCGGCGTCGTTTAAGGTCTGTGGCCGGATAACTATTAGCTGGCTAAGAGACCCGTGTAAATCTTAATTCAACGGCTAAACGACCTAGTGTGGACAGCTTTCCCGGATAATGAAAGGAAGTGGTGTCAATGAATGCTGCGTCAATAACAATACGACACTACAGACAAAGACAACAGCGAAGAGTAGTAAATCGATCTCGTCGTCTGTCCACAGCAAAAACTCTCTCTTCTTCTGAGCAGCTATTGTTGTCTTCGGTTAACGGGACAAGCAGATATGTACTGTGCTGTAGAGCTTCTTGTATATATTATGTAGGCGCTGGCGTCACATAGATTATACGCGTCTTTCGCGCATGCCCAGTATTTGCACAGGTTGGTTGGGATTGCGCAATCATGGGAACTTAAACGGACCTTAAACGGGGCGTAAATGCTCCTGTTGAGTGGATAACATTAGGCGTCTAACTCCCCGTATAACCTTATCCGGCTTAGTGTGGACGTAGCCTTAGAAGAGGGGTATTCTTAGTGCTGTGATTAGCATGGAATAGGGCTGGGCGATATGGCCAAATTTTTATATCCCGATATAGCTCAGGTTATATACCGATAACGATATACTTCATGGTATGGGTCATTCTACAGAAGCGGTGGAATCTGGGTTATTTGAAGTTTTTTTAAATGCATTTATTCTTACAGCCATGAAACGTCTATAACCGCAATAAGTAATGTCTTATCTTCAAGAATAAATAAAAGGGACAGCTCAACAGATTTTAGTATTTTTTTTACATTTAGTTTAATATTGGATCAGAATCAGAATCAGAATAGGTTTTATTGCCATTGTTTGAGAACAAGTTCACAAACTAGGAATTTTTCTCAGTACAATCGTACAACATAAAACATTTAACATAAATAAAAATAAAATAAATAAAAATAAAAAGAATGCGCCTGACTTTTGTCATTGGTGTTACCAGTAATAAAATGATCAATAAATGTGTATAAAATATTTTTTCTAAACATAATCTGAATATTTGGCAATAGGAAGATTAATGAAATGCTAAGACCATAAAATATTTTTGATTATTTCATTTATTAAAAATGTTTAATGCATTAATATCACACATTACGAACATATTAATTTCATATTCATTTGTTTTCTCTGTCAACGTTACAAAAATAGACAAAAAAACTGCATTAATACTGACGTAAAAGTGTTAACTGATTTTTACATTATAATAAATCTTTAGTTGATGAAAAAGTTTTTCAAAATCCATTTCTAATATGACATCACTGAAAAAAACCTTGAATAACACCAATGACTTTTGAGCAGTACATTCTCCAAGTAATTTGTTCTAACCCATTAAAATGTGAATCACTGTGTTTTTCAAAGCATTATAATCCCCCACTTTAAAGTCCAAGTACTTTTTTCACATATGCCCAATTATTCTCATCCACTTGGACAGGCCTCTTATTCAACGCAACTGGCTCTGGCATGAAGCACAGGATTTGATCATCACCATATCAGTTGACGTCTTCAATTGGGCAAGGCTAAAATAACTTATTTAAGTCATATTTGGTAGACCTGTGCATGCACTTTAATTTGATCCCATGGACCTGTACATCCTGGATAATGCCAGGGTATGGCTAGTTATCATAGTGTACGATACACCATTGTCCACAATGGTCAACCCCAATGACATCTGGCCGGTCTTGTCTGTGAGGCTCTGATCGGTGCCCTTGCATAGCCTCAAGCTTGACCACTTGTACATTGTAGCAAGGAGAATCCCACACACCCTCTGCTGCCTGACAAAAACAGCTAATGTCCCTGTTTTTCAAGACTCCAGGGGTGATGCACATCACCTGATGCATTTTCATTGTGCCTTTTATGGTGGCAAGAGGCACTCCAAGCATTTTTGAGGCTTTGGCTTCCCCTTCTTCCTCACTGACAAAGAAAAGCTTGATCTCAGTGTTTGACTCTTTCAGTACCTGATAAAGCGTCTTCGCATCAGGAATGTCCTTCCCATGGCGGACAATACCATCTGCTGAACTCTTTAAGGCCCCTCCCACACCGTCAAGAGCACCCTTCCCATGGCTTGCTTCAAAATAATTCCATGTGGTTGCCTGAAACCCTTGTTCTTGTGGTTCCGAGCAAACCATGTGGAACTTGCCTTTTGTAATAATAACAATTACCGTATAAAACACTTTCTTTCTACATAAAATGGTGCTTATTTCCAAAAGAATAGTCAGGTCTTTAGAGGCAAAAGAGTAACACCAGATATAACACCAGTGACAATTTTGAGAACAGGTGTGATTTCAACAAAATGGCAGCCATGTGTCAGACCACATGTCATCAGCCAATATCAAAATTACTTAACTCTTCAATATATCACATATTTATGCAAAAATCTTCATTCACAGAGACATTGAACTGGTAACACAAATGACTGACTTAAGAGCTTCGGCCGAAACTGGAAGACAATATGATATTTTAAACAACAAAAGTAAGAGTGATCTTGCTTACATTAATCTTGTGTCCACTGTACTTTATTAAATGACCACTCCATCCAGGAAGTTGTTCAAAGTCAATTGTTTATTTCAAAATAAAGCTCATTTTGTGTTGCAGTAACACCGATGACGTAGTTTTGTCTGACTGCTGTTTATTTGACATTATTAATAATTATTTCAATTGTTTTACAATATGAATGTTCTAGTTAGTGTTTGAAAGTTATCTCAATGATAATGAGTTATAATTTTTAAAAAAAGAAGCTTTTTTAATGAAAACTCCAGGTGTCACTTCCATGAATGATGAGTGTGACAGTAGAATTCCATGAACATGGTATTACAATTAAGTTGCCATTTTTAATTTATTTCATTTTTTATTCATTTATCTCATTGAATTATTACAAAGACAGTCTTTATTAATGAAATATCTATAATGGAGGGGATTTTAACTTAACTGGGCATATTTAAGTATCTGCAAGAGCCTGTGACAGTGCTTTCCACCTTTTCTGTAGAATGACCCTTATTGCAGTTTTTCTGTTAATTTATGTCATGAATAGTTTGTAAAAAATTACAACGTGGTAATGCAGTGTGAAATGGTAGATGGCGATAACACCACCCAGACTCATCATGTAGTAATTTCCTTCCATCTATGGAAGCTATGGATATCAGTGATCTTTTAGGAGAGTGGTTCAGCCCTACACTCTGCCTTTGAATTAAACAGGTTATTTGAAAAGCATCCAAATTTTGTTGCGATACCCGTCACCTTTTGCCTGTAGTTTTTTTCTCTCTCTTCTTGCACCCTCTCATTTTTATTTGTTTCACTATCTGTGTGTCACCTATGTAAAAGGTCCGCACAACAGACTCCAGCACCACACATTTATTTACCAGCTGCACAAGAACCACAACATGAAATACAGAGATTCAACAAGCAAAAGCTGCAAAAGCAGCGTTGAGTGGTCGCATAAGCTCTGATAAACTCCAGACACAGACACTGCAACAGGCTTTTAGCCGTAGCTTCTGTCTGAGAGATGGTTTTTTTTCTGTTCAAGCTGCGTGTTGGGAGGGGAGAAATGAGGAGACCAAGCTCCTCGGTTTGGCTTGTCTGATCATCTTGTTTAGATCCCTGGTGTGAAACGTGTTGGGTACCGTGTACCTCCCTGTTTGTTCATGTATTGCAGCATGCACAGGAATTCCATAAGGTGCATTTTGATATAATTTACTGCCGTAAAACCCGAACTTTAGCTGAAAGGATAGAGATTCAAATAAAACAATAGACATTTTCTATCGTCCTGATAATATATTTTTTCATATCCGCCAGCCCTACAATGGACAAGACTGAAAAATATCAAAGCAGTTTGTCATTATTAAGAAGCTATTTAATTGTTGAAACAGCTGTTTTAATAATCTTGCTCATGAATGGGAGACTTGAGATTGGCCTGTAGTTCTTCATTAATGTGTTGTCCAGGTTGTTCTTCTTTAGTAGATGTTTCACAACTGCTGTCTTTAAAGCTTAGGGGAAGGCACCTGACGGGAGGGATTTGTCAACTATTTGAATCAGATCAGACCTAATGACAGGGAAAACCTTCTTTAGAAAAGCTGTGGGTAAAATATTAGGGCAGCAAGAGGAGAAGGTTAATTGTTTAATGATTTCATCAAGGTGTGATTGGTTTAGGTTTTTGAATTTACTTCCATAAGGCGTAATATTGTATCCATAAACAGGAGCTTCATTTCCAAGGTATCCTGTCTCTGGAGGAGTTTGTTAAAGTTCTCAGCTGAGCAAAAGACCATATTGTTAATCCACAGCCCTTTACAGTCTTTCAAAACTAGTCCACAAAGTGATCCTGTCTAATACAGTAACTTCCGAAGCTGGGTCTATAAATTAATTTAGAGGAAAAGTAAGAAGAAAAGGTAAAAGGAAGATCATGGTGAGAGATCAGAAGAGTTCAAAGAGGATACTCCTCCTTCAGCAGCCAGTCACATGTCTGTTTAAGTACTGTCACAACCCGGCTCATGCAGTCATGACAAAAAAGGAGACATATTGTTGAGCCACTGTGATAGACTGGCGACCTGTCCACGGTGTACCCCGCCTCTCGCCAGCTGGAGATAGGCACCAGCCCCCCCGCGACCCCTGGAGGACTAAGCGGTTCAGAAAACGGATGGATGGATGGATTGTTGAGCCAAACCAAGTTTTGTATATTTTATTAACATACAAGAAGAAACAACCAACAAAATCTAGGGGAATCAAAAGAAACTAACCAAATCAAGCAAAACTCCAAATCCAATCAAACCAAAAGGTCCAACTAAGACAAACAAAAGAACCCATGGACTGCCTGCTAAACCTGAGCCAGGACAGCCAATACTGTGTGGTTCAGCCAGGCTTTTAAAGGCTGGGCAAATTAGCCTCAGGTGCTACCAGTCCGCTGGCAACCCTCACCTACTTCAAGTCAGGGGAAGCAAGACTGAGATGTGTTGGAGATATTCAGAGGAGAAACGACTATGATATTAGCAGAATGATGCTGAGGTTAGAGTCACCAGGCAGGAGGCAGAGAGAAAGACCAAAAATGACATTTAAGGATGTGGTGAAATAGGACATTAAGTTTGTTGTTGTGAAGGCAGAGGATAAAACTAAATGGAGACAAATGATTTGCTGTGGCAACCCCTAAAGGGAAAAGCTGAAAGAAGAATAAAATGTAATCAAACTAATTAAACCATATTGAAGCAATCCTAATAACAATGTGTTTGAAAAAAAATTAAACATACGTTTAATTGCAAATTCTTTTTGCTCAATGTATGCTTTTATAGGGCTTCAAACATGTAGTTACACTGTATAATTTATTTTGGCTAGGCATTTATTCACATGAAAGTGTTACCAATGTTGATGATACTCTCCATAGAAGCCATGACTGGGGCCAAACACTGTGATGTAAAGTAGTGTAATAATGATGTAAAATGAATCTGTCTTTGATTTTAACGGGAACTAATTGTCATGGTCTGAACAGAGGATAGGGCCAGATAGCCATGACTGGATGTGCTAAATTGCTATTGGTTGTGCTGCAGAGGATTGTCTTCATTAATTACAACTTCTCATGTTTGCTGTTTCTCATGATGGGCTTTTATATTAGTTGTACAAAGGTTATGCATGGTAATTACAGTCATGCAGGATATTTCATTCACCATCTGTACTTACATATAATAGACATCCACTGCATCACTTCAGCTCCATGTACGATTGTGTGTCAACACATTCCTTTACATAATGAGTGTTTCTCCCTCCTCTCTGGAGAAATTTATAAATATAGCACCAGCACATGTTTATTTGAAAAAAGACTGAAGATAGAACCACATTAGCAGCATTACTGATTCCACCATGATGGGATAGGTTAATGGGACAGGGCCTGCGGGAATAGTTCACATATTTAATGCACATATACTTAGCAACACACACAAAAGTCGCTAAAAGATTTCTGCAAATATGTAGGGTGCTTTGGTGACACTTCAAATGTCAGATATGTTGTTAAGGTTAAACTAAAAAGGATACCTTATAATTACCCTGAGGTTTTTAACAGTGATATACTTTATAAAGAAGTGAAATCAGTTTATTTCTGTAATTAAGTACAAAATGTTAGTCCTCTTTGTGAAGTAGCCTAACGATTTACATATGAGTTTCTCAACACCTTAGCTTTATTAAAAGAAAATCAAAACATAGATCAGTGAAAACTCTAATGAAGTAGTGACAAGTTGGTAATTGCATCTGTATAACACAAATATATACCAAACTATAATAAAAAATGTTTTATTTTTGTGCAGTGATGTGTAAATACTTTCAATGTTGAAACTACTTGCACTTAAACTGCAGGATTTAATTTGATCTAGGAATTGGCTTTAATCAGAAGGTGGAGGACCCACACACTCAGGTCAGCACACTTTGAACCTTGAACTGACATAGGTCATTGCGGGGGAGGAAGTAACAGTCCTTCCACATAACCCAGTCCTGTCTGACCATTTCTTGATAACTTTTGTATTTACTTCAACTTTACTTCCCAAATCTCAAAGACAATTTCATTAAAGTAGAATTTTATCAGACAATGCTGTAACAAGTTTTAAATAATCTGATCCATTCTTACTTTCCTCTGTGTCTCAGAATAACAGTGAAAGGCAGCAATTTAGCATGTAACCCTTCAGAAATGGTCTGGTTCATAGCATTACTTCCTCATTGTGTCTGGCATTAGACATTGTAGCCCCCTAAAAATAGAAAGTAATTAGCCATAGGAGGTTGGCTCCCTGGTTTAATGCATAGTTGCATATTTTAAAGCACAATAATTGGAAACTGTACTATAAACTGTAATAAGGAACTCTATAATCCTAGATGATTTCTGTTTAATCTTCAATAAGCTAGAACAACATATTCTTCATCAATTCAATTCAGTTTATTTATATAACGCCATTTCATAACAGATGTCATCTCAAGGCACTTTACAAGAAGAGTTATTACAATACAATGTTTGATTTAGGAATTAGAGAACCACAGAAGATTGCGTAGTGACTTCTCAGCAATCCCTCACACTGAGCAAGCATGAAGCTACAGTGGAGAGGAAAAACTCCCTTTTAACAGGAAGAAACCTCCAGCAGAACCAGGCTCAGCATAAGCAGTCATCTGCCGAGACCATCTGGGGTTTGGAGAATGCAGCAGAGACCAAGAAAAAGCAACGGAATTGATGCAGAAGCAGAAGTTGGTAGCAGGACGTGGAGAATGTTCCTCCACTGGAATTCCATCTTAGTCAGGGTCGTCAAGCAGGGCGGGTCAGGAGCACCTACTATAAGAAGAGACTAAGAGAAAACAGGTCAGCGCTTGAATTGACAGCACATCATGCAGTTGGGGTGAAGTAGGAGAAAAAGTAGGAACTGATTCTAATAATGTCCTCCTCTTTTTTTGGTGTTTTTTTTTTTTTTTCGGCGCCGCTCCTAGCAGGCAGCCAGTAACAGCAGCTCCGTCGGATCAAGTCCTTTTTTAAGTAATATATGTCTTTTTGTTGTTGTTCTTTTATTTCTGTGTTTTGTCCTGCTCCCTCACAAAATGGAGCTCTGTCTCCTAGCTACTATGCGACATAGCTACTAGCACTCTCTACCTGGCTTACATTAATCTATCTCTACCTAGCTACTCTACCTCTTACTATCTCTTCCTAGCTTTTGACACTCTACCTGACTACTAACATTAACCTGTGTCTTCCTAGCTACCTGTCTAACCTGTCTGTAACTGTAAGCTTTGTCAAAGAGGAAGGTTTTAAGCTTAGTTTTAAAGATAGACAAGTTGTCTGCTTCACGAACCAACCCTGGGAGCTGGTTCCATAGGAGGGGAGCCTGATAACTGAAAGATCTGGCACCCATTCTACTTTTAGAAATCCTAAGAACTACCAGTAGACCTGCAGTCTGAGAGCGAAGGGCCCTGTTAGGAACATATGGAACAATCAGGTCTCTTATGTAGGATGGAGCTAGATTATTAAGAGCTTTATAGGTCAGAAGGAGGATCTTGAATTCTATTCTAGATTTTACTGGGAGCCAGTGAAGAGAAGCTAAAACAGGAGAAATGTGATCTCTCCTTCTTTTATTCATTAGAACCCTTGCTGCAGCATTTTGGACTAACTGAAGACTTTTAATTGTATTCTGTGGACTGCCTGATAATAAAGACTTACAGTAATCCAGCCTTGAAGTAACAAAGGCATGGACTAGTTGTTCAGCATCATTCCTGGACAGGATGGTTCTAATTTTTGCAATATTCCAAAGGTGAAAAAAGGAAATCCTAGAGACTTCTTTAATGTGAGATCTTAATGACACATCTTGGTCAAAAACAACACAGAGGTTCTTTGCTTTATTACTGGAGGCTAATTTAATGCCGTCTAGGTGAAGGGGTTGACTAAGTAGTTTCTTTTTCAGAGCTTCTGGTCCAAAGACGACAACTTCTGTTTTATCAGAATTCAGAAGCAAGAAGTTTAGAGTCATCCAAATTTTTATGTCTTCCAGACATGCCTGTAGTCTACCTAACTGATTGGATTCATCAGGATTTAAAGCAGCCAAGTGCTGTTCCTATTATACAGACACTTTGAAGCCTTTCTATGAGGATATTGTGATTAACAGTGTCAACACAACATCAGATGTGCGAATGCGTGGGCGTCCTGATGCCTCCTGCTAACTCCGACTCGTTAACACGGATTTAACTAGTTTAAAATTCTTTTTTAACTGTTTGATTTTTGTTTTTTAATCATTTCTTTTGAGTAGTTTTAACCGTTTTTAACTTTTAGCGACATATCTTTTATCGGACGAGTTTTTAATTAGAGCATGGACCGCTGTTACTTCCGCCATGCCTCCACTCACCCGTAGCTCCGGGTGTGATGGTTGTGTCAGGCTAACCAAGAAAATCCAGGAACTGGAGCAGAGGATCACCAATTTACACCCGATCCAGGACCACGAGCGCAACGTGGACATCATCTTTGGCCAAACTTTCGCTGCTGCCACCAGCGCCCAGCTGGCCGACACAATACCCTGCCAGCCTGGTGAAGCTGCGGAGGGGGAATCCATCGCTGGGTCTCCAGGCGGACTCGGACAGATGAACGCCGGCGGAGGTACAACATCTACAGCAGAGGAGAAGTGCTGGATCCAGCAGGGGGCTAAGCCAAAAGCCCCCCTCAGCTCCACTCCGTTGCCCCAGGGTGCGTGGTCGACGGTCGGGCCTGGTCGCGGTGGGGGCGCCCGGAGCGGCTTTCACCGTTCTCCTCCACCCGGCCTTCCGCTGTCGAACCGCTTCGGTGCCCTGGGGGACGACTTCCCTCCTCTGACCGCCCCTCCGACCGCGCCGAAGACCAGCAGCTCCGCAGGACCGCCGCCCATCCTCTCCCAGCAGCCAGACCAGCAGTCGAACTCCGGTAGCCACCCACGTCGCGCCAAACCCAGGACTACAGCCGGGACCCGCCGAGGAGTGCTTCACTTCTCCCCAAATCCACGAAACGAGCCCTTGGCGCCCTCTAAACACCGCTGCAGTCCTGTGGAAGCCAAGCTGCCCAACATCCAGCAGGTCCTGGATAACGAGAGGTCTTCTGCCCAGCAGCCAGCACACCATCCACCCAGCACTCTCATCATTGGAGATTCAATTATCCGGCATGTTAGGATGAGAGGAGCTGTAACCCTTTGTTTTCCTCAAGCTACAGTAAAGGATATATCTGAACAGATTCTGGACTCCATCCAACGTTACCTTACTGTGAGTAAAGTTATAATTCATGCTGGAACCAATGACATCCGTAAACAGCAGTCTGAGCTTTTAAAGCAGGATTTTATTCATCTTTTTAATCTTTTAAAAGACAAGCCCCTATCTGTTTTTATTTCTGGCCCCACTCCAACCATCAGCAGAGGAATAAATCGCTTCAGCAGGTTACTCTCTCTTAACACTTGGCTTTCCTCTGTTACCGTGATGCACAGCATTGGTTTTATAGACAATTTTTACATTTTCTGGGGTAGGAGTCAATTATTTGGGGCAGATGGACTACATCTTAACAGACAAGGTACCCGCATGCTGGCATTAAGCCTGGCATACCCTCACCCACCCCTGTCCCCTGCACCGGCTCCAGCTGCTCCTGTCCTCTCTGCCCCATCCACAACATCCTGATGTGCAGCTGGTCCTTGTTCCTATGAACTCAATCCTGATTTTAACAGTAACTCACATATCGGACTTGGACCTTACCCTACTTCATTCATACCTGTTATTGTCAGCAGAGAGCGAAGAAATAATCATAAACTAAGAAAATGCCCAACTAATCTTAAAGAGTTACTAAAAATCCCACCTAGAGTAAATCATACAGTCACTCTATCACCAACCACTATTAATATGGCTCTTTTAAATGTTCGCTCTCTGCTGAATAAAACTTTTATAATAAATGACTTGATTTTAGATAACAACCTTCAGTGTTTATTTTTAACAGAGACATGGCTGAGTGCAGATGCCCCCGCTGTTCTTACAGAGGCCTCTCCACCTAGTTATAACTTTTCTTATTCAATGAGGAGTAGCCAGAGGGGAGGCGGAACTGCTTTTATTAGTTCATCAACTCTTTCCGCCAAACCTGCTTTATTTAATAATTTTACCACGTTTGAATACACTGCCTCTGTTTTTAGCACTCCTCAGATTTTATGTGTCACAGTTTATAGGCCTCCGAAAAGGAATGCACTTTTTATTACAGAATTTTCAGAGTTTTACACAACTCTTATGAGAGGATAATTTTAGCTGGAGATTTTAATCTACATATAGATAACCTTTTAGATCCTCTATCAACAGATTTTTAAAATATTTTAAATTACATGGATTTTAGCCAACATGTCATGCAGCCAACTCACAACAGAGGACACACTCTGGACTTGGTCATCACGTATGGCCTGTCCACCAGTGTGTTCTCTGTTGTTGACTTGGCCGTCTCTGACCACTACTGTGTGTTCTTTAATATCACCAGTTTTATCCAATCAGAGACCTCTGTGAGAAATGTCAGGAAGCGTTATCTAACCCCTGAAGTGGCTGCAGGTTTTCTTGAAGTTTTTAAAAAATTTCCTCCTATGCCTTTACCTGCCCCCTGTGATTTTATCGTTAATGATTTTAACAGTAGGCTTAAATCTGCTCTCTGCCTGCTGGCTCCAATTAAAGTTGTAAACCCTCATTCAAAACGTACAGTACCGTGGAAAAATGCAGCCAATAGAAAATTAAAGAGGAGCTGCAGGGTGGCAGAGAGGAAATGGAGGAAAAAATAAAATCACAATAAATCATCAGATATACATAGAACATCTCAGATTATATAATAACGCTTTAAGAAATTCCAGAAATACATACTTTTCCAGAATCATTTCAGAACATAAAAATAATCCCAAAATTCTGTTTTCCACCATTGACAACATTCTACATCATAATTGTGTCTTAATGGTCTTGGGCCTTCTTATCTGTCAGAAATGCTTTTACCGTATGAACCCTCGCGGTCTCTGCGCTCCTCTGGCAGCCGTCTCCTTGTCATCCCCAAAGTCAGGACACGGACTCATTGTGAAGCGTCTTTCCATCATTATGGCCCTCACCTCTGGAACAGGCTGAACAGAGGATCTCAGTGCTGCAGAGAACGTTCATGTTTTTAAGAGCAGGCTCAAGACTCACCTTTTTAGCTTAGCCTTTAACTAATTATTATTTATTAATATATTTTTAACCTCTCAGCATGTTTTACCTGATTTATTTTTTAGTTTTGCTTTTAACTGTTTATTTATTAATCTGCTTTGTATTTTTATTATTTGTTTTACACTTATTGTTTTATACTTTATATTTTATAAACTTTATATTTTAACGTATTTTAATCTTTCTTGCCAGTGTTTCCTCTCTTGGGGGCCCCCTGCATCGGGGTCGGTGGTCGGCTGTGGCTGGCTGGGTGCCCCCAAGGTAGCGCTTGGGTGGAGGTGGGGGTACCAGCCCTCCCTCCTCTGGGCGCCCTGGGTCGGAGCCTTGGCTGCTGCTGTTGATCTGCTGCTGCTGATGCAATTGGCTCCCATGATGGCATTTCCTGGCTCATCTTTACTCACCCCGCTTTTTGTAGCTTCTAAGTGTGTGTGTGTGTGAGTATGGCTGATGGGTTGGGTTGGGAGGGGGTTGTATTTGCATTGATGATTTTATTTTTGAAGGGGGGGTTGTGGGGTTATTTTAAATCTGTAAAGCACTTTGAGTAACTTTGTTTGTTTGAAAAGCGCTTTATAAATAAAGTTTGATTGATTGATTGATTGATTGAAAGGCAGCACTGAGATCTAACAGGACCAGAATGGTCACCAGTCCATTGTCTGAGGCTATGAGAATATCATTATTAACCTTCACCAGAGCTGTTTCAGTGCAATGATGTGCTCTAAAGCCTGACTGAAATTTCTCAAACAGCTCATTATTGTTTGAATGCTCACACATCTGATTTGCAACTATTTCTCAGGAATTTTAGATAAGAAGGGAAGATTAGATATCAGTCTATGGTTACTGTAATTAAGTCGTTTTGATCAAGAGATGGTTTCTTAAGTAAATGTTTAACTACAGCAATCTTAAACTCCTGTGGTACATATCCATTGATTAAGGATAGATTCATTATATCCAAATTTGGAGCAGTAATCAAAGGGAAAACCTCTTTTAAAAGTTTAGTTGGGACGGGGCATAACATGCAAGTTGAAGGTTTCGATGAAGCTAATAATTTTAGTAGATCTGAAACTTCGGCTGCATTAAAGCAGTTCAAGCATATATTAAGTTCAACCATTTTTGATGGTGCCTCATTAACTAAGGAAGAATTAAGCATATTGGGAAGGTTCCCATTTATTGTCAGAGACTCATCAGTCCAACCTGTTGCCACCCGTGCGCAGTCCTGATCCTCTCCCTCATTGGTCCACACATCATATTTAAGCAAAGTTCACTCACCTACTCTCCGTTCTGACATCTGGTTCTTCAGCTCGGAACTCCATGTTCATCTGATGCCAAGTTTGTCATCTGTTCCGTCACTCAGTCCAGTCTGCCTGCCTGCTTCTCTGAATCATCTCTTCCTGCAATCATCCTAGTCAAGGTTCTGCATCTGGGTGCATTGATTTAATAAATACTACAGAAACTACCATTGATACCTGTGTGGTTTCTGACAGGATGTCAGAACCTCCTAAAGATGCCTCAGCAGAACTGATGACTCTGCGAGCAGACGTTTCTCGCCTTAACAACGTAGTGGATAGGCTGTCCTCCAAACTGGAGACCCTCACCGATGCGCATATACGCCTGGCAAGCCTCGTCCACTCCTCCGGACCCCGGTTCTGTATGCCAGAGAAATGGAATGGTGAGGATGGCAAACCTGACGGGCTCCTGGCCGCCTTGGATATGCTGTTTGAGTGTCAACCTGCAGTCTACGCCAATGCTACCTCCCGAGTAGCTTTACTGATGTCTCTGCTCACCGGCAAGGCGCAGGAATGGGCGGCCGCTCTCTACTATCAACACTCTCCTATCTGCAATGACTACACCCGCTTCGTCGAAGAACTCCGAAATACCTTTGTGCCGCCATCCAGTGATGTCGAGGCCGAGGTCCAGCTTCTCCGTCTGCGTCAGAATCACCGCCCTGTCCACAAATACGCAGCAGACTTCCGCACCATCGCGGCCAAACTCAGCTGGGGAGATTCTGCTCTGCGCTCACTCTTCCTCGAGGGGTTGGACGATTATATCCGCGATGAAATGGTAGGGAAGGAGTCGCCCATATCCCTCGAATCTGCCATCAAGTTAACTCTGGAGATCGATCGTCGCGTCCTGAGCCGAGCAGCTCCAGCGCAGCGTTTTCTATCGCCACGTCAGCGGGTTTCTGCCCCACCCGTGGACTTCTTCTCTGCTGCTCCCTACCGGGAGTCGGAGGAGCCGATGCAGT
Organism: Apricaphanius iberus; assembly: GCA_028564705.1. NCBI lineage: Eukaryota > Metazoa > Chordata > Actinopteri > Cyprinodontiformes > Aphaniidae > Apricaphanius > Apricaphanius iberus. The sequence goes on along the minus strand of JAPXFQ010000049.1, from coordinate 180,696 downwards.
TGGGTCATCTGTCTCCAGCAGAAAGACAACGGCGCCACCGTGAGGGGCTGTGTGCATACTGCGGGGATAGAGGTCACCGGCGTGCAAATTGCTCTGTTCGGCCGGGAAACGACCAGGCCAGGTGATGCTGGGAAGGTCATCACCTGGTTCCAGTAAAACCAAACCATTCACCATCACAGTCCTTCTCAGTCATTCCAATCGACCTGCCTATTCCTGCTCAGCACTTCTGGACTCTGGGGCTGTTGACAATTTCATATCTACTGATCTGGTCTCCAAACTCTGCATTTCTACAGAAGAACTGTTTCATCCAGTCCCGGTTTCTTCCGTTGACGGACGGCCGCTGTTGCCGTCACCTATCCGTCATCGTACTGCGGCAATTAAAATGACCATTGGAGACCACCATGAGACTATTCATTTTCTAGTGATGGTGTCCCCCACCACTCCGCTCATTCTTGGTCTCTCCTGGTTTCAGCAGCATGACCCACACATTTCCTGGAGTAGTCGCAGAATCCTCCAATGGGGGACCGATTGCTTCACTCGTTGCCTGCTTCCTGATTTCGTGAACCCCCCGGGGGCATTACGCCCGCCACCACCTGCAGATTCCATCCCACCACCCTACCGGGATCTTGCTGAGGTGTTCTCTAAACAACGAGCTGCTTCTCTGCCTCCTCACCGCAGCTATGACATGGCCATCAACCTACTGCCCGGTTCGACGCCTCCTCATGGCCGGATCTATCCTCTGTCATCAGCAGAGAACAAGCAGATGGAAACCCATGTTAGAGAGGCTCTGGAGCAAGGTTTCATCCGGCCTTCTTCTTCTCCTGCCTCTGCTGGTTTTTTCTTTGTCACCAAGAAGGATGGTTCCCTCAGACCTTGTATCGATTACCGGGGTCTCAACCAGATCACTGTTAAGGAGCGTCATCCACTTCCCCTCATCAATACTGCCCTTGATTCTCTCTCTCAAGCTACTATCTTCACACGCTTAGATCTGAGGAATGCCTATAACCTTGTCCGTATCAGGGAGGGGGACGAGTGGAAGACTGCCTTTAGTACCCCCAGTGGCCACTGGGAATATTCGGTGATGCCCTTCGGCCTTTGTAATGCTCCAGCCGTGTTCCAACGGTTTCTGAATGATGTGCTTCGTGACATGCTCGGTCGTTGGACATTTGTCTATCTGGATGATATCCTGATTTACTCCCGTTCAGAGGTCGATCATGTTCGACATGTCCGAGCTGTTCTCCAGAGACTGCTCCAACATGGTCTATTCTGTAAGCTAGAGAAGTGTGTGTTTCATCAACCTTCTACCACATTCTTAGGCTATGTGATTTCGAGCCAAGGTATTTCTATGGACCCCCAGAAGGTCTCTGCCGTTGCTAACTGGCCCTTACCCTCCAACCTGAAGAAACTACAGTCATTTCTTGGATTCGCTAACTTTTACAGGCGTTTTATCAGGGATTTCAGTAAATTAGTGGCACCTCTCACCAATCTCACCCGACCTGCTGAACGTCCCCGCCCGTTTTCTCTTCCTCCAGAAGCTGTTAGGGCCTTCCACAACCTTATTCAGAGGTTTTCCTCAGCTCCCATTTTGCACCACCCAGACCCCTCTAAAAACTTTATTGTTGAGGTAGATGCCTCCGAGATAGGTGCGGGCGCAGTCCTATCTCAAAAGGGTTCCGACATGAAAACTCACCCCTGTTGTTTTTTTTCCAGGAAATTTTCTCCAACAGAACAGCGGTATGGAGTGGGCGATCGGGAGCTTCTTGCGATTAAATGGGCTCTGGAGGAATGGCGTCACCTTCTCATCGCCACATCTGAACCGTTCCTCATATTGACTGATCATCAAAACCTCATACACATCAAACGGGCCAAACAGCTCAACCCCCGTCAAGCCAGGTGGGCTCTTTTTTTTTAACAGTTCAACTTCCATATTTCTTACAGACCTGGCTCCAAGAATATGAAGGCCGACGCTCTCTCCCGGCAACATCCTACTACCATTCCCACCTCTGAACCTGGTGTAATCATCACTCCCCGGAACATCTTGGCTCCCCTCCTTTGGTCGCTCGAATCATCTATTCAGGCTGCCCAGTCCACAGATCCTGCTCCACCTGAAACTCCTCCCAACCGCCTTTATGTCCCTCTGCAGTGTCGCCAAGAGGCTCTTATCTGGGGTCACTCCTCACCTGTTGCTGGGCACACAGGCCCCAATAAGACACTCCAGTTCCTGCGCCGCGCTCTCTGGTGGCCATCCATGAACCGAGACGTCAAGGAATTTGTCAATGCCTGTTCTGTCTGCGCCCGGTCCAAGTCATCGACCCAGAGGCCTTCGGGTCTTCTTCATCCACTCCCGGTACCATCTCGCCCCTGGTCCCATGTAGGAGTGGATTTCATCACCGGCCTCCCAAAGGCTGATGGCATGACCACCATTGTCACCTTGGTGGACAGGTTTTCTAAAGCTGTCCACCTGGTTCATCTTCCTGGCCTCCCCAATGCCAGGGAGACCGCAGAACTCCTTCTCCTGCATGTGGTCCGTCTCCATGGCTTTCCTCGGGATGTGGTCTCTGATAGAGGACCACAGTTCACCGCCAGGTTTTGGAGAGCTTTCTGTCGACTCATCGGCGCCTCCCGCAGCTTGTCGTCAGCCTTCCACCCTGAGTCCAATGGCCAGACGGAGCGTGCTAATCAACAGGAGGGCAAGTACCTTAGATCCTTCTCTTCATCACTTCCTGGGTCCTGGCCCCGACATCTGCTTTGGGCAGAATTTGCCATCAACCTCCAAGTCTCTTCAGCCACCGGACTCTCTCCTTTCGAGACCTGCCATGGGTATCAGCCACCAATATTGCTACGGAGTACCAAGGCATCAGAGGGGTCGACGTCGGTCCAACCCAGACTACAAGCCTGGAGAGATGGTTTGGCTTTCTACAAAACATCTGAAGCTTCTTACCGAAAGCCGAAAGCTCACACCCAGGTTCATTGGCCCCTTTCCCATTGTTCGTCGAATCAACCCTGTTACCTACCGTCTCCGCCTCCCGCCCACTCTCAGGGTCCATCCGGTGTTCCACTGCTCCCTACTGAAGCGGGAGGTCACCTCACCTCTGGCTCCTCCAGCTGTCCAACCTCCCTCTCCTCGCTTCATTGATGGTGGTCCCACATATACCGTTTTCCGCATTCTGGACTCCCGTCCTCGGGGTCGTGGCTTTCAGTATTTGGTGGATTGGGAGGGATACGGTCCAGAAGAACGTTCCTGGGAACCTGCAAGGAACATCATTGACAAGTCCCTCATCACTGACTTCCATCGTCAACATCCTAGACGCCCAGGCCCTTCAGGAGCAGGGCCTAGAGGGGGGGGCTCTGTCAGAGACTCATCAGTCCAACCTGTTGCCACCCATGCGCAGTCCTGATCCTCTCCCTCATTGGTCCACACATCATATTTAAGCAAAGTTCACTCACCTACTCTCCGTTCTGACATCTGGTTCTTCAGCTCGGAACTCCATGTTCATCTGATGCCAAGTTCGTCATCTGTTCCGTCACTCAGTCCAGTCTGCCTGCCTGCTTCTCTGAATCATCTCTTCCTGCAATCATCCTAGTCAAGGTTCTGCATCTGGGTGCATTGATTTAATAAATACTACAGAAACTACCATTGATACCTGTGTGGTTTCTGACACTTATCTTATTTTTATAAACACTTTATAAAAAATTGCGCAAAGTCATCACTACTAAGAGCTGGGGGAATGGTTGCCTCGACAGAGCTTTGATCCTGTGTGAGTTTGGCAACTGTATTAAAAAGAAACCTAGGATTGTTTTTATTCTCCTCGATTAAAGATGAAAAATATGCTGTTCTGGCTGTTCGAAGGCTATTTTTATATAGCAATAGACTATTTTTCCACACTGAATAAGAATCCTATAAATGCGTGGAGCTCATCACTAATAGTGGTAAATAATGCCAACTGTCCCCCTGGCTCACACCAGTGATGACTTTATGGTATTATTCATAAAGAAATTAAATTCTATTACAAATAAAATCATTAGCATTCTTTCAAATATGATTACTTCGCTCAGTAAATGAGGCAGCATTGAAGAGAACTGTCGAACCTGGTTTGCATCTGTACTGTTTTTGTCCCCTCAAACTTTCGGAATTATCAAATATATTTGCTTCAACTAAACCTTCAGTTTGTATGTTGGACCAAATCCCAACCAAATTATTTAACAAAGTGTTACTTGCCCCATTTTTAGATTCATGTAGTTAAATGGTTCCGTACCACAGGAACTTAGGGTTGTGTTAATAAACCTTTACTTGAGAAGCCCTCCCTTGGTTAAGATGACTTAGTTAATTACAGACCTATAGCAAATTTTCCTTTCTTATCCAAAATAATTGCTAATCAAGTATGTGACAATCTAAACAGCAATGACCTGTCTGAAGAATTACAGTCAGGTTTTAGAGCTCATAGCACTGAAAGAGCCCTAGTGAAGTCACTAATAATATTCTCGTGGCCGAAGATAATGGTTTTGTGACTATTCTGGTGTGATTGGATCTTAGTGCGGCTTTTGACAAAGTTGAACATAATAATCTCTTCTTAAAATGACATCCTCTCCAAGAATTGAACATGTTTCAGGGATCAAGGGAACAGCATTAGGCTGGTTTAAGTATTATTTCTTCGACAGATTCGGGTATGTTCATGTAAATAGTAAATCTCCTTAACCTTCAAGGGTTATTTGGGAGTACCATAGGGTTCTGTGCTTGAATAATTATTTTTAATATATACATGCATATACAGCATGGTATGAATTTCTACATTTATGACGATGATACACAGCGAGTGAGGTATATTACAGGCATGTTTCAAAAACATAAAACCGGAATGACTAAACTTCCTGCTTTTTAATTCAGACAAGACTTAAGTTGTTGTCTTTAGACCGGAATATTTAAAAAAGAAACTGCTAAGTCAATCTCTTCATCTGGATGGCATTAATTTGACATCTGGTAATAATTTAAAGTACCTCCTAGTAGTTTTTGACCAAGACATGACATTTCAATCCTATATTAAACAGGTTTCCGGGATTTCTTTCATTCATCTCTAGGAATATTGCCAAAGAAACTCAAATAAATCCTGTCCCGCAGTAATGCTGAGAAACTAGTCGATGCATTTGTTACTTCAAGGCTGGACTACTGTAATTCTTTACTATCAGGAAGTTTAAAAAATGATATCAAAACTTTCAGTTGTTCCAAATATTCTGCAACAAGACTTTTTATAATATCAACAAGAGGTCTGATAATAAAAAAAAAGATATTTCACATTTCCCCCTTTTTAGGTTCACTCCATTGGACCCCTGTTAAACCCAGAATAGAGTTTAAGATCCTCCTTATATATGAAGCCCTTATTAATCAAGCTCCATCATACATCAGATATCTGATTGTTCCATATGTCTTTAACAGAGCACTTCGCTCTCAGAATGCAGGTTTTACTGGTAGTATTATGGGGGCAGATCTTTTAGTTATGAAGCTCCTCTCTTGTGGAACCAGCTCCAAGTTTTAGTCCATGAGGCAGTCACCCTGTCTACTTTTAAGGCTACTCTTAAAAACTTTGTTTTTGATAAACATTATAGTTAGAATAGCTTAGGTTATCTTGAGTTATCTCTGTAGCTGTGCTCGTTTGAGATCACATCTGTTGTGAATTGGCGCTATGTAAATAAACTGACCTGAATTGACTGGGGACAAAATGCTTAAAACTAACAGGGTTTCTCAGGGCCAGGGAAAAACCAAACATTTGGAGCCTGGAACAGCCACTAGAGGTGGAAGAGGGAGAGTTCAGTAGAAGCAAACAATCAATGGGATGAGGGGATGAAAGTCTAATGAGCGACTTACTTGGAAGGCACTAGGAAGCGTACTTGGAGAGGGTAGGTGAAGCCAGATGTTAGTAGGCCGACTAAGAACTCGTTGAAATAACCTTTCTTCCTTAGGTTTCTCTGAGATGGAGTAAGGTGCTTGAGTGTGGATAGGCAGGTGATGACGAAGTGAGTCCAGCAAGGAGCCACGAAGAAAAAGGGAGGATATCTTAATCGCAATAACACGTGGTATATTTTAATCATTATGCCAACTGACGAATCCAGTCGAAGCGTTGGTTTGTTAAGCTAACTGGCCAATCAAGTCTCAGAAAAAGAAAAATAGTAATCAAAACCAGGAACCAGCTGGAAGGAGCTGCTGACTCGGACCCTGGACTAGTCTCAGGAACCGTCAGGAGAGTCGTCTCTGGAACAGGAGCGCACTCTGGAACCGCCACTGGCACAGGAGCACACTCTGTGGACCTGGGTTCTGGTCCAAAATAGTTTAATCCTGTTCTGAAGAGGCAGAGACCCGTAACCACGGGAAAAAAATGCTGGAGTGCGGCCGAGGAGCAGGCGGACAGCCGAACAGCGTGGCCCAAGCTGGCTTTTTAATCCATTTGTTTTTCTTAAGGACCCAATCTAGTCCCAGTGTAGTTGAAATCAGTTTTTGACCCCGAAGGAGGTTCCCCAATTCCTCTGCCTCACCTATCCTCATCCATGCTTCAGGGAGGGTGGCGGCATCTTCAAGGAAGCTCCGGACCCCCTCCACCAACTCCCCCGCGAGACCTGAACCGGACCGAAGGGGAGTCTTGGAAGGATCACCCGGTGCAGCGATATCACGGTTAGAGCATGGAGGAACAAGCCCAAAGCGATCCACGGGGCCTGGAGATTCGGAGGAAGAAGCCGGGGGCTGATCCTGTTTGCTCGCGCCACGGAAATGGAGGGAATCATGGATAGGCTCGGCATCTGGGGAAGCTCGGAAGGACACTGGGGAGATCCTGGGCTGCTGATCACAGCCCGGAGTGGGAGCGACGAAGGCAGACACAGGGGTCTCCTGGGGCAAGAACGGAGCAGCTTTCTTGTGTTTCCTCCGCTGACGCTGGGAAGTGGGCTCAGAGGTGGCTAAACCAACCGGAAGATCTGATGACTTCTCTGGATGATCGTGCAGGCGAGCTAGGAAATACGCCAGGGATCGGCAGCTGAACTCCAGAGGTAAGCCTCTTTTCTCTGCAGAGTCTTTTTTGTGGCTGGCTAAGATGTAGTGACCCCTCCCGCAGTTTCCTTAGTCCAGTCATGAAACTCTGTCACCTTTTGGCAAAATTCATGGTTTTGCATCCAAAATAGATCACCTTTGTAACTTGTGGAGCCTACGTCCGATGAAAAATAGATTAGCTGTAAATAGTGACACACAGACAGCAACAGCGAGTCAAGTTTTCAGTAGAGCAGTTTTTATGAGAATGACGGGGCCTTTAGTTTCAATTATTTTTTACATCCGCAGAGGTATTTAACATTAAAAACTGTTTTGACGGACCACAGGTCTAGTTTCCTATTATTTCGGCTATCGAGGGTAACGTTGTCAGTGGACCATGGCTCTTTTTCCTGCTCTTTGAATCTGAGAGTGCAGCTGGTAGTGCTTTTGGTCCGGCAGAAAGAAAAGTCACAGTGTCAATATCAAGACTCAATACTGAGCTGCGACTAAAGTAAGAAGAAAATATGTTCTCACTCTCTCTAGACACAGAGACTCCTGTGTTTAAAAAAATATCAATCAGCAACTCTTCCTAAATGCTCAATGCTGCTAAGGGGCGTTATCAGGAGGTTAATAAAGAAGGGCTAAAAGGGGCCAGGATGGATCTTGGACTGTACCACCAAAATAAAAGCAGAGCTGTTCTCCTAGTGGGAACTGTTGAAATGTAGAATTTTTACTCCATCAAAAGCCTGCCATTAAAGGAACAGGTGCCACAATATGGCTTTTAAGCTCTACTTTTTCTGCAGCCTCCATTTCACTTTCCGAGCGAATTCATAGTTCTGTCAAAGGAGCAAATAAGAAACAGACACAATTATCCAATTTTGACCAATCTCACTTGCAGGCGGGCGCAATCCCAGATAATAATCCCTCAGAGTGCACACAGACCTCCAGTAGACTACAGCTTTTATTACACACAGATCAAGATAAATTACATTTCTCAGACGTAATATGAAAACCTCTCTCAGACCAACATACAATGGAGTCCCAACATCCTCAGCCTCCCTTCCTAAACAGACCTTGACTCCCTAAAAGATTTTCATACAGCCTCTTTGTTAGTTAACTCTTTAGGCGCCAGGGTGTTGTGTTTCTAAAACTCACGCTCTCTCTATGCTGTGACCGCAGCAGCTGCACGCTGTCTCTCTCACTCGCAGAGAAGCATAAAAAGGTGATTTACTCCAAAGGTTTCCATGGTAATACACCCAAAAATGTGTCCTAGATTAAAAGGTACACATTTCCACCATCTCCTGACGTAAAGTAGAAATTAACTTAGTGGTCATATCTGCAGCTCTGGCTCGTTAAAGTCAGCAATGTTGCTTGTCACAATATTGCGACTTTGGCGCCTACAGGGTTAAAATTGGGGGCAGTTCTCTTGGATTGGCAGACATAGTTTCTTTCCAATTACATGGGGATCACACTTCTGATAAGGTAAGGTCTATAAAGGGGTTCTGGAGAAGAGGGTCCAACAGATAGTTGAACGAGTGGAGTGGACTGGGGAATGGGAGCTAGATCTCTGCAGGGGGTGAAGTGACATGGTGAGTTCTGGGCGAAAGAACAGATAAGAATAGAAGAGATGTTGATCAGCTTACTGCGTGTAGATGTGATTGACCACAGGGAGAATCCGCCTGGTCTAGAAGGTGGTTGTGGTGAATTTGAGATGGTGGAGATGTTGAAGATTAACTTGACTGAACTAAGAAGAGTTGAGTAGATGACCTGGTTGACCAGGATGACCAGGATAAGTGAATTTAATGAGATGAAATGCTGAGGCACACCTGCACATGATCAGCTCCAGCTGGTACAGCCAGTTTGACGGCCTAACAATTGGATCAGCCAACAGAACCACATCATGCAAAAATCAGTTGATCAGAATCAGAATCAGAATCAGAATCGGTTTTATTGCCATTGTTTGAGAACAAGTTCACAAACTAGGAATTTTTTTCGGTACAGTTGTGCACATAAAACATTTAACATAAGTAAAATAAAATTAAAAGAAAAGAAAAGAAAAGAAAAAAATAAAAAAAAATAAAATAAAAAATAAAAAGAATGAGCCATAAGGCTAAAGTCTTTATAAATATTATAATCTGTATGTATATAATAGAACTATGAAAATATAAACATCCTTTTTAACATGAGAACAGCAGCAGGGTTCCATTCACAGATGTGCAGGTGAATGACAGCAGCAGATCTAAGTGTGGTCAGACCACACAGTGCAGTAAAATAAAGTTACGTAGTGCAGATGGTTATATCCTACATGGGTCTTTAACTGAACTATCGGGTCTTGTTATTCTTCATGAGTCTGATGGCGGAGGGGAAGAAACTGTTCAGGTGGCGGGAGGTGTGGGTCTGGATGGACCGTAGCCTCCTGCCTGAGGGGAGGAGGGAGAATAGTCGGTGTCCAGGGTGAGAAGAGTCAGCTGTGATCCGACCCACACGCCTCCGGGTCCTGTAGGAGAACAGGTCCCGGAGGGATGGGAGCCTGCAGCCAATCACCTTCTCAGCAGCACGCACGATGCGCTGCAGTCGGTGTCTGTCCCGGTCTGCGGCGCCGGGGAACCACACGGTGATGGAGGAGGTGAGGATGGACTCGATGATGGCCGTGTAGAACTGCACCAGCATCTCGGTCGGCACTTTGAGTTTCCTCAGCTGCCGCAGGAAGTACATCCTCTGCTGGGCCTTCTTGATGAGGGAGCTGATGGTTGGCTCCCACTTGAGGTCCTGGGTGATGGTGGTGCCGAGGAAACGGAAGGAGTCCACGATAGAGATGGGGGTGGGAGAGTCCATCAGGGTGAGGGGATACGGTGGGGCTGTGACTTTCCTGAAGTCCATGATCATCTCCACTGTCTTCTGGGCGTTCAGCTCCAGGTTGTTGTGACTGCACCAAGAAGCCAGCCGGTCCACCTCTCTCATGTAGGCGGACTCATCACCGTCTGAGATAAGTCCGATGAGGGTGGTGTCGTCCGCAAACTTGATCAGCTTCACGGACTGGTGACTGGAGGTGCAGCAGTTTGTATACAGCGAGAAGAGCCAGGGGGAGAGTACACAGCCCTGAGGAGTCCCAGTGTTTGTAGTCCGATTGTCCGAGACAATCTTCCCCAACCGCACGTGCTGTCTCCGGTCCGTCAGGAAGTCAGTGATCCACCTGCAGAGGGAGTCGGGCACGCTGAGCTGGTAGAGCTTGTCTCGTAGCAGTCCAGGGAGGATGGTGTTGAAGGCAGAGCTGAAGTCCACAAACAGGATCCTGGCGTAGGTTCCTGGGGAGTCCAGATGCTCCAGGATGAAATGGAGGGCCAGGTTCACTGCATCATCCACAGACCTGTTGACTCTGTAGGCGAACTGCAGTGGGTCCAGGAGGGGGGTGGTGATGTCCTTGAGGTGGGGCAGAACCAAGCGCTCAAATTACTTCATGACCACAGACGTCAGCGCCACCGGCCTGTAGTCATTAAGTCCTGTGATCCGTGGCTTTTTGGGGACAGGGACAATGGTGGAGGTTTTGAAGCAGGACGGCACGCGACAGAGCGCCAGGGAGGTGATGAAAATGTCCGTGAACACGGGGGCCAGCTGATCCGTGCAGTGTCTCAGGGTGGAGGGGGAGACACCGTCCGGCCCGGGGGCCTTCCTCCTGTTCAGCCTCAAGAACTGTCGGCGCACATCCTCCTCCTGGATGGAGAGGGCAGGGGGGGAGGAGGGGGGGTCTGAGGAGTCCTTTGATGAAGTGCTGGGGTCGTTGATGGTTGGGGTGATGGTGGGGGGAGCAGAGGTGTGAGGAGCAGACGGCTGTTCAAAGCGGCAGTAGTGTGTATTCAGGCCCTGGGCGAGACTCCGGTCATTCAGGGCCTGGGGGGCTTTGGGCTTGTAGTTTGTGAGAGCCCTCAACCCCCTCCACACGGCTGCAGAGTCATTGGAGCTAAAGTGTTCCTGTATATGGTTGGAGTACACAGATTTTGCTCTTCTCACTTCACTGCTGAAGTGGTACTTTGCTCGTCTGTATGTACTCCAGTCCTCGCTCCGCCGCGGTACTTCCTTCTCCTCACGTAGGCGCCGGAGCTTGGGTGTGAACCAGGGCTTGTCATTGTTATAACAAATCCTGGTGCGCGTTGGGATGATGCGCGTCTCATTGAACTGAATGTATGAGGTCACAGTGTTCGTATACTCGTCCAGATTGTCCGTGGCTGCTCCAAACGCCCCCCAGTCTGTCATCTCCCAACATGAGCGCAGCTCCTCGACAGCTTCAGAGGTGTATTTCCTTGTTGTTATCACCGCAGGCTTGGCCAATTTCAGTCTCTGTCGGTATGAGGGAATTAGGTGCACCATCACGTGATCTGATAGTCCGAGGGCAGCGCGCGGCACAGCATGATACGCTCTGCTGACTGTAGTGTAGCAGTGATCCAACGTGTTCTCCTCTCTGGTCGGGCATTTAATGAACTGTCTATACTTTGGTAATTCCTGGCTCAGGTTTCCCTTGTTAAAGTCACCAAGCACGATAACAAGAGAGTCCGGAAAAGACTGCTCCGCATGTAATATCTGGCCTGCAAGCGTGCGCTGAGCCTCGTGCACGTCCGCGCTCGGCGGAATGTAGGCAGCCACCAGAATGAATGAAGCAATCTCACACGGTGAATAAAAGGCTTACAGTTCACAGCCCATTGTGAAGAAGCTGGGATGAGAATAAGCACCTCCAAATCCAAGACCACAATTCAAGCCAGAAAAGGCTAGAGTGCCTTCTAAACGAGGTCCTTTCCCAAGTGGAGGAGTTTAACTATCTGGGGGTTTTGCTCACATATGAGAGGAAAAATGGAATTCAAGGTTGATTGGGAGATTGGTGCAGCATCAGCAATGATGTGGGCACTGTACTGGTCTGTTGTGAAGAGAGAGCTGAGCTGAAAGGCGAAGCTCTCAGTTTACTGGTAGATCTATGTTCGTACTCTCATTTATGGTAATTAGAATTGGGCAGTGACTGAAAGAACAAGATCATTGATACAAGTGGCTGGAATGAGTTTCCTTTGCAGGGTGCCTGGGCTCTTCCTTAGAGTTAGAAGGACAAACTCAGTCATCCAGGAGGGGGCTCAGAGTCAGGCGCTGCCCCCCCCAATATTGAGAAAAGTGAGTTGAGGTGGCTCAGGCTTCTGGTTACGATGCCTTCTGGATGCTGCTAAGGTGAGGTCTTCCTGTCACGCCCCGCCAGCAGGAGACCCAAAGGAAGACCCAGGACACATTGGAGGGACTCTGTTTCTCGGCTAGCCTCTCTCTGCTTAAGATGCTCTCCTGTCGAATTGATCCAAGATAATGGATGGAAAGATTTTATATTTTAACTTTAAACCTCTGCACCCTAAGGACAACAACCAAAAATCCATGTATGGAAATTCTTAGCACTCTTTTTTTCCACAGCCTGTCCCGAAACTCTTAAATGGTTCCTGGACCACTGGTCTTGACACCAGACAAAGTAATCACATCTTAGCAACTTTAAGGAACTTCTATACACTCACACGTTTTTCTTCAGATTTCACACATAATCAATTGTTTACTAAGCAGCTGGCCTTTTTTTCTCCAAGTAACAATTCTCTTCTCGCACAGGCAACTAGCACTGTTTGTAATGATGACCAGCTGAGCAAGATCTGCAAAAAAACACTATAAGATAATTTTTTTAAACACTTAATTCAATTAATAATTCCAATTCTTTGTCTTGCAAATCTAACCTTCAAGTGCTACTTAAAGTGCTTTTTATACAATGTAAAAATACCTTTAAAGTTCTGTACAACCACTGTAAAACTGGTGCCAGTACTAAAGACCTCATTATTACAATGGCAAACATTCATTTAAATACTACATTTCTCATTTAAAATATTTCTAAACAATGTGTCCATTACCAGAAAATGACCAGAAAACCCTTTGTTGAATTTGAAACTACATTACCTGGAATTATCATGAGAAATGTCTTATTTTGTTCAGTTTCTGTTACTTTAAATGTGGCTCCTGTTATGAAGCTTGTGCTGCCAGTTGTTGAAGTGCCTTAACACAGATGCTGGCAGTCAGGTGGGAGAGGTAAAATTTCAGAGTTGTGTTTTCAGGCAGTCAAGGGAAATTAAAGCCCTACATGCTTTGCAGCCTGAGAAAAACTGAAAAGTATAAATCATTGAAAATATGCAAAGCTAAGTGGACCATAATGACAAAGCCTAAAGTATGTCCTGAAGATAGCTCTTTGGAGCATTGGTATAATTTAGTTTTCTACTTAAGTCTTGTAGACTGGATCTGAGTCATATTCTATGTTTCTTAAGCACACATTTCATAAAAAAAAAAACAATTAGTGTTCTAATTAGCATTTTACATAGTTATCAACCTGTGGGCTGATTACATGCTTTGTTGGGAAAAAGACCAAGGAATAGCTCAGTGATAAAACACAGAATATGGAACTAACACATAAAATCTAAAAGTGAGTGAACCAGGAGATATTGAATCTCTCAGACAGTTGTCACTCTGCTTAATTTAAAGACATGAAAACTTAGGAGACAAATAAGATTTAATTTTATAAAAGGGTCTTCTTACAAGTTCAAGAGGAAGCTGGAGCACCTGTCTAAAATTCATTGCACTGGCTCTAAAAACTACACCCCTGTGCGTTTTTCTCAAAACGATTTACCACAGCAGAAAGAAACTACGATGTCGGAGACCGGGACCTCCTCACCATCAAACTTGCGCTCGAACACTGCCAGCAGTGGCTGGAGGGCACAGACCTACCGGTAACCGTGTGGACAGACCATAAAAACCTGGCTTACATCCAGTCTGCAAAAAGGCTTAAACCTCACCAATACATATGGTCACTATTCTATTCCCGCTTCAATTTAGCTATTTCCTACCACCTTGGCTGCAAAAACCTAAAACCAGACGCTCTATTCCGACAATTCAGCGCTGATTTCACCCAGGACGAACCTGACCCCATCCTACCATCCAAGTGCTTCATAAGGGGCATTACCTGGGATCTTGAATGAGCTACCCTCCAAGCACAAACAACTGAACCTGAGCCTGGAGCGGAAGCCCCAAACCGTTTGTTTGTCCCTACCTCGCTCAGATCAAGAACTATTCACTGGGGGCATGCCTCGAAGTTTTCCTGTAACCCAGGTGTTAGCCGGACCATAGGTATTCTCCGCTGCTACTTGTGGTGGCCGTCTTTAAATAATGACGTAGCAGAGTATGTTGCCCCATTTCCTGCCTGCTGCCAGAATACATCTGCCCACAAGGGTCCCTCAGGTTTACTCCAGCCTTTACCTGTTCCCTCACGTCCTTGGTCCCACATTGAGTTAGATTTTATCACTGGTCTACCTACATCCAATGGTAAAAGGGTCATTCTCTCCATAATTGACAGATTTTCTAAGGCCTGTCACCCCGTAGCTCTCACTAAGCTTCTCTCAGCTAATCAGACGGCCCGGCTCCTGATTCAGCAAGTAATCTGTCTCCACGGTATTCCGAATGAAATCCTTTTGGACCGCTGCCCCCAGTTCGTCTCCCAGGTGTGGAGAAAATTCTGTGCTACACTGGTGGTCAAGGCTCGCCTTACCTCTGGCTATCACCCCCAAACCAACGGCCAATGCGAGCGACCTTATCAGGAGGTGGAGAATGCTCTACGTTGTCTATGTCGTCTTCAGCCCTTCCACTGTCTAAAACTACCGCCGCACCTCAAGGTCCATCCCGTTTTCCATGTGTCCCAAATTAAGCCTGTCTTTTCCAGCCCCAGCAAATCCGGGAGGCTGACGCCAGATTGTTTTCACACCTAGTGTGATAACACGGTCAATTTAGTGAATGTTCAGAATCTCTGAAGATTATTCCCTGCGTAACTCTTACCATCTGGTATCATCCTCCAGATCCTGTCTTGTCCCTTCTGCGTCATCCATTATTCCATCACTGACTCTGTGGAGCCAACCCAGGCTTCCCCGGATTCCCCTGGTCATCCTCCAACGTCCCTCCGGACCGATTTCGGCAAATTCACCTGTCCTTGCCGCCACCGCCTGCCACCCTCCAACCTGGTCTCCTGAAACCAAAACATCAGACTCTGTGATCGGATCGGTCATACGACTCTTGTCCTCAGCCAACCCCGGCCTGCAGACTCCTTCATCTTCCCGGACGGTGGGGACCGTGCCCGGAGCCCAAGCTCCTACCAGTTCCACCGGCGGCTGCCACAGGCGGAGCCAGTGGGCTCGTCCCTGCGATCTCTTCCCTGCGATCTCTCGGGCCCCAGCATTGCGGCTGCTTGCTGTTCCCCTGGGGCTTCCATCTGTTCCTCTCTTGGTGGGTGATCGGCCCTGCGCTGGTCCGCCTGCGGCTCCTGCGCTCTGTGGGACTCTGGATGCATGCGTCTCCTGCCTCCTTCATGTCTGTGTCGATTCCTGTAGGACGGATTGACGGTTCCGTACACCAGCTATCAATCACTTGCATGGGGAAACCTTATTCAGACCTGCATGCTCGCACACACGCATAGGTGTGGGGATATTAGTGAGTACGGACATATCTTGAACTGAGGTTCAAGATATGTCGTCATTAGTTAGCTGTTACCAGGAGCTTACCAGAAACATTAGTACTGTGTTCATTAATCCATGCTTGTGTGTAGTGAGTGTGTTATTCTTAGTAATTATTACTTGATCTGAACCATTGGTGTGGTTCTGTTCAGTTCGTTGTTTTTGTTTGTTTTGTTTTACCACTTCTCTGCCATCCGGCAGAGGCGGAGGACTGGGATGTTTTCTTGTGTTCTTTGTTGGCCTCCCTGTCTTGTGTCGTCAGTTCGCGCCTCTGCTGGTGCGGTTTCTTTTCTTCACCTTCTTCCTTTCTTCCTTCTTGTCTCGGTTTCGTGTCCATGACTTCAGGAAGTTGAACCCTCAGTAAAAAGAGAAGAGAAGAAAAAAATGGAGAAATACAGAAAGAAAGAAAAAGAAAAGAGAAAAAAAAAAAAAAAGGGAACTGACAACACATCATGCAGTTGGGGATAAATAGGAGAGATAGTAGGAATGTCTCTAATAATGTCCTCCAACAGCCTAGCCTAAAGCAGCATAGCTACTAACATTAACCTGTCTCCTAGCTACTAGGAGACCTAGCTACTAACACTCTCTACCTGGCTTACATTAATTTATCTCTACCTAGCTACCTGTCTAACCTGTCTGTAACTGTAAGCTTTGTCAAAGAGGAAGGTTTTAAGCTTAGTTTTAAAGATAGACAAGTTGTCTGCTTCACGAACCAACCCTGGGAGCTGGTTCCATAGGAGGGGAGCCTGATAGCTGAAAGATCTGCCACCCATTCTACTTTTAGAAATCCTAGGAACTACCAGTAAACCTGCAGTCTGAGAGTGAAGTAATCTGTTAGGAACATGTGGAACAATCAGGTCACTTATGTATGATGGAGCTAGAATATTAAGAGCTTTATATGTCAGAAGGAGGATCTTGAATTCTATTCTAGATTTTACTGGGAGCCAGTGAAGAGAAGCTAAAACAGGGGAAGTAAAGGGGTTGACTAAGTAGTTTCTTTTTCAGAGCTTCTGGTCCAAAGACGACAACTTCTGTTTTATCAGAATTCAGAAGCAAGAAGTTTAGAGTCATCCAAATTTTTATATCTTCCAGACATGCCTGTAGTCTACCTAACTGATTGGATTCATTAGGATTTATGTATAGATATAGCTGTGTATCATCTGCGTAACTATGGAAATTTATCCCATGCTGCCTAATTATTTTACCAATAGGAAGCATATATATAGTAAAAAGAATCGGCCCAAGCAAGAAACTATTGAGGTTGAGGAAGATTTATCATTTACCTGAACAAACTGAAATCTGTTAGACAAATAAGATTTAAACCATCCTAGTGCTGTTCCTATTATACCGACACTTTGAAGCCTTTCTATGAGAATATTGTGATCAACAGTGTCAAAGGCAGCACTGAGATCTAACAGAACCAGAATGGTCACCAGTCCATTGTCTGAGGCTATGAGAATATCATTAGTAACCTTCACCAGAGCTGTTTCAGTGCTATGATGAGCTCTAAAGCCTGACTGAAACTTCTCAAACAGCTCATTATTGTTTAAATGCTCACATATCTGGTGTGCCACTATTTTCTCAAGAATTTTAGATAAGAAGGGAAGATTAGATATCGGTCTATAGTTAATTAAGTCGTTTTGATCAAGAGATGGTTTCTTAAGTAGAGGTTTAATTACAGCAATCTTAAACTCCTGTGGTACATATCCATTGACTAAGGATAGATTCATTAAATCTAAAATTGGAGCAGCGATCAGAGGGAAAACTTCTTTTAAGAGTGTAGTTGGGATTGGGTCTAAAACTAGGGATGAACGATTAATTGCATTTGTGATAATATTGCGATAAGAGAAAACGAGATTCTCTTACCGCAACTAGGGCGATTACAAGGTGGTCACGTGACGCGAGCGAAAAAGTGGAAAACTCAGCTGCATCAACTTTTCATGCTGCCCTTTAACCTGTAGCGCAATGGCATCTGGCTCGATGGAACTATCAGAAACTGACACAGCTGAGACTGTAATCTCAAAGAGGAACAGCACGTCGGTGGTGTGGAACTATTTTGGTTTCAAAAAAACATGATGTTGCGCAGCGTCAAGTGTTGTTCAGAGCATGCCGTGCTCCCATTGCTACTTCACGAGGTAACACTACAAACTTGTTCCAGCATTTAAAAAAAAAACACAAACCAATGTATGACAGTTGTATGACCAAAATGCCTAGCACCACTGTGCCGGACAAGCCAAATACCTCAAGACAGGGATCCCTGACGCGTTGTCCGCATCACAACGGACAACGCGTCAAATATGTTGCTGGCTTAATGAATGGACGAGGCTCCAGTGTTTTGGGCACAGATTACATCTAGCCATTGGTAAGTTATCGTGCCTTGTGTGTGTGTTTGTGTGTGTGCGGGCGCGCAAAAGAGAGAGAGATGCATTGATTAGTAATTAGGAAGCTGAATATACAAATATACAAATTTATGTTGAGTTGTGGAAAGCGGATGGGATTAAATTAATTCATACTTCCTCCCACTCCTTTTCTAATATGTCAATTTAAATATTATTTTTTTATTTTATGTGCTTATATGTCTATCTGTGGTGGAATGCCCACCTGCATTTTTGTTTTCTTTGTTTGTTTTTGTTTTTTACATGTTCGAAATAAAGCACAACCTCATAACAGAGTGCCCAACAAGATGGGGATATAAAGAAATGATGATTGCCAGAGTGCTTGAACAGGCCAAAGCCATTTCCCAGGTATTGTCTGGAGATCGATATGCGCGCTCCCTCATTCCAACCTGGCAGGATATTGACGTATTGGAGTCAATTCACAAGGCACTCCATCCTCTACTGGAGTTTACTGATGCTCTTTCTGGAGAGGAGTATGTGAGCATCTCCTACCTCAAGCCAGTTCTCCACCTTTTTGCCACATCAGTCCTGGCTGAAGATGCTGAGGACACTGACCTGACTAAATCAATAAAAACCAAAGTCCTAGCATACCTCGATGACAAATATGGAGACCCAAATGTCCAGGAATTTTTGGATGTTACCTGTTTCCTGGACCCTAGGTTCAAAATACAGTACATTATATCTGACAACATCCCTGCAATCAAGACCTGACTGAAGACAGAGATGGTAGAATTAGCACAATGTACATATCATCGGGTAAATGATAATTATGTATTTCACAAAAACAAATTTTCTGTAAAATCTAACTGGAAAACTAATGGCTGTTGTGTTCATCTAATAGGAGAAGAGGTCTCGTACTGAAACTGTTCAGATGCCTGAAAGTGCACAGCCCTTGGGGGAAAAGGCGAAGAGGTCTCTGGGCAGTTTTTTCAAAACCAGTGCAGCCCCTCCTGCATTGCCTGTAAAACTTGAAGATGTCCCAGAGGCAGAGGTAACCGATTACCTGATGACTCCTGCCATTGATGGAGAAGATGATCCCTTGGCTTGGTGGAGGGTGCACAAGATCAGCTACCCACAGTTGTCCACCATGGCCCGCAAGTATCTTTGTATACCTGCCACAAGTGCTTCATCAGAGCGTCTTTTTAGCACAGGAGGGAATATTGTGACTTGCACTCGCTCATCCTTGAAGCCAGCAAAAGTCAATATTCTGGTTTTCTTAGCAAAAAATCTGTGAGCCATTGAGAACAAAACAGTTGGATCATTATAGTTGGCAGCGCCATACTCGTAGTGAACTTTAGTCTGTGTGGTATTATTGTTGTTTACTTTAGATACAGACGTGGACAAAATTGTTGGTACCCTTCATTAAATCAAAGAAAAACTCATAATGGTCACAGAAAGAACTTTAATCTGACAAAAGTAATAATAAATAAAAATCATATAAATGTTGACCAATGAAAGTCAGACATTGCTTTTCATCCATGCTTCAACGGAATTATTTAAAAAATAAATGCATGAAACAGGCCTGGACAAAAATGATGGTACCCACAACTTAATATTTGGTTGCACAAGCTTTTGAGGCAATCACTGCAATCAAATGATTCCTGTAACTGTCAATGAGACTTCTGCACCTCTCAGCAGGTATTTTGGCCCACTCCTCATGAGCAAACTGTTCTAGTTGTTTCCGGTTTGAAGGGCGCCTTTTCCAGACAGCACGTTTGAGCTCCTTCCAAAGATGCTCAATAGGATTGAGATCAGGGCTCATAGAAGGCCAGTGTTTTCCTCTTAGCCCTTCTTGGGTGTTTTTAGCTGTGTGTTTTGGGTCATTTTCCTGTTGTAAGACCCGTGACCTGCGACTGAGACCATGCTTTCTGACACTGGCCAGCACATTTCTCTCTAGAATCCCCTGATAGTCTTGAGATTTCATTGTACCCTGCACAGATTCAAGACACCCTGTGTCAGATGCAGCAAATCAGCCCCAGAACATAACCGAGCCTCCCCCATGTTTCACAGTAGGGACCGTGTTCTTTTCTAGATATGCTTCATTTTTCCGTCTGTGAACATAGAGGTGATGTGCCTTGGCAAAAAGTTAAATTTTTGTCTCATCTGTCCACAGGACATTCTCCCAGAAGCTTTGTGGCTCGTCAGCATGTAGTTTCGCAAACTCCAGTTTTTTTAATGATTTGTCCTCTGGCTCAAACAGCGAAGGATGTTCCGATCTGACACTGATGTTCCTTGAGCATAAAGTTCAGCTTGGATCTATTTTGAAGTCTTTCTAGGCTCTTTTGTTACCATTCGGACTATCCGTCTCTTTGATCTGTCATCAATTTTCGTCCTGCAGCCACTTCCAGGGAGGTTGGCTACAGTCCCATGGATCGTACATTACTGAATGACATGTGCAGCTGTAGTCACAGAAACATCTAGCTGCTTGGAGATGGTCTTATAGCCTTTACAGTTAACATGCTTGTCTATGATTTTCTTTCTCATCTCCTGAGACAACTCTTTCCTTTGCTTCCTCTGGTTTATATTGAGTGTGGTACACACCACGTCACCAAACAACACAGTGACTACCTGGAGTCCTATATATAGGCCCACTGAGTGATTACACGATTGTAGACACCTAGGATGCTGATTAGTGGACATACCTTGGATTAACACATCCCTTTGGCCACATTATTTTCCTTCTTTTCTAGGGGTACCATCATTGTTGTCCAGGCCTGTTTCATGCATTTATTTTTTAAATAATTCTGTTTAAGCATGGATGAAAAGCAATGTCTGACTTTCATTGGTCAACATTTATATAATTTTTATTTATTATTACTTTTGTCAGATTAAAGTTATGTCTGTGACCATTATGAGTTTTTCTTTTATTTAATGAAGGGTACCAAGTCTGTAAGTGAGGTTGATCTATTCTGTATTATAATATTCATATTGTTTATTATCTAATTTTAAAGTGCATTTCTCCATTTTTTTATTTATAACTAATTTACCTAGATTTTACAAATTATTTTCAAAGCAAATTCTATGTTTCAGTTGTGTGAAATGTTACTGACTTGGGAGCAGTATATATATATATATATATATATATATATATATATATATATATATATATATATATTATAATATTGGGGAAAAAAAAATTAGATTATTTTCCCAAATCGTTCAGCCTTATCTAAAACGCAAGTCGAAGGTTTAGATGAAGCTAATAATTTTAGTACATCAGAAAGTTCGGCTGCATTAAAGCAGTTTAAGCATACATTAGGTTCAACCATTTTTGATGTTGCCTCATTAACTAAGGAGGAAGCAATCATATTGGGAAGGTTCCCAATTATCTTATTTTTTATAGATTCTATTTTATTTATAAAGAATTGCATGAAGTCGTCACTACTAAGAGCTTGGGGAATGGTTGGCTCGATAGAGCTATGATCCTGTGTGAGTTTGGCAACTGTATTAAAAACAAACCTAGGATTATTTTTATTCTACTCGATTAAAGATGAAAAATATGCTGTTCTGGCTGTTCGAAGGCTCTTTCTAGATATAGCAATAGACTATTTTCCACACTAAATAGGAATCATGTAAATGCATGGAGCACCATTTTCTCTCTAGTTTTCTAACGTTCTTCTTCAGGGTACGTATCTCTGAATTAAACCAGGGAGCTAATCTCCTATGGCTAGCTACCTTCCTTTTTAAGGGGGCAACTTTGTCTATTGCCAGACGCAGTGAGGAATTAACGCTATGAACTAGAACGTCAAGTTGTGAGGGGTTACGAGTTAAATCACTGTTTTCTATTGTACTTTTATGTAATGAGGAAATTAAAGTTGGAAGAGCTTCTCTAAAATTTGCTACAGCCTTGTCTGATAATGTTCTGGTATAATTAAGTTTTCTTTCAGGTTTGATATGATCCGTTAGAGTAAGTTTAAAAGTGATAAGAAAATGATCAAACAGGATAACGGGTGTCATTGCCACCAGCATGGATAACGATCCTGCCATACCGTCGTTTGTCCTTTGCCAAAAGCTTCAGATGGGACCTAATGTCCGCAGCTCTGGCCCCTGGAAGGCATTTGACTGTGGTCTTTCGTGTCTCTGGAGCCACGTTCCTAACTATGGAGCTGCCAATTACAAGAATCGGCCTCTCCTGCTCGGCGGGTGCATCGCTGAGCGGGGCGAACCTATTGTTCAGAGAAAGGGACTGGAGGTTAGCCGCGAGCTGGGGTCTGGCGCTAGGCTTCCTACGAACCGTCACCCAGCTCGCCTCAGATACCGGCTGCACGGGAGCTGTTGGAGGACGGCTAAGGGGTCCTGTCCCAATTGACTACGCGCTGGCTGCTGCTGGGCCTGGCTGTTCTACAGCGCGGAGCCGGGCCTCTAGCTCAGAAACCCTCGCCTCCAAGGCTATAAAAATGCTGCACTTATTACACCTACCATCTTCACTGAATGAGGCGGAGGAGTAACTAAACGTCTGACAGAGAGCGACGGAGGAACAGGAGACAAAGCTGCCGAAGCCATTCTAGCCATGAAGCTAAGCTAACCTAGCGGTACCTTACCGAGCTCAGAAAACCATTGTAACGCTTAACGAGTCCCAAAACGTAAAGAACACCAACAGAAAATAAATGTTTTAATGTGTTTGTGTGTTAAAGTAACTCAGAAAAACGTCTGGACAGAGAAAATTAGATCAGTTCAAGAGAGAGAGACACACCGACTTGCTTCAACCGAGTGAGTCACCAAACAGGAAATGACGCGATATGTCTTACCAACGCAGTCTCAGCAACCACAATCCAACAGACTGGACTGGAGAATCAGCAGTGAAGCTGTCTACAAAAAGGGACAAAGCAGACTGTACTTCATGAGGAAGCTGATGTCCTTTAAGCTTTGCAGTGAGATGTTGTAAATCTTCTACAAGTCTGTTGTGGAGGGTGTCATTTCTTCGTCCATCATTTATTGGGTAGCAGCATCAGAGCCAGGGACTTAAAGCGGCTCAACAACCTGATAAAGAAAGCTGGTTCTGTTCTGGGGACACCTCTGGAATAGCCGGAGATAATGATGAATAGAAGGATTCTTCATAAAATAAAAAAGATTATGGACAACCCTGACCATCTTCTTCATGAGACTATCCTACAGCAATGGAATATCTTCAGTTGGAGTCTTCTTCAGTTTCGCTGCAACACACACCGCTACAGGAATTCATTTCTCCCCACAGCCATCATGGTCTACAACAACTTGTTGAAAAATTTATTAGTAATGAGCTACAACAACACTTAATTTCCCTGTGGGATCGATAAAGTATTTTTGAATTGAATTAAACTCGTTTTTTGAGTAGCTTATTTAAAAACAGAAAGACACAGAGAATAGTGAGCAAGTAGTGCAGGGTGATTCCCTAAAAAAAAAACCTCTTCATGATTACAGTTCAGGCAAAAAATCTCATAAATGAAATAAACACAAGCTATTTTTTCTTTTCCAGTGTTTCTAATTGTTCCCAGCTGCTGTGTGTTTCACTGATTTACCCTCCAAGTGTATTTAAATCCTTGCCCTCCCTTATGCTGGTTCATTGTCAGTTACTCATCGAAATTACTGTTGTCAGTCTACTGCGTTCGTCAATTATCCTTAGTTTCCTTATTTCCCTTAGTTTCCTGAACTTGTCAAGCTGATAAACAGAACCATTAAAGATTCAACTTTGCATCAAACGCCTGTCTGCAATTCAGTCCATCTGCCAAATCATGACAGTACGAACCAGCCAAAAGGACTCGGTGACATGTGAAAGTAAATGACAAGGGAGGCAGCCAAGAACGACCCATTTCAGATAGACTGACTGTTTATGGGATCCAGCTCGGTATGTGCACCTAGAGTTGTAAAAAAAGAATTACGGTTCTTATTTCATCTGAGACTTTCTTTTTTATATCCCCTGACCCACAACAAGCCTGCTCTGTATATTTTCATGGCATTTAGGAGAGAGTACATGTTTGGACATACAGGTTCCGGCCCTAGGGTGACAGTCATACAGCATACTGGGGAAGAAGTTTCTCCCATTCTTCTTGCTGTACAGTCAAATGTTATATAATGACTTGTAGTTGATGTAAAAATTTGCATTGTTATTCAGAGCAGGATATTTTTCAATATATTGAGTACATTGTAGAACAATTCCTGCATCTGCACATTACAAAATAAAGGGTAGATGATGGTTAGCTAAGCTTTTTTTTCAAATGGTATGCTAGTATCAGTTGTTATTGCCTTGTTGATTGTCTGTTTAAGCACCTTGTATTTTTAATATTTTTTCTATAATTTTAGTCATTTTGCTGATTTTTTCATGTACAGGACTTTGGTTGTTTGTAATGCCATGTGTAAAGCGCTTTAAAAATAAATTGGTGTGGTATGGTATGGTAAGCTGGAATCCATATTTTTAAGTAATGCAGTAGAATGCTACCTCTGTGGAGCCCTCTGCCTCGGGTGGGTGGCGGCAGCCTGGGTGCTCCTCCGGTAGTGCCTGGGAATGGTGGGGGTTTCAGCCCTCCCTCCCTGGGAGCCCTGGTCGGTGCCTTGGCTGCTGCCTTAGATCTGCTTCAGTCGAGGCAGATGGCTCCCCTGATGGTGTGTCGTTCCCATCTGAGCTCTACCTATGTATGGTCTTACGTGTTTTGGGAAGGTGTCTGTGCGTACGTGTGTTTGCCTGTGGATGTGTGCCAGTGTGTGTCTGTGTGTGTTTGGAAAACGGGGTTTGGGAATGGGGAATTACTGTTTTTACAATTGTGGGGAAGGGATGGGAATGTAGGTTATGTGGGTTCATTTTAATCTGTAAAGCACTTTGAGCTGCATTTTATTTGTATGAAAAGCACTTTATAATGTTTGATTGATTGATTGATTTGGCTGCTTATGATATGGAATTATGCTGTATGCTGAAAAACTAACAGCCTTAAACCATTGTTCCTGTAATGTCAAAGTCAGCTGTTGACCAGAGGTGTGGAGTACTTGGGTATATTTACTCCTATACATATACATGAGTATCTGTAACTGAGAAAATGTAGTTATAACAGTAGTTTCACAGCAGTAGTATATTTGAGGAAGGAAAAAGTATACAGTATATGATATATGAAAATATCATCAGTTCTGTGTGTATGTGTGTGTGTGTGTGTGTGTATACACATCCGTTTTTTATGATTTTTTTTTATTTCATTAGATCTTTCAGCTACTGAGGGCCATTGAACAGGCTACAGGGATCGGAGAATTGGTTAAAAACAAGGGGAGATTCTGTCTGATTTGTGAAATTGCTGTAACTTATTTGGTGATTGTAGTCAACATTTTATTGTTAGGAATGTAAGAAAAAAAACAGTGCATTCTTTAGAGTGCCATGAGATATGGTTGGATGGTTTCTGTTTTTCAGATCCTAATAAGCATCCTTCAAAACGAGGGCAATACAAGGCTGCAGGCTGAAATCACAATGACCAGGGGCAGTTTTTTAAGTGTTCCCCTCCATTTTGTTTATTGATTGTTCCTTGTTTTGGCTGGTAACTGTTGATGTTTTGTTTTCCTTGTTCATACTTGTTCAACACTTCACTTGTTTGTATTCAGTTTAAGTTGATTTCTACATAAAAAAAATATGTTTATTGGAAAACTTGTACTCTTCTCAAGTTCTTAATGTTGGAAGTATGATAGTATAAGGAAGAAGCTCTAGTCTCATAAAGCTCATTTCAGTGTTGTAGCAGGGTGGTGTTGAAATTAATTTAAAGAATAGAATTTATGAGCAGCTAATGGCATGTTCCAGAGGGAGAAGGCAAATGGCAACCTTCTGAATCTATCTGGTTTTGTTTACAGCAGATCCCAAAAAGACAATGATTGAACATACTTTTTTCTGAACCTCACTGTGTTCTGTCCAGGATGTGAAGAACTGTCCATTATTTTCAACTGCAACATTGTTTGGACAATCAGGCTTCAAGGTCTATTGAATACAATACTTTTTATTCAGATACTTTTCGTAACTGGTTCTGATGATGCTGTTACAGCAGATGGTCGAAAAATCATTTTAAATAAAGAGGTGAGATAGATTCTTTCATTTTCTTGGAGGTTTATTTTTACTTGAGTTTGATCAAACACAAACAGGAACATAGTTACACAGTAACGCCAGGAATCGTGTGAAGCTGACCTGCCGTCCCCCAACTGGATTTTAAAAGATTTTAACAACCTTGTTCTAATCTCATTCCATCTGTAAATAAGTCTCCCTGGTGAAGTTTCCAGACTCCGAGGCGTCTTGGTCAGATAGGAAAGGTCCTAATCTAAGGAGAG
Organism: Apricaphanius iberus; assembly: GCA_028564705.1. Classification (NCBI taxonomy): domain Eukaryota; kingdom Metazoa; phylum Chordata; class Actinopteri; order Cyprinodontiformes; family Aphaniidae; genus Apricaphanius; species Apricaphanius iberus. The sequence continues at coordinate 154,471 of JAPXFQ010000049.1, read as the reverse complement.
TCAGCATAATCCAGTGCTCTGAGGGTCATTTCCATAGGAACGTAGATGTGGCGGTTTTTCTATCTCTCCATTTGACCATGGCTTGAGACTAAACGTAAATAATGCAGGCTCCAGCACACAGTAACTATGATCATAGTTAAATACACAGAACAGATCACTCTTAATAAATTTCTCAATATACATTTTCCATAACAGAATACATACTTTTAATTCAGATAATTTTCGCCACTGGTTCTGATGATGCTGTTACAGAATATGGCTTCAAAGTAGAGGGTGACACGGGGAATCAACTGTCGCTACCGTCCCGTCCCGATCCCAAAAAAATACTCCCGTCCCGATCACGTGACAGCCCCCCCAAAAAAATCTTGTCCCGAAAAAATCCAGAGAGAAAGACTCCCGTCCCGAACCGAATCCCGTAGATTAGTAATTTACCTCCTATGGCGCTCGCTCCCCCGCCCCCCTTTAAACCATAGCGTGGCACAGTATCAAAGATAATCTATTTAGCTTTATCCGCCATCTTTAACCATATCCTGCATTCTCATTGTTTGGCCACCTTACCATGTCATGAATGGACTCGATTCGTTTGACTCCCAAACTATTAAGATACACGCATTTTCAGTCGGATATCATATGCTTACCAGTTTATCCAGGTGGTGTAGCAACAACGTAGCAGTTTCAGTTTTGGTGCGTGCAGTGTATTAGACCCCATGGAATTGCATTTTGCAGCGGAGTTAATAACCACACACATTGGCCCCGCATTGCAGCGTCATTTTTTAAAGCTAATTCCCTGATATCTGACAAGATAAATGTAAAAAAAAAAATTATAATTTCAGGTTTCCCGTCCGATCCCGTGGATTATTTACTGTCCCCTCCCGATTACGTTACCATCAGTGAAATTGAATCCCGTACCGTGGGAATCCTGCTGGAATCACGTGACCCGTGGGAATACCGAAAAATTGTCCCCCTCTACTTCAAAGCAGGTTTAAGTTTTTACTATAGATGCAGAAGATGTTCCTCTTCTTACAGCAAACATGGAAGGATCTCCTTCAAGAAAAATATGTTCTGTCCTTTGTTCTACATCTATATGTTCTCTCGCATTTCCAGTCCAGTCTGTTATCCAGCTTAACTTCCAAATAGCTGTAGAGCTACATACCTAGGGATGGGTACCAATATCTGACATAAACGATAGTACCCAGACCGAAAAGCAGTGGACATCTGGTGCCTTATTTTGGTTCTTTTTCCCCCCATTCAATAAATGCATTGAACAAATTAACAGCTGAATATCCCTTAATTTCCTCCAACTCAATAAAACCAAAACTGAAGTCCTTATCTTCAGACCCAGGCCAGAAATCTAGGTGTAATAATGTACTCAGACCTGAGCCTCCAGGGTCACATAAAGGCAATAACAAGGTCAGCTTGTCGTCTGCCTAATGAATCAATCAGATAGCTGCAGCTGATCCAGAACGCTGCTGCTCGTGTTCTCACTAGAACCAGTAAAGTAGAACACATCACCCACGTTCTAAAGACCTTACACTGGCTCCCTGTAGCTCTGAGAATAGACTCCAAAGTGCTTTTATTAGTTTATAAACTAATAAATGGGTTAGCACTACAGTACATTACAGATCTAATATCATGGTACAAACCATTCAGACCACTCATGTCCTCCAACTCTAGTCTACTGATTGTCCCGAGAACCAGAAACAAACATGGAGAAGCAGCTCTCAGTTTCAATGTCACCCATGTTTGGAGCAAACTAACAGTTGAATGCAAAGCTGCTGAGACACTGAACTCTTTTAAATCTAAAATTAAAACGTACCTTTTTAGACTTGTTTATGTGTAACTGATACTAAAATTGCCTTTATTAAATCGCTAAATGTTTTCTTGTGTTCTTCTGTTTTTAATTTTCATCCTAAATTGTTGTTTTAACCAAATGCTATTGTTTTAATCAAATGTCTTATTCATATATTTGGGTTCTTTGCCACCAAATCATGCAAAACACCTTTAATTCGCTTGTATTGAAAATATGCTATAGAAATAAAACTGCCTTGCCTTGCCAAATTATAACTAATGTGTTATATAACTCCCTGGTGGAAATCATGGTGTCTGAGAGGCCTCGGATGAGACAAAAAAGGATCAGCCATTTTTATTTTATTTTTTTACATGCTGCATGGAGAGTCCATAGGAGCTACAGCATAGATATATATGTATATATAGTAATCAGCCACACCCAATTGGATCAGCTTCTTGCTGATTATTACTCAGCTCTGGGAGAACAAAACACATCATACAGTTATGGTAAGATAACTAGCACTCTGTTCTATGCATCAGATGATAAACACAAGACCAATCACAAAACAACATGGATATGTCAGCAGGTAAACACAAGATCTGTCATTAGGGAACACAGGATGTGTCATATGAGATAACTAGCTTCTTGCAGTACATGTATCAAACCAGAACAGCAATATTTTATATAGGTACTGAACAACTAATGTTTTTATCTAGGTATTGTGAGTAATGAATGAAAAAACCTATAACTGCAATAACAATTCCTATAACATTCCCTCCTTTAGTCATAACCTGACCTCAAAAATAAATAAAATTTTGTAAATGATATAAAATCAAAATAACATGTATTTACATTTGTAACACAGTGGCATCAGAGGAGGCACATCAGTCAGGATTTAAGACAATCTCTTCATAAAACGTTACATTTTGATCAGGAAAATAAATAAATAAAAGGTTTAACAGTCATTGTTATTATTATCAGTGTCAGAGTCAGATGGTAGGCTTCCTGGCCTGGAGTGTGAAAATCATTAAGCACAGTTACAGGTATAATTAAGTTTACAGGAGTACCTAAACCTGCAGTAAGAGGCATTAACAGAACCTTCAAACATTTTACCTTTATTTGTGTTATTAAAACAGGTGAAATTATTCTGACACGAGTTACATTGATATTTTGGTTAGCAAGCTTCTAATATATATTTAGTAGGCACTACCCAATAAAGCTTGGCCTTTTTGTCTCCTCTTCATATTCAGGGTCATAAAGGAACTGTTCACAAAAATTAAAGGAACACTTTTGTTATTGGGCCTGGCATGAAATCAATTAAACCTGTCTGATAATTCTGTGGTTGGTTAAGCAGCTTACGGCATCGTTAATTACTTTAAGCTGTATTGGTGTTCATGGACTTAACAACAGGTGCACTACAGTGGCAACAATTAGAAAACCCTCAAAACAGGACTGGTTTTACATGTGGAGGTCATTTCAAGTTTCTCCCTCTTGATCTTTTTTGGCTGGTTTTGGCTTGAGTAATTATCTCTACTTTCAGTATGAGGCGATTCCTTAACCCTACAGAAGTTGCACAAGTTGTTATTGGTGGTTATTCTCGGAGAGCTGGACAGGGGCGTAGAAGGTCCTCAACCCATCAGCACGACAGATACCTGCTCCTTTGTGCAAGGCGGAACAGGCTGAGCACTGCTCGTGCCCTACAGAATGACCTCCAGAGGGCAACTGGTGTGAATGTCTCTACCCAAACAATCAGGAACAGCCTTCATTAAGATGGCCTGAGGGCCCCAACGTCCTGTAGTGGGCCCTGTGCTCACTGCCCAGCACCGTGGAGCTGGACTGGCATTTGCTCAAGAACACCAGAATTGGCAAGTCCGCCACTGGTGCCTGTTCACCCTGAGCACCTGTGATAGACGTGAAAGAGACTGGAGAAGACAAGGAGAACTTTATGCTGCCTGCAGCGTCGTTCAACATGACAGGTTTGGTGGTGCGTCAGTGATGGTCTGGGGAGGCATATCCATGGAGGGACGCACAGCTATGTCCCACACCTATGTGTGTGCGAGCATGCAGGTCTGAATAAGGTTTCCCCATGCAAGTGATTGATAGCTGGTGTAAGGAACCGTCAATCCGTCCTACAGGAATCGGCACAGACATGGAGGAGGCAAGAGATGTATGCATCCAGGGTCCCACAGTCCCAGGGGAACACCCACCAGCCGCGATGCTGGGGCCCGAGAGATCGCAGTGACGAGCCCACGGGCTCCGCCGGTAACCGGCTACGCCAGGGCGGGCCCGGACCAGGAACCGGAGGCCACGGGGACCAGGGGCACCCCGCCCCCCAGCGGGGCCCCAACCAGGGACCAGCCGACAAGGGCCCCCCGCCGCCGCCGCAGGCAAGGAGGACCCGCAGCCAACCGACGGACAACACACGCCGCCGCCACCCCGGACCAATACCCACCGCCAACAACCCGGCCCGCCTCCACACATCCACACGCCAGGGAGCCACAGCAAGAGCCACAGCGGATGTACGCCCTCCCCAGGCCGCGCCCAGCCGGCACCTGGACATCCAGATCTTCCAGCTCCAGGGTCCAGATCCCGCCCCACGTGGGGCGCCAAGATCAGGGGCCCAGCCAATGCCGGACAGCCCCACCAGGTGAACAGACCAGCCAGCTGAAGTCCTGGAACCGGCAGGAGGACTGGGCGCCAGGCACGGTCCCCACCGATCCACCGGACGGCACCAACCTATTCTACAACCCCGGCACCCCCATAAGAGGTGCCCCAGTCAATCCAAGGAGGACATCGGCCCGAAACAGCGGCCGCCCGACACACCGGACCACCCAGGACCCGCCCGACATGCACCAGGACCGAGCCGGGCCGCAACCGGGACCCCCAGCCCCATGCATCGAGAGTCATCATCAACCAGCGGGCAGGAGCAACCATCACCGACGGGGAGTGACGGGGAGGGAAGAAGATGCATCAGGCCAGAGAGCAGCCAAACACCCAACCTGACAGGTAGACATAGACAGACAGAGACACTCATACGTACCCTCCCTCTCATGTGTACACATTCTTACAAATACAGGACATACGAAAAAAGGACGCTATACCCTCATTCATACCCCCCATACGTACACTATACTCCATACTCCCAGGCCCAGGGACAGACGCCCCAGTAGAGAACCCTGCCCCTGCACCCAGGAGACAGACCCCTTTGCCCACCAGGACGGGGACAAGTAGACCGCCAAGGCCCCCACACCGGCAAGAGCAGCCCACCAGCCCAGGACCCCGACCAGACGGCGTGATGTTCTATCCGGGCTCCGACCCCTGATGGTCCAACGAACAGGGGTGTGGAAAGACCCCCCAGCCTCTCTCCCCCAGCTCAATGTGGTGTTGTTGCGTGTTGTTCTAATGTGCACTTAAAACAGAGGGGGGGGACATGGGAATACTGCCGGGTACCCCCATCTCCCCCCCCGGGCCCTCAGTGTCTAGATGCGTTTAACCAGTGGGTGCCGGCACCACAGGCGAGGCCCCCACAACGGGGGGGGTCTCGCCTGTGGCGCCACACCGCCAGGTCCCTACATGTGCGTTCCCTGTAAATGTTGCAAGTGTAGTGTCTAAATTGCTCAATAAAATCGGGACCCAGGCCGCCACCGGGTAGCGAAGACGGAAGCTCCATCCCGCACCCCAGTGACGTGCCCACGTCCCAAGGCCTTGTGAATGGTAGAATGAAGGAGCAGGTGGACAGAGGCATGGGGATGGGGAGAAAATAACTGGGGTGACCATTGCCAACCCCAGGGAGCCAGCTCCCCTGCTGACTCCAATAAGGAAGATTTAGGCGCTCAGCTAGCTGTTAGCTGCGGCGGCGCCAGGGAGGGTCTTGGGGGGTCTCAAAACCCTCCCAAAAAAAGCCTTGACCCCCCATTTGACCCCCTACCCATGGGCGAAACGGCCGCGGGGTACACGTGGGACATGTCCCCCGCACTTTGCATGTCAGTGCCCTCTGTTCTCCTCACTTTTTTCAGCTGTTACTGCCGTTTCATGTGTTGTAACATATTTTTACGAGCCATCTTTAAACGCACCTTAAGTGCACACGCGAACGCAGTCATTGATCACAGACAGGTGCAGTAAAGATGCTTAAGCAAACTAGCCAGACGCAGCAAAAGGCTACAAACTCTATAGAGATTTTTCCAAACAAGCTGCAGTTTGAGTTTTGCTGGTGGATGCAGGTAATCTTAGCTAATCATAGCAAGTTAACACATGCAACTATATCGTTTTAAGCTAGTTAACAATAGTGTTAATTACCCAACTTGCTAGTTAATGCTTGAAGTAAACCCAGTCCTCTTTCATTTCCGTGTAGATTTTGTGCTTACTATTGCTGTCCAAATATTTGAGAGAAATCGTTATTGCCCTTGTTAATAGAAAGATCAGATTCGGAGAGATGACATGAGACCAGCAGCTGCAGCTGGGAGGAATATGCAGGGTCTTCAGGTAAGGTGAGAAAGAGATTGCTGATAGAAACCAGACAGGTATCAGGACAGGGTTAAAAGAGATAATTCAGAATTATTCTCAGTCACAGTCCAAAGTACGTTTTTGTCTGCTAGATAAAGAAGGATTGATGCACAGGTGCAAAAGTTAATTAATTTAACTAATTCAATATAAAATATGAAATTAATATATGATGTAGACTCATTAGAAGCAAATTTGAATATATATCAAGCCTGTATTTTGATGATTATGGCTTACAGAGTATGGAAATCCCAAATTTAAAATCTCAAATTGGAATATTACATGAAATCAATAGAACAAGGACTTTAAATAGAGAAATGTTTGACCCTTGAACAGTCTAATCAAGCATACATACTCAGTATGTAGTTAGTTTGGCCCTCTTTTCCATCACTTCCTGCCTAAGTGAGGCGTAGTATAAATGCTGTCAGCGTGTGGCTCTGCTGGGGGGTTATCGAAGACCAGGATAATGGTATTAACTGGTATTAGCTGATCAGAGCATGACACTTTGAACCTAAAATATTGAACATTTTCACATAATTCAAATTTTCTGACATTTTGAATTTCAAGTTTTCATAAGTTGTAAGGCATAATTATAACAAATAAAGGCTTGAAATATCTCGATCTGCATGTGATGAGGTTTTAGTTTCACTTTAAGTTGAATTATTGAAACAAAGGAACTTTAGCAAGATTTTCACCAAAGTTTCACCTGTAAATCAGTTTTGAAGCTGGTACAAAAACTTTTATTGTGAAGAGTTTATCTGTCACGATTGGGTTTTTCTTAAAATGTGATTTGCTTAAGCCAGTGCATAAATTTGAAGCGTCTTTCTTTAACCTGTAGTTAAATCTTTCCAGATTGACCTTAAAAGTCAGTTGAGACTATCTGTATTGTATAGTTTCCGATACAATACAGAGATTTGAGATTCATAGTCTGCCGATACCGATCCGATACTGATCCAAACAGTTCTGAATTACATAAACTATTTGCCGTGAGGAAAAGGCAGGTGGGATGCAACAATACCACTTTTTTTAAACCGATACAATACCAATACTTGGATCTGAGTACTTGCCAATACCGAGTACAAATGCCAATACTTCTACCACACACAAAATGCAATAAATTGGAAGACCGGTTTTATTTTCCACTCTGCTTGTTATAACAAATGATGGTGAATTAGAAAAAAAAATATAGCTGTTTATAAAAAAAAGGACAGCAAAAGTACAATTTCAAGTAAAAAATACTTTTTTGTGAAATTATTGCAGTTTTCACATTTTAAATATGGTACCAGTTCATGGTACCAGTTAACTTTAACCAATACGATACAGGACACAAGAACAGTATCAACACCGATACCCGATTCCAGTGCATCCCTAGTCGAGACTGACATTGATCTTAGTTATTTGTCCCTGCTGAGCAAGGGTGAGCTTGTCATTATTAAAAACTGTATGAGCCATTATCAATATTGCTCCTAACTAAGCCACTTATTGTGCATCAGTGATTTCAATTGTTCTTTTGTCATTGAGGAAAGGTGGAATTGTATGTAAGAGGATGATCAATCACAGACCCCGTTTAAATTGACCAAGACCCCCCATTGCCCCCGCAGTCAAAATTGTCTGGAGCCGCCACTGGCTGTTAGCCACTTAAGAGTCAAATTAGAGCAAATTTGTATGCTGAATTTTAAATTAGAACTGGGACAATTTTGACTGAATGTACCAGCAGACATTATACACAGGACATGCAGGTTTAAAAAGAGGCATTCAATGCATTTTTTTTACTTTAAAACATGTTACACATTTCATAGTAACATGTTACACATTTCAGCAATAACTAGAAAGCAATTGAATATGTGTGGCAAAGCATTTATAAAGTAGATAAAAATAAAATGTACAGTCAACAAAGTAATAAGCTACAGAAAATTGTTTTGCACTTTTTCTTCAACCAAGGAATGGGCTGTGTCTCATTTGGCTGCATACTGTACATTTGAGCTACTTACTTCTCCATCATAAGTTATAACAATACTCAGGAAGAAGTTAGCCCATTGTTCTTATGGCAAAGTTTGTGGTTGTGGCCATCTTGGTATCAACATTTTCTTAGCGACTGTGAAACCAGCCCACAGCACACGCCTTTGAAGTGAAGAGAGGCATAAGGTGGCGTCCTCATAGAGGAGTAGTAAAGATAGTGATAACGGGATATTGACCTAAAGAATATCACTCAAAGTGGTGGAGACATGTCTCCAGAAAGTGGTCACACTAGAACAATACCAGAACAAGTACAAAAGATCTAACAGTATTTTGTATGCCGAAGAGGTGAAGGTTAGATGGGCGCCCTCTTCAAAGCAGAGAAGGGGGCAGAGCATATGCTTTACTAGCGGTGATGAAGTCGAACATTCGTGTAGGGATCTGGCTGAAGTTTTCAGTAAGAAGAAAGCTTCCCAACTACCACCCCATCGCTTCTAAGACCATCAATCTTCTGCCAGGGGCGGCGCCCCCGCATGGCCACCAGTTTCCACTTTCACGGGAGGCTGTGTGGTGAACACTGTGTTAGACTCTGTCCAAAGCCTCCATCTTTACTCGCCTCGACCTTTTGAACGTGTACAATCTAGTCCGTATTAGAGAGGGCGATGAGTGGAAGACAACATTCAGCACTCCCACCAGCGACTGGGAGTACCAGGTCATGCGCTTTGGTCTGTGTAACAGCCCAGCAGTCTTCCAATGCTCTACCTCTACCTGGATGACATTTTGGTCTACTCTACGTCGGAGGTGAACCATGCCAGGTACATCCGCACTATCCTCAAAAGGCTCTTCCAGAATCACCTCTACTGTAAACTGGAGAAATGTGCCTTTCACAAGCTCTCCACCACCTTTCTGGGATATGTCATTTCGCCCAATGTTATGGCCATGGAACTCCAGAAAGTGTCTGCAGTTACTAACTGGACACTCCCTACCACACTCAAATTTTATCGGCGGTTCATCCGCAACTATAGCTCCATAGTGGCTCCACTTACGGACCTGACCAGACCAGCCACATTTCACCTACCCCTGGAGGCCAAGAGGACCTTTTACAGCCGCTCCGGCTATTCACAACAGTGGCAATCCTGCTACATCCTGACCCCAACAAGTCAGTCACGGCTGAGGTGGATGCCTCAGAGATTGGTGATGGCGCCGTCCTCTCCCAGCAGGGCCCAGACCAGAAGCTCCATCCATGCTGCTTCTTTTCTCTGAAGTTCACGCCTGCACAACAACACTATGGGGTCGAGGACCGTGAGCTTCTAGCCATCAAGTGGGCTTTGGAGGAGTGGCGCCACTGGCTCATGGGCACGCCGGAACCGTTCCTGATCTGGACCGACCATCAAAACCTCATCCACATCCGGAATGCAAAACAACTGAACCCCCGTCAGGCCAGATGGGCCCACCTTTTTGAAAACTACAACTTCCACATTCTCTTATTAACCTGGTTCGTAGAACGGGACGGCCGACGCTCTCTATCGGTTCTTCTCCCAGGATCCTACACCATCTTAACCAGCTCCCATCATTCGCCCATATCAGGTCCTGGCCGCTCTCCGATGGCCCTTGGAAGATTCCAACCGATCGGCTCGGGCTCAGGAACCAGCTCTGCCCGAAACGCCACCAAACCGCCTCTATGTCCCGACCCACTGCAGCCAGGAGGCCCTCCTGTGGGGTCACTGTTCACCAGGAGCTGGTCATGCAGAGGTTAACAGAACTTTTTGTTTCATCCGCCGCACCCTGTGGTGGCCCACCACAGCAAGAGTCATCTGCAGTTTTGTCAGCACTTGCTCCGTCTGCGCCACAGCAAAATCCCCTACTCAGCCGGGGGCTGGAACACTTTGTCCTCTACCAGTCCAGTCTTGACCGTGGTCACATATCGGGGGTGGATTTCGTCACTGGCCTGCCCCCTCCTGATGGTATGACCACCCTTGCCACCTTCATGGACCGTTTTCTCCAAGGCAGTCCATCTGGTCGACCTGCCTGGCCTGCCCATGGCCAAGGGGACAGCAAAGTTGCTCCTTCATGGGTTCCCCCAGGATATTGTCTCTGATAGAGGCTCCCAGTTCACGGCACGGTTCTGTAAAGCCTTCTGTCACCTCATTGGTGCCACCATCAGCCTTTCTTCTGGTTACCACCCGGAGACAAACGGGCAGACAGAGAGGGCCAATCAGATGGTGGGCAAGTACCTCCGCTGTACCTTGCAACCGACTTCATGGCCACGGGTGCTGTTCTGGGCGGAACTGTCCCTGAACATGCAGGTCTCCTCTGCCTCCTTTTGTCACTGTTCGGGGTCGGCAACTGCTTCTACCAGGAACCAGAGGTGGAGGTCCCCGCGACCCAAGCATTCATCCGCCGAGCCAAGGCTGTATGGATCCAGGCTCTAGCGTCCATCAAGTGGGCTAATGCTGGTTAAGCGGCTCAACACAACCGACGTCACCGACCTGGGCCGACGTTTCGGCCCAGAGATCTTGTCTGGCTCTCCACACAACACCTCCGACTGCCCTTGAGGCCCCCAGAAATTGACACCTCACTTCGTGGGTCCCTGCCAGGTCATTCGTCGCATCAATCACTGTTCCCTCCTCAAAGTGTCGCCTAACCTCACCTCTCTCTCCCCAGGAGGCTTGTCCGCCAACTCCTCGCCTCATCTATGGCGTTCCAACATACACAGTTCGGCATGTCCTTGATTCCCGTCCTCAGGGAAGAAGATTCCAGTACCTGGTGGACTGGGAGGGTTATGGTCCAGAGGAGCGCTTTTGGGTTCTGTCCCGCCAAAATCTGGACTCTCTCATGAGGGAGTTCCACCACCTTCACTCAGCCCGTCCAGGCCCTTCAGAAGCCGGGCCTCTGACATTTAGAAAGGCTTGAACTTGTTGCAGGGATCAAGGGAACAGCACTAAGCTGGGTTAAATCATATTTGTCCGACGTATTCCAGTTTGTTCATGTAAACGATAAATCTTCTTCCCACACAAGGGTTAATTTGTTCTGTGCTTGGACCAATTCTTTTAACACAGCATGGTATAACTCTCCAAAACTATGCCTATAATACATAACTATATTTATTCAAAAACCCTGATTAATCCAATCAGATTATAGATAATAGATTACAAGCCTGTCTCCCATACTGAACAGGTTTCCAGTATTTATTTACTTCACTTACGGAATATTGCTAAAATTAAAAACATCCTGTCCCGAAGTGATGCTGAGAAACTAGTCCAAGTTCTTTAATATCATGAAGTCCCCAAAATACAATTAAAAGCCTTCAGTTGATCCAACATGCTGCAGTTCTGATGAATATTAAAGAGAGATCACATATCTCCTGTTGTGGATTCCCTCCATTTCCTCTCTGTTAAATCCAGAATAGTGTTTAAGATCCTTCTCCTTACAGAGAAAGCCCTTAATAATCAAGCTCCATCATACATTAGAGATCTGATTGTTCCATGCGTTCTTAACACAGCACTTCACTAGACTGGTGCACAACTTTGCTCAGAGCTAAATTTTATTTCTAGTACCTTTACTAAAAGAGTATATGGGGCAAAAGAGTGGGGCAAAAGAGTATTTTGTCAGCCACAAGTTGTACAAGTTATCTCACCTAAAAAGATGAGAGATTTTCATCATAGGTATACCTCAAAAATGGGAGACAAAATTAGAAAGAAAATCCATAAAATCACATGGTGTGATTTTTAAATAATTTATTTGCAAATTATGGTGGGAAATATGTAATTGGTCACCTAAAAACAAGCTTCCTGGCTCTGACAAACCTGTAACATCTTCTGTAACAGGCCCCTCAACTCATTACATGTATTAATGACACCTGTTTAAACTCAATATCAGTATAAAAGACACCTGTACAACCTCAATCAATCACACTCCAAACTCCACTATGGCAAAGACGCAAGAGCTTGAAAAGGACATCAGAAAAAAATTTGTGGACCTGCACCAGGCTGGGAAGACTCTGCAATAGGTAAGCAACTTGGTGTGAAGAAATGAACTGTTGGAGCAATTATTAGATATTGATAATCTCCCTTGATCTTGGGCTCCACACAAGACCCCATGGGGTCAAAATTATCTCAAGAACGGTGAGCAGAAATCCTACAACAACACGTGAATGACCTGCAGAGAGCTAGGACCAAAGTAACAGAGGCTACCATCAGTGACACACTACTCCGCAAGGGACTCAAATCTTGCAATGCCAGACTTGTCACCATGCTAAGGCCAGTACATGTCCAGGCCCATCTGAACTTACTAGAGGGCATTAGGATGATCCAGAAGAGGATTGGGAGAATGTCACATGGTCAGATGAAACCACACTATAACTTTTGTTAAAAACTCTATGTTTGTTTGGTGGAGACAGAATGCTGAATTGCTTCCAAAGAACATCATATCTACTGTGAAGAATGGGAGTAGAAACATCATGCTTTGGGGCTGTTTTTCTGCAAAGGGACCAGGACTAATACGTGTAAAGGAAAGAACTAATCGGGCCATGTATCATAACATTTTGAGTGAAAACCTACTTCAATCAGCAAGGGCATTGAAGATCAAACATGGCTGAGTCTTTCAGCATGACAGTGATCCTAAACCTGAATAACGGTGTGCACATCCCAAAGATTCTCAATGGGGTTATGGTCTAGACTCTAGTGGTCAATCTATATGTTAAAATGATGTCTCATGCTCTAAGTACCACTGTTTCACAATTTGAGCCTAATGTATCCTGGCATTGTCATCTTGACACGTGTATTCTCTGACCTACACGGAGCTAGTGTAAGGACTTGTGATGTGCTCTACTTTCCTTGTTTTAGTGAGGATGGGAATGGCAACATTCTGGTTTAGCTGCAGCTGTCTGATTGACTTTAGCAGAACTTTGAAGACACTGTTGCAGTAATCAATTCAATTTAAGATTAACCCATGGTACTGGCACCAGCTGTGTTATGCTATTGTGTATGGACTAAAATTACTGGTGAATGATTTAACAACTGTTTTAATCTATGCCGTTCTATAGGAAAAATGAGGTTAAATCCAGCACCAGACAGTAGCTGGTGAGTGTTTATTGACTGTCTTTATCATCTGATATAATCCATAAACTCTATACACACATGTCCCAGTCATAAATGAACCATGCAGTCTTCAAAGTGTGACACAACATTGTAAATCACTGTTGCACTATGCACACCTCTTGAGCAATTTTTATCAGGTAATGGCACAACACCTCCTGTTTGATTCCTGTGCTACATTTTATTATTACACATCTTTTGCTTAACACCTCAAAGATCCTTCCTGGATCAACCCCTTCCAGTTATGCGTATCAAAACCAATTATTATTAGACATTAATGAAATCCTGTTGACTTTTGTGCTGATGAAAAACAGATCCAGTGATTTTATAGCTTGAAGTTTACAAATTATACTTCTTGTGTGGTCTCTTAAAAAGCAGCTAAACTTCTTTAAAACACACAGGCTCCATCCAAACATGGATTTGTCGCCGTGCAGCCCACATTTACCTCCATCAGCCTCAGTATCAATGTCAGCATCTTTAATTGGTTTGGGAACTGTTTAACTATCTCAGTATGTTTCACAGTCTGAGCACAAACTATTTCTGTCTAGTTATACCTTTTCCTTCTCTGAGGGATGTTTTAGAATCACTGTGGAATTTCATCAGAATTTCATCACTTCATTCACATTTGCCAATAATGCCTTGAATGTAATTGATCACCCTTTGTTATACCTTTTCTATTCCTCCCTCATGATGCCACATGCACCTATCTATTTTTCCCTTACCTTGTGTTTAGAACACAAATTTTAGACAGTCCTGACAGTTTCTCATTATATTAATTTCTCAAAACTTATGTTTTACACTGTATAATTGTTTTCTTTAATAAATCTTTGTTGTTGTTTATTTGTTGGAGAAATAAAAACGTGCTGTAATTGAAGTGACACAGAGTGGTACAAACTGTAAATGTTGTAATGGTTCAATTCTCAAAATCTCTGAAAAAATTTAATGTTTGTTTTTGAATGTGAGATGTTTAGAATGGACTCTCATGAACAGATGCCTGTTTCACAAAGCGGGTTTAGTTTAGCCTGCAATTAGGGAAACTCATGTTTTTCCATTTCCGTTTCCCTATTTCAGCATAACTATGATTCGGTTACCCAGGCAACACAGTCTGTGAACCTAACCTGCTCGGTGGTAGGTTTGCTTCAACTAACTGAGTTTCTCCTGTTCTTAAGTTGAAGCCTGCAGTTTGAGAGCAGTGGTAGACATGGTGTGTCCATTTCTTGAAGAGCCTGTTGATGCGGAAGCACAGATACTCTACAGAATTCTCAGTTGGGAGAGGATAATTATATTCTCTCCATTATAAAAACTCTGAGGAATATTAAGTGAAACTACTTACAACAGTAAGGAAGGAAGTCTGTTATAGTAGCAGGCTAAAGTAGCAGGCTAAAGAAGTTGATTATTACCTGAAAAGTGCCCCACTTATTGTTCTTTTTTTTAAAATACAGTGCATGTCCTGTCACGATTTTTCTGACTCTATATCATCTTAGAATAGATTGATATCTAGGAGCAAAAGCAGACAATTACAGAGAAGTGTTACCTACAGAAGAATGGATGGTCATTACATCCAAGATATGCCAGTCATTTGAGTAACTTGCCTCTTAGGTAGGCCCTTGTGTTCTGAGGTGTGCCTGGGTATGATGAGCTTCCCCCCAGAAATAGGTTGCCCACTGTTTTGACTGGGGACCATGTCTTCATCCTCTGTGAGAGTTGGAGGTGGACCACTACCTGTTTTGAGGGCTTCAACCTTCGTTCTGTTGGCTATCCTAGAGGTCAAATTTGATCATATACAGAAAACTATCTTTTAAAAATCTTTTTTGATTTTATTCCAGACATGTCAAAACTATTGTTACACAACGTGTGATACATACAGTTATAGCAGGCATTTAGTTGTGGCTTTCTTATTGATATTAAATTATGGCAGTTATAGTATGGCTAAAGATTTTTATTTTTATTTGTTTGGGCAGGGGTACTTAAGGGTGGCCCCCAAACCACCTACTGTAATCCACCAGTAACAGTAATGTAAGAGTAACAGTAATGCCCTACCCAAAAATATACTTTGCTTGAAATAAATAAGCATGTCAGTTATTGTACTACTACTAACACCTCCTACAAAAATAGGCCCAATGTATATAGGCTATTGGGCTCATATACTCCTCACCCATGGTGCTTTAGTTATATCTGAATAATCACAAAATAATTCAAAACTGAAATACAATCAACTACAAAGAACATGTAGAGCATATCTGTGCACATACATTTGCACACTGGATAAGACCACAAACAGTTATACTAACTACAACTACAAACTACAACTTCAAAGAGTAACTGAATCTCGAATTCTACTAAAGTGGGCAGGGCTAGGAGGCATGGGGGGCATGGCCAAGTGTGGAGAATCAGGGCGAGGAGCGGAGGTGGGGGTGTGGTCTGGAAGACAGTCATGGCTGAAACAACTCTAACTAATATGCTTTGGGATCTCAGAGCTCCATAAAGCCTCTGTTCACCTACAGTAAAGGAAGAAATCATGAGGTCTCTTCTTCGCCGTCCACCAGAGGTAAAGGGATGCTTGATGGAGCGCAGTGGACAAACGCCGTATCAGTACGAGTCGTTGGCTCAGGGCGCTGAGTCAGCGCTGCTTGAAGCCGGCAGCACGTATAGTAGCAAACAAGCACAGAGAACCTAGCGCTAGCCTCAATGATAATAAGCTTCAGAGGGAAACATGGCGTCAGCTTCTGTTTCCTTTTTCATGTTGTGTTTAAACATATAGGTTATAACTTATGGCTTTACACCACTTTGACGTTGCGGTCCTCCAAAGTGTAATATACATATAGATGGCTTCAGCTAGCAGTTGACCAGTAGACCAATTTGTTGACATTGTGTGTCCAAACTCAGGGTCTGCATCCTCCTTAGGATCCTTCCTACCCAGTTGAAGGAGGAGGGGTCCCTCGATGGTCGCAAAACCCAGAAGTAGGTTACTGTGAATTGGACAGCCTACCCTTTTTTCCGTACCCTCACCCTTTGCTCATTTCCTGTCGCCTAGCAACCTTGACGGCGCTAAGCAAGGAGATAATGGATAAAAAAAAAATTAGTCTCCTATTTTTAATTATTATTGACGAATTTTATGAATTTTATGATTTGTATGCTCACCGTCAGAGAGTTTCAGACTACGAGATAGTGATATCCAGGTAAGCCATTATATATACAGTATATATATATTTCCCCAACAAAGGCATTGAGCTGAAGCATAAACTTTAGCTTGTTTTGTCAGAGAAACTCCAAAATGAATTCAAAACTGTGCTACCAGCAACCGATATTAATAAGTCCCTAAAATTGTAGGTTGTATAATCATCCTTTATACGATCATATAATAATAATAAATCATCCTTACCTGGAAAAAGACTTCATTTATATTAATATAGATATGAATGAAACTTAATATAATATAATATGAATATATATAAAATATATGTAATTTAATTAGTTTTGTGTATCTATAGATATATCTCTATATATAGATCAATAATATCTGAATAATTATTCATGTAATATATATAATGTACATTGTATTAAAAATAATTGGAGTTTTGATATTGAATTTTGTCCAAAGGTAGAATAATGATTTACTCTGTTAAAAACTAATGTACTAACTATAATATCTATTTGTTCTCTACTTTTTCTTAACCAGACTATACCCCGCTACTGCATGATTAACCTTAGCGTCCCAGTTTTTGACCGTTCTTTCAGCCAGGAAGATCCCCGACCAGACTTTTGGCTGGGCAGGGAGTCTCTGGTGGTGTTGCAGAACCTCCTGAATTAGCATATAAGACATGGGTGGGGTGCTACAGTATAAAATCTGGTATTTCACTTCTGATTGGCCTGTAGGGCATCCTACAGGGTGGTCTCAAGAGTGTTCAGGATGCTTCGGTCCACTGTCTACTACATTGTCCACCGAGTGACTGAGGAGGTGGTGGCCATTCGCCACAAAGTCATCTTCCTCCCAAAGACCCCAGAGCACCTGAAAGAAGTGTCTCGCGGGTTTGCAGGGCTGGCATGACACAGAGTCGATGTCACGGCAAGTGCCATCGACGGATGTCACATCCGCATCAGGTGCAAGGTGTGGGAGCCCAGCGCTTTAACAGCCATCATTCCAGAGTACGCTCCATCATAGAGCGTGCTTTTGGAATGATGAAAACCAGGCTCAGGTCCATCTTCCTGGAGGTACACCACACCTTTGTGCCTCATGTAAGTTACCAGGTAGTGTCATATTAAATTATTTAACAACATTTTTTCCAATATTACAATATACTAAATTAATATATGCTACTGCAGGTTGTGACAGCATGCATCGTCCTCCACCTGAGGATGAGCCTGAGGACGATGTGGAGGAAGATGAGGGGGAGGCTGACCTGGAGGCAGTCAGCAGTACTCAGTGGATCAACTCTGCGCTGAGGTGTCTGCCCTGGAGGAGGTACCACCAGGTCATGACTACCTTTAGCAGGCAAGGAAACAATAACTTTAATATCTTCTTTAAAAAGTACTTTGTCATGAGATGAGATGATTCAAATTCTCCTGTTTACATAATTATCAATGCATGTTACAGATGTGACAGCCGCCAATTGAGCAGCTCTACAAACACTGCTGGTGGACGATGTAGTGTACAACAGGAGGAGACACGCTGAAGCTCTCTGAAGACCACCTGTGAAGTTTAACTCACCAAACAGAGAGGAGGAGCCATGGATCCCTTCCGCAGCACTCCATCCATGTCTCTCATCCTTTCAGCGGCTCCAGCAACACTGCCAGGGACTTCCGTTGCAATTAAACAAAAAAATGGTCCTATACTGGGACACTGGTTAATCCTGCAGATATTTGTTAAAATATGTTGTCCTGTAAATAGATTCTGTATGTTCTTGAATTTTGTTACCTCAATTTTTGTTCTGAATGTTATTAAATACTTATACACATACATTTCTTAACAAATGTTTCTTTTACTTTGAAGAAAGATCAATACAATGAATGAGTAGTATTTCTTAAACCAATTTATTTCAAACAACTTAAAAACAAATTTAATCCCTCCCACTCCCTCCAAAAGTAGTTATTTGGGGACTAATCTCTCCAGAATGGAGAAGAGCCTGTCCATCCTCTCCCTGCTCTGCTCTCTTCAGTCTCTCTCTGCTGCCTAATGTCCTCCCTGATGAACTCTAACAGCTCCTGGACTGTCTCTTCTCCTCTTCTTCGCCACTAGGTGCCTATCTCCTTCCCTCTCTTCTTCCTCTCTCTCCTCTTGGTCACTCACTGCTGCACTTGGCCTTCGAGTGTCCATAGGGATAGAGGCAATAAGGACAGGGGGGGGAATTGAAGGCCTTTGTCCTAAAACCTCATCCATTTGGACAAACCAGGGCCAAGTAGGAGCAGTTGGCTTCCCACTCACTCCCTCTCCTGACCCTGGATACTTGCCTTCCTAAAGACAAGTAAAAATCAAAAAAGTTCACAAAAATTTAAGCTTAAACCTATGATTTGCTCTTTTTAAACTGTAACTAACAAAAATATTATTTTCTATATATGGACATATTTAAAAAAAAATATTTTCCCACTTCTTCTTAGTTTGACCTGGTGTCACTTTGCCAGACAGGCCCATTTTCTCATAAACTATCCTATTGCATGAGAAAAAGAGAAATTATTGTAATTGTGCTAATCACAGATATCAAAACGACAATTGTGAATACGGTCCGTGTAAATTCAGGCAGTTCATTTTTTCGTTTCAAACAAAAAATGAAAAAACAAAAACACACTTGTATTTCGTTTTTTCATTTTTTGCTTCACACGAAAAAACGGATCACAAACCCTCATCTGATTTTCGTTTTGAATAACAAAACGAAACCGGAAAAAACGGATAGCGAGAGCTCATTTTTGATTTTGGTATTTTTGTTTGAGGCGAGTGACCTGACCCGGAAGTTTCCTCTGAAGCTGAAGCAAATCCTTTGTGTAGAGAGCTGTTCGTTTATACACACGCTGCCACAACAGACAAGGCAGCCTGACTTTTCATATGTTGATTAAGGACAACGCAAGAATAGAGAAGCGTTAGAGATAGGTGTTTTATTTTACTGATAGCTAGCTTATGATCACGGACGTTTGCTTTAGTGAGTAGGGTGTATGTTGCTAGGCTACGCATTTAAAGGTGGAGGATACAATGGTGATGTTCAACATACTGCTTAGCCTGTGGCTTTTGTCAGACTCCAAAACCAACCAACACAGATAAGGAGTAATATTCTGATAAGCGAAGGACAGTGGATGACCCCATAAAGTAGCAAGACAGAAGACCAGCTGGACCACTTATATGGTGAGCTAATGCTAAAGTTGGCAAAAAATCAGCTAAAGCCCAATGTAAAACTGTGTAAATGCTGATGTATTAAGGTTTAGTTATATGTATGCTGTATGTGTTTCAGATACATGTCCTGTAAAGTCATCGCAGCAGCACAAAGTGTTTGCTTCAGCTTCAGAGGGAACTTCCGGGTCAGGTCACCTCAAACAAAAATACCTAAATCAAAAATGAGGTCTCTTTATCCATTTTTTCCATTTTCGTAAAAACGAAAAATCAGATGAGGATTCGTGATCCATTTTTTCGTGTGAAACAAAAAATAAAAAAACGAAAACAAGTGTGTTTTTGTTTTTTTGTTTTTTGTTTGAAACGCAAAAAACGTACTCCCTGAATGTACACGGACCCAATACTTACCAGAATTGTACTAAAAAAGGACAAAACAATAGAAGTAGGAAAATATTTCAGTTGCTTAATGACTGCAGTAAAGGTATATGTAGTGCACAAAACAAAAGAAACAAAACTGCGTTGATATTACAATGGAACTCCTAAATAGATTTATTCCTGTACCGCCATCCCACAGTGGCAGAGTTCTTTGCTCCGGTGAAAAACTCGTCGTTCTCACCCCGGAGCTTTATGAAAATTTCTGTTTGCTCTTTTGTCCCTAAAAGCTTTATTATCAGCTTTAATCACTAACAAGAAATTAGCTGTGTTTAAGGGGATATTCAGACAGGCAGTAAGAAAGAAGCTAGTTTACGAACGTGATTTAAAAAAAAAATTTAAATGTACCAATATAAAATAATATGCTTGATACTAAAACCAAAGGCCTAAACTTTATTTTTTGAACCGCCAGTTTAAAAAAAAAAACTTACATCGGAGAGCAAATTCATCTCCCACTTCGTCCACCATTATTTCAAAATAGTGTAAGCACTGTGCCGAAAGTAATTATGGGATAGGTAGGTCGGGAAAGGATCCACCAGATCCATCATTCCGATTCGGGGGAAAAGGAGGATGTATTCGTGGGCCGCATTTGAAGGTTCCTGTGAATTTGGACAGCCTTCGTTGTACACCGCCACCTACTGTTGAGGTATAGTCCATCATGTAAAACACTGGACTCCCATACGGGCTGAGACCTGCACCATTTGAAAAGAAAAAAAAGAGCATTTTCCTCCTGCTGTTTTCTGGCACGACCACATGCATAAAAACACTCTCAGTTTTACTGTAGCCCACTTACCTCCTCTTAGTTCTCCTCTTCATTGAGCCAAAATAAGACCTACTCTCTTCAGAGCTGTTCTTCCAGTTATTTCTATTATTCATTCTATCACTTACCTGTCTTACGTCCAGTGCTCCTTGTCCGGTCCACTGTTAGTGTCCCGGCTCTGAGTTCCGTCCCCCCGTGTTACAGCACCGCGTTCCCTGGAGTCACCTGTTCAAACATGTCCGCAAATTAAAACAACCATTTAGGTCGATTGTGGCAGCTCTAAAAAAATGACCTGTGCGGACGTGTGTCCTTTCCTAGATGAGCAGCCAAATACTTCATGGATACACAACACACAAATTACAAACTTTACCTGACGTCCCAAAACAATCTCTGCCTCTGTGTGTTTAAAAGGCATTTGTTTTCATTCTTTACCATTTTACTGTTTTATGCGTTTTTAATAGAATCAAACACAAACATAACAGAAAGCTAACTCTATTTTCTATAAATGAGCATCATATCATTTTAAAAGCAACGTTATCAAAGAGAGTGAAAATGATTCCAAAGCATAAAAGAGCAAAACTAAACTAATAAGAAAAAAATCTGGTGTAGTAAAATAAAATGTTCCTTAATATTATTCTCATCCTTCACTGGCATAAACTACTGGAGCAATTAACCCACAGTTAATTAGAAATTTCCCTCTCGGTTTAGCTGGATGAAACAGAGGTGCAGAATTGTACGCTAGATGATTCACAGCTCAATGGTAATCACACAAGAACAGCAGCAGGGTTTTGTAAATTAATCACATCTTCATTTACTTCACAGAAATTTCCCACTTCAACTTCATGATCTAGTTGTTTACCCAAGGAATTTATACCTTTTGAACCCCATCCTTCTTGTGTTTTCAGTATGCTTGTTGCATCCTGCTTTGCATAACAGAGTCAGTAGCAGCTTTTTTGAATATAATAAAGTATGCATAGAGATTAGTAATTTAAAAGTTTATTAATCACTTTTGGACTTATGATGCCATAGTTTTCACAGATGCTTGAGTTTTCTAAAACCATGTTCAATACTTAAACGAACCTGTATTAGCTACTTTTAGGACAGGAAAATGAAAATATGAAAACAGCAACAAATGGATCCAAATGGAGAAAAGCATTTAAATGCAAAATAAAGAATGCAGCAATGCCTTGTGTTGTTTCACCATATTTAGCCATAGTGCTGTATGACCACTGTGGATACGTGGTTTAAGCCATCTCTACGTGTCACTGACGGCAGGTGAACATGGGCCTATAGATACACTCTGTCACTGTATTGAACAGATCAGTGTGTGAATGCAAAGCAACTTTCTCCTCTTAAATTCAGACAAAACTGAGATCATTGTTTTTGGCCCACAGACACAAAGAGAAAGTGTTATCAGTAATTTTGAGTCTCTCTCTCTCTCTCTCTCTCTCTCAATGAAAATCATTACTAAGATCAGAGGAATAGTGTGGAAACCAGACTTAGAGAGACTTATCCATGCATTTGTCTCCAGCAGGTTAGACTATCTTTAAGGTCTTTAAGGTAACTTTATTGTCCCAAGCAGGGAAAATAGTCTTGCAGCTAGGAAGATGCACACGAAAAGCACACAGATACAACACAGAGATGTACAACAACAGACAATATCATAACATAGCATAAGCATCATATCATGGGTAGAACAAAGAACCAATAATAAAGATAAAAATTTGTGCAAAAGTGGGAGGCGCCCAAGCAGGCCCCAACAGCCTGAACCATCAGCAACCAACAAACATGAGCACCAGGAATTATATACCATTGACAAGTGAGCTGTCATTCAGCACCTGAATGGCAGCGGGGACAAAGGAAACCTTAAATCTCTTAGTCCGAAGAATAGGCACCTTCCACCGACGACCTGATGGCAGCAGTACAAATTCAGACTGGAGAGGGTGATCTGCACATTCCAAGATCAAGGAAGCCTTTCTGAACACTTGTCGTAAGCTGGACTTGAGTTCTCCCTGTAACCTTACCGGCCACTTTAACCAGGTTGCCAAGCCTGTTTTTATTGGCCAGGGTCAGGTTTCCGTACCAAGTAACAATGCAAAACATAAAAACTGATTCAATAAAACTTCTATAAAAGAGGGTCATCATCTCTGAACGGACATTAAAGGATGACAGTTTCCGCAAGAAATAGAGCCGTTGCTGAACTTTTTTAGTTGTGGAGGCAACGTGAGCATCAAAGCATAATTTATCATCCACGACCACTCCCAGGTATTTATAGCTGTTAACCAGCTCAATATCTGCACCTTTAATGCTGGTTAATTCAGGGCAAGGACTGGACTTCCTAAAACTGAGCATCATATCTTTTGTTTTGGACAAATTTAGTTGGAGGAAGGATTCATCACACCAAGATACAAAGTCATCTACTACAGGCCCATGACACAGCTCATCCCCTTCAAGTAGACTCACGATAACAGAGTCATCAGCAAATTTAAGAATATGTCTATTTGCGTATTTGCTGCAACAGTCATTAGTGTACAGAATGTAGAGTAATGGGGAGAGACAGCATCCTTGAGGCGATCCAGAGCAAGACTGAAGCTTATTTGAGAAACAGCCATTTACCCTCACACACTGGGACCTATTGGTCAAGAAGTCCAGTATCCAACCAACAAGGTTAAAATCCAAATTAAAAAGACTAATTAGCTTCTCTGCTAACAGATGTGGCTGGATAGTGTTAAAAGCAGATGAAAAATCTATAAACAACAATCTAGCTTGAGCTTTAGATCCCTCGAGGTGGCAGTACAAAAGATGCAACAGTGTGACAGTGGCGTCCTCCACACCTCTACCAGACCTGTATGCAAATTGTAGGGGATCCAGTAATTCATCTACCTGTGATAAAACTTCACTTTTAATAAGCTTCTCCAACGTCTTCATGACTAAGGATGTCAGCGCCACAGGCCTGAAATCATTCAGTGTTGAAGGCTTTTTTATCTTTGCAACAGGAACAATAGTGGAATGTTTCCATAACTTGCTGCATTCCTCCAGCAACCTTTTGTTGCTGGAGGGATTGTGTAAAAATGAAATGGAAGATGTTGCACAGCTGTTCAGCACAAGATGCAAGAACATGGCCACAAATATTATCCGGACCAGGGCTCTTTCTCTTTTTAGTCTGTTTTAAGTGTTTTTCCACACTTTTTACACTCAACGCAAATGTAGGAAGAATTCTGGTGGTGTCCTTTAATGTATTCACTGTATCAGTGAATTCATGATTATCAAATCTTAAATAGAAAGAGTTTAACTCATCAGCCAACTGCTTGTCAGAATTAAAACCAGTCAGGGCAATGTTCCTATGACCTCTATCAGAACAGCCAGTCATAAGTTTCATACCATTCCAGGCTTCTTTTAAGTTATTATTGCCCAGTTCAGCTTCAAGTTTTTCTTTGTACACAAGTTTGGCCCTTTTAATTTCAGACCTAATCTCTTTCTTAATTTCTTTAACCTTTGTAACATTACCCTCCTTAAAAGCGTTTTTCCTTTTCTGGATCAAGCCCTTAAGTGCTGAAGAAGCCCAGGGTTTATTATTAGGGAAAGACTTCACAACCTTGGTCGGAATGACATTGTCTCTGCAAAAGGAAATATAACTACATACAACGTCCGTCAGCTCATCTATATTGTCCGAGGAGTCTATGAAAGCTGACCAGTCAGTGCAGTCAAAGCAGCCTTGTAGGGCGAGAGAAGACTCTTCATTCCAGAGCGTCACCTGTCTTTTGTGCACCTTCTCCCTCCTCAGCACAGACTTATAGACAGGATAAAGATGCACCGTATTATGATCGGAGGATCCAAGAGCAGGTCCCGCCACCGACTTATATGCTCCCTTTATGGAGCCATAGCAGAGGTCCAAGGTTTTCTCATAACGCGTAGGGCAATTAACATACTGATAAAAGCTATTCAGTGTTTTCTTTAAGTTACAGTGATTAAAATCTCCCAAAATTATATTGGGAGCATCGGGAGAGGTTGATTGGAGAGACTGAATCACACTGAAGCTAGTGTTGGCTGCAACTTCCGCATTTGCCTTAGGATGGATGTAAACAATAGTGATGTACACACGAGGGAATTCCCTCGGAAGATAAAATGGTCTCAATGACACTGACAGGAGCTCGATGTCCGGCAAACACAACTGCTGACACACAGTAAAGTTGTTACACCATCTTCGATTTATGTACAGGCACACACCTCCTCCCTGTTTTTTGTGTGTTACCTCGCTGTCCCGATCCAGCCGAATAGGAGGTCCGAAGCCTGTTATGTCCAGGGAAGCGTCAGAATCTGAGGCGGAAAGCCACGTTTTAGTAAATGCCAAAAGGCAAGCATCCCGGTATTCTCGCTGATGAGTGACATATCCATGTATTTCGTCCATTTTATTCCTCAATGATTGGGCGTTGGCGAGAATAATAGAAGGCAGGGGGATACGGTTTTGATGAAACTGCTTCCGTAACCGCTCACGCACGCCGCCTTTCTTTCCTCTTTTTCTTTTGTTGCCCACATTCTGGAAGTTATTCCTTGCAATCACAGGGTCAATCCATATCTCCGGACTTATGTTGGAGATCTGTGTTGAAAAAAGTGCAGGGTCGAGTGCCTGGTGAGTCCATTTTAGATTTAAAAGAAACTCACGTGTGTAACGAAAAGTTTGTGAGTGCAGGTGACTCCAAGCAAGGTTCGTGAATAAGATCATTAAAAACAAGCGAAGTAAAATCTTCATTTTCCAAGCATCAACTCCATAGCAATTAAGCAAAAACAATACTTAAAATCTAGCCCATGAGAGATAAGACAAAGGGACAACAAAAACACTCAAACACACAGCACTAAGCAACCTGCTGCCGGTCGCCACACGAGCAGCGCCCATTTTCAGTGTCTAGCATCACATGAAAAAAATGAACTGTGAGAGAGTGACCTGTAACGGCCTGCTCACTGGCCTCTCTAAACCAGCTGTTAGACAGCTGCAGTACATCCAGAACGCTGCTGCTCGAGTCATGACAAGAATCAGGAAATACGACCATATTAGTGCAGTGCTCCGGTCTCTGCACTCGCTTCCTGTCGCTCAGAGAATAGAATTTAAAACAGCTCTGCTTGTGTACAAGTCTTTTCATGGTTTGGCACCGAAGTACATCTCTGACATGTTAGACACATATGAACCATCTCAGGCCCTGAAAACTTCAGGGAGGGGTCTCCCGGTGGTTCCCAGAGTCAACAATAAACACGGTGAGGCTGCATTTCAGTTTCAGGCGGCTAAAATCTGGAACAGTCTTCTTGAGGATGTGTGACAAGCCTCAACTCTAACAATATTTAAATCCAGGCTGAAGATAGTTCTTTTTACCCGTGCAAATGACAATTGAAAGTATTTTATCTGCACTCTTGCTTTTTATCGTAATTAATATTTTTTTAAGTTGATGTTTTTTTCTGTTTATCTGTTTTCTTAATTGATGCAACTATGAAGCACTTTGAATTGCCTTGTGTATGAATTGTGCTCTACAAATAAACCTGCCTTGCCTTCAAAGCTGTGAACCATTTTTTAAAGAGGCCACATGTCAGCAATTTCTCAAAGCCATACACACATCTCTCTCAATAGATCAGCATTACTGCTGCTATGATGACCTTCTGTTCATTGTGTAAAGGAACTGAACAGCAGCAGCTGCAGTCTACCCTAACATTAGCCAAACATTTGAATTATGCGTGTTTTTTCATTGCCTGTTTCCATTAATCCATTATCTATACCATCTGTTATCTGCTGTAGTCCCCTTTGCAACCCTGATGCGGAGAGAGGGGGCGCAGTGCCTATCTCCAGTGGTAAGAGGTAAACCCTAGACAGGTCATTGCCAGTTTGTTTGAATTACTAATGTCTTCAGAGTTTTCTTTTATGTTATTTTTTGATTTTAATATGCCAGTTTCTAATATTCCATTAATTTTATTAGACCATTGAAGAAAATATATCCGTCCTCTTTTTGACATTTTTTTTGTCTTTTTCAAAACTAGAAATAAAATACACATCAGCTCTTAATAAAGTCATTCCCTTGCCCAACAATAACATTGGTTTGGGTATAAATAACTGTTAATGATAATTAATTTCAAAATCAATCATTTAGATCCAAGTCAGGGACCAAATGATAATCAGGCATCAATATCCAACAGCTCTCTATTTCTGTCAAATAATATTTTCTAAATACCTTTCTGATGATGTTTGGTATCATAAAACAATAGGTGACCAAGTGAAGTTGCACACCAGCATTCTCAAACAGCAAGCCCAAAAATACTCCAACTACATGTTAAACTATTTCAGTCAATAAGATCTTTAAAGTATTACTCTCCCATATCAATTTTTTTTTTTTTCTGATAAACTGTATAAATTAGTGTCTAATAGGGCTGTCTACATGTCTGGTCATTATTTTCAATATTCTTGTATATATAAAAAAAAAAAAAAAAAAATCCTCACAAAAACCATCAGTGGAGTGCCCTCTTCAGTAATTTTTTTTACAACACACTTAAATTTGAATTGGGCATTAAAACTTGTTCAAGGATTATTGCTTATGACAGCAGTCCTGCCACTGTGGAGTATAAAACAATCCTAGTCTCGGCCACACCTCCATAGTAAGGCTGGGCGGCATATCAAAAATTTACTGATACTGAAATTGATGACTGTTACCAACGTTATTTTTGCCTGCGTCGGAAATGTGGGATATAAAAAAATGAAAAGATGTGTTTTAGTGTAGTGGTGCTCCTGCCCCTTTAAGAAAGAGTTATTGGCTTAAATCAAATGACTATGTACAGTTATGTGACTTCATCCCATCCAGAAGGAAGTAGCGCTGTCAATGTAACTGAGTCACTATATTTAGCAAGTGTACAGACTCCTCTAGTGACTCTTTTTTTCAAAAAAGTGAATTTTTATATTATTGGATACTTTGAGACACTAACGTGGAGCATGTATTATTGCTTTCACTGAGCAGTAGAGCAGCAGTGACCCCAGAGCACTCCAAGCAAACTGCAACTCCATCTCCTCAGGTAATGCTCATTCAGAACAGATATTAACCCTGCTGAGTCAAGAATGTTGATACAGCACATACAGTTGAAGTCGCCACTGGCTGACCCTAGCTGTGCGCTGATTAAAATGCTAATTATTTTTTGTCTAAAATATGACTGTATATTAAAAACACTGATTTCATTCACAACACCGTCACTTCCTCATCTGGTCATTAACCGTTATGGAAGTGAAAGCCAGGTCTGCTCTGCAGGTATCACCATCTGACCTGTGAAATGTGTTTCTACAAGAATGGCAAAATAAAAATGCAATAGTGTTATTCAATAGAGAATAGAATAGAGAAATCTCTTATCCCACAAAAGCGAAATTCAGCTGTAAATGTGATAATAATAATATCACTCAAGAAGGGTAGAAAAAGTTTAAAAACTCAATTAAGAATGATGCAATACATTGAAGACACAACTACAAAGTACTGTGCAGTTACAGAAAAAACAAAACGTGTTATACTCAGATTAGAAACTCTCTTATAACCCGCCCAGAGGTGGCCAGACCGTAACATGAAACATGATTCATCCTCTTTCAGACCTCAAACAAACACAACACAATTTATAAATAATCTGTCATCTATTTACAAGCTTTTATTTTACAAAATACTTTTAAGAATAACGAATAAGCTGGGTGTACCATCAGGGTCCCTAAAACAGCAAACAAGCTAAACGTTAATCAAAATACAACTAAAATAAAGCAAGTTACAAAAACTTACATCCCTAAATTAAGATAAACAGGTTAAAAATTGATAGTACAAATAAACGGCAGTTTCCCCCATCAAACTCCTCAGTCTATGGTGTTTACCAAAGTTCTCAAAGCACTGAACAAGTGTGTCTGTCCCTGGGCCTGGGAGTATGGAGTATAGTGTACGTATGGGGGGTATGAATGAGGGTATAGCGTCCTTTTTTCGTATGTCCTGTATTTGTAAGAATGTGTACACAAGAAAGGGAGGGTACGTATGAGTGTCTCTGTCTGTCTATGTCTACCTGTCAGGTTGGGTGTTTGGCTGCTCTCTGGCCTGATGCGTCTTCTTCCCTCCCCGTCACTCCCCGTCGGTGATGGTTGCTCCTGCCCGCTGGTTGATGATGACTCTCGATGCCTGGGGCTGGGGGTCCCGGTTGCGGCCCGGCTCGGTCCTGGTGCATGTCGGGCGGGTCCTGGGTGGTCCGGTGTGTCGGGCGGCCGCTTTTTCGGGCCGATGTCCTCCTTGGATTGACTGGGGCACCTCTTATGGGGGTGCCGGGTTTGTAGAATAGGTTGGTGCCGTCCGGTGGATCGGTGGGGACCGTGCCTGGCGCCCAATCCTCCTGCCGGTTCCAGGACTTCAGCTGGCTGGTCTGTTCACCTGGTGGGGCTGTCCGGCATTGGCTGGGCCCCTGATCTTGGCGCCCCACGTGGGGCGGGATCTGGACCCTGGAGCTGGAAGATCTGGATGTCCAGGTGCCGGCTGGGCGTGGCCTGGGGAGGGCGTACATCCGCTGCGGCTCTTGCTGTGGCTCCCTGGCGTGTGGATGTGTGGAAACGGGCCGGGTTGTTGGCGGTGGGTATTGGTCCGGGGTGGCGGCGGCGTGTGTTGTCCGTCGGTTGGCTGCGGGTCCTCCTTGCCTGCGGCGGCGGCGGGGGGCCCTTGTCGGCTGGTCCCTGGTTGGGTGCCCCTGGTCCCCGTGGCCTCCGGTTCCTGATCCGGGCCCGCCCTGGCGTAGCCGGTTACCGGCGGAGCCCGTGGGCTCGTCACTGCGATCTCTCGGGCCCCAGCATTGCGGCTGGTGGGTGCTCCCCTGGGGCTTCCATCTGTTCCTCTCTTGGCGGGTGATCGACCCTGCGCTGATCCGCCTGTGGACTCTGTACTCTGTGGGACGCTGGATGCATACATCTCTTGCCTCCTCCATGTCTGTGCCGATTCCTGTAGGACGGATTGACGGTTCCTTACACCAGCTATCAATCACTTGCATGGGGAAACCTTATTCCGACCTGCATGCTCGCACACACATAGGTGTGGGGACATAGGTGAGGACGGACATATCTTAAGCTGAGGTTATCATCATTAGTTAGTTGTTCACAGGAGCTTACCAGAAACATTTGTATTATGTTCATTAATCAATGCTTGTGTGTAGTGAATGTGTAATTCTTTGTTTATTCTACCAGATCCGAACTATTGGTTTGGTTCTGTACACTTTGTTGTTTTTGTTTTGTATTACTGTTTCTCTGCCGTCCGGCAGAGGTGGAGGACTGGGATGTTTTCTTGTGTTCTTTATTTGCCTCCCTGTCTTGTGTCATCGGTTCGCCCCTCTGTTGGTCCGGTTTCTTTTCTTCACCTTCTTCCTTTCTCCCTTCTTGTCTCAGTTTAATGTCCATGACGTCAGGAAATTGAACCCACAGTAATCACTAATAAAGATTTTTCATACATATACATCAAGTGGCGTACTACAGCGAAGCTGTAATACTCTGCTTGGGAAAGTAAAACTGTTGGGCTTGTACTTGGTACTCAGACACCAATTCTGAGTAGCATACTGCTAGACAGGACACGTAAAAAAAAAAAAAAAAAAAAAAAAAAAAAAAAAAAAAAAAAAAAAAAAAAAAAAAAAAAAAAAAAAAAAAAAGCACTGAACAAGTGAATGTGCGCCTTGTTGGGACGAGCAGAGGAAAGATGATCCGCAGAGCCTCACTTTATTTGCCCATTCCTCTTGGGCACAAATCTGGATTTAACATCTTCTGAATTCCACCAATTATTGAAGGTCCCCTGCAGTTTAAAATTAGCATTTTAGATTGCAGCACCTTACAACTGCAGTTGTAACTCATAAACATACACACGGTCCTTACCTATTTTTAAAGCCATCCTGGAACACATGAATGGTATTTATTTAAAGGCTGGGCCAACATCATACCCTGTGGATTAAAAATTGTATTTGACCAAAAATCATATTTGAAGGAAGGCAATCAAGAAATTGATAAATTTTATTTTTCTCAAAGTATAAACCAACAAAATTTGTCATATTTTCCCTTGCAGTGCATCATAAATATAATCAGATATGTAGATAAAATGTGTATAATTATGGCCTACATAATACGACACAGCAGGGCATTATGATAAATCAATAGAAGAAAAAGCTTGTGTTCATGGAGAGGAAAGACCTGCTCTGTTCCACAGCAACCATGCACTCAGCCAGCTTCCTGCTGAAGGTGTATCGACTCAAGGTCACTCATTTGAACCCCACCATGTCAACTCATTTATCCATTTAAAGTCTGCTGCTACACAGCTATTGGTGCACAGAATCCCATCAACCACACTGGCAGCACCAACCTATGTAATTTTGTTCAATTTGAACTGTTTTTTTGCTGGAATGGCCTGTAAAATGTGTTAAAATGAAGGATGATACAGTTTTATTAGAGATGGCAGCAACCTACAGAATTGTAAGACTGGGGGGATACTAGTGGCAAAGGGACTGTTTTATATCTAATGCTATTTTTGGAAACACTTATTTATCATTATCTTTGGCTCATGGAATTACATTTTTGTATCACACACACTATCTATTTAGTTTATTTCTGTTTGATTAAATACTGAAACAATGACAAATTAGACTAATTTACAAATGACTTGTATACTTTACACAGTGGAAATTGTATACAAAGTCAATTTTGCAACCTTACCTTTTTCAGTTGTGTTTAGGTTCAAGAACGTTTTATATTTGCCTCCATGTCCAAATCCCAGAAATAAAAAAAAAAGTGAACATTTGGATATTTGTTCCGTGTGAAAGATCAAGTCAGGTGTAATGTTGTCTGAGAGCAGTAGTTTGGAGACAGTAAAGCTAGTGCAATTATTGCTAGGGATGGGTATCATTTAGGTTTTATCCGATACCGGTGCCAAACCGGTACTTTTGAAATGGTGCCGGTGCTTAAACGGTATTTGAACCAGTGCTTGAAACGGTGCCTAAAGAATGTAAAACATACAAACATGGTCCAAATACCCTCTTATTTTTTATTTTTTTACTAGGTCTGTCAAACAATAAAAACATTTAATCTAATTAATCACAGTATATGTTAATCAATCACCATTGCTAAATATGATCCCAAAAAAATACTAACTAGAACTTTCTGTATAAATAAAGGGACAAATCTAGATGCAGTTGCTCTAAAAAAAACAATAAATATAGGAGAAATCAGTTAACTTTTTGCTTTGAACTCCACAGTCACATTCACAATTTATTTGTGGTCTAATATGAATAATAACAAATAGAGGCAGAACTAAGCCAAGTATATAAATAAACATAACATTTGGATATCAGTAGTCTCTGATAAATATCACATAAATAAAATGTAATATAGGCTTAGTAATCAAATAACACAATTGATCATTTTCCAAAAGTAAACAGCAGATTCTTCAGTTCAACATAACAGGAAATAAACGCTCTTATTGTGAAGATGGACACAGCTACTTCCGCTAATATTTTAACACTAACTTAAGTCAGAAAACATCACCTTAATTGAATAATTTCATTTTTCAACGCAGCGGTATCTCACTATGAAATGTACTGAAACTATACAGTGAGCCAACATGCATAAATATAATTAAATACGAAGCATTTAAACTTTAAGCACCGCACACCCCAAAACTCTGACTGCACTGCACACACAGCAAACACTGAAACGCACACTGGAGCTGATATTGACAGATAATTCCCACAGACAACTTATAAACTTATATCACCACAAAGCCAATACGCCAATAATAATATACTCCCATGTCATTTAGGACCACAAACACATGCTGCTGCACAACAATCCACAACAATCCGTAGTTTGGCAGATTAGGAGGGAGAGCTTATGTGGTGCGGGCTGAATTATAAACAGGGCGCTGTTCTTTGTATGCGTTAAATGGGTAACAAAAACACACACACAAAAAAGTTAATTCTAGGAATTAATCCACCCGCGTTGGTACCATAATTTCCACAGCCCTTATTTTTAACAGTTTTTTTGCACAGAAATAGCCATGTTTACCTTATTGCTCTTGACTGATGGCACGACCAGAATCCACAGTGTTTGACATCCCAGGGGGGAAAAAGGACCGAAATAAGGCACCGAACTGTGCGCTGCTTTTCGGTCTGGTTACTACCGTTCATGTCAGAACCGGTGCCGTAATGGTCCCGGATATCGGTACCCATCCATAATTATTGCAGTATGGAATGGCTGCTTGTGACAGCTATAATTCAGAAGACTAAAATTTTAGTAACATTCTAGCCTGACGTAGCCATACCCAATTCAATTCGATTTCAATTCAGTTTATTTATATAGCGCCATTTCACAATAGATGTCATCTCAAGGCACTTTATAAGAAGAGTTATTACAATACATAATGGTTCTAAAAATTTCCAGGTTTTTCAAGGAATTTTCATCATAAGGGTCCCCCCCGGCCCCTTGACTGAGTAAATATGTCAAAAGAAAATTTGACCTGTATTAAATACAGGTATGTAAACTATTTAATGTCCAGCATGTCTTGGGGTTCATAATATTAAAACTGTCTCCTGGCATTAGTTTAATATTTGTTGTTGAGATATAAATGTGTCAAACCTTTAAGGAAATAAGTCTCTTCTGCCTAATTTCATATCAGATTTGTATGATTAAAATGAAAAGTAATTTTGTTGCTTTTTTTCTCTTCCATAATTCCTCACAAAATCAAAGAGAAATGTGTGTCAGACCTATTTTGGTAAGAGCAGAATACTAAGGCATGTGGGTAATGGTGAGGAAAGGAAGCATTTGGAAAAGTTTCAACGTGTAATAAAACTTTTCTTCTTGCTTCTTTTTAGTCTTCAGTGGCTTTGAGCTGGAATGATAGGTTGTTCACAAAATAGCAGTTTCAATTTGTTTATGTGCACCATGTGTATGTTTCACTGCGTTTGTTAACGACTCAATTAAAACAGAGTGATAACGGGCTTTGCTGGCTGGTAGAGATAAGCCTGCACACGACTTCTCTCATACAGCTACTTTTTTCTGATTTCTTTGAGTTGTCATAGCTTCTTACCAGCCTGCCTTCTTGGATCCAACCCCTGGAAGATCCAAAAGTGTTAGTTAAGGCATCAGAGTGATCACTGTTTCTAACTGCATCAGCCTCCATTATTAAAAACATATTATTATTTATATATTTATAGTGCGCTCCCTTCATATTTACATGCACTCAATCCTCCTAATGATGGTGGTGATTTTGCTAACAGAGGCACTGCAGGGAGCAAATAAAAACATTTTCTTAACTTCAAGGAAAAGAGTTAAGAATTTTCTCCATATTTATAGCCCATAAATATTAAGTTTTTCATTTGTTTTTATCCTGTTTTCACCTCTTTGTCGGAAAGGCTCTGTTTTTTTGATGTGCTGCATCCCATAATTTATCCTAAATACAGCAGAACAGCATACAATATTGATCTTACATTTTTTTCCATAAATTAAAATGTGAAGAGTACAGTGAACTGCTACAAGAGGTCCCTAACTGAGTTATTACCGAACTGTTTGTGATTATGTTTCTTTACTAATGTTTTCCATCGTTTCATATACTAGAACTAAAATGGCAGAGACCAAAAAACAGATCAGGCAGATTAGTGATAATGTAGGGATTGTAAAAACAATGACATCTTTTTATCTTATTAATCAGATGGTAGTAATCATGATTTATCAGCATCCCTAAACATGACTGAAAAAGTAAAATGTTTTGAGTAAATAAAGGACAAACGTTGTTGTTGCTCTGTTACAGACATACAGGAGAAATACAAGTTCTGTAGAACTTTTGTTTTGAACTCAACTCTCACATTTACATGTTACCCTTTTAACCTATTGGCCAGTTGCTAAGGCAAAGTAACTTATTAATATTTCCTTTTTTTATGTAAAGCTGACCATTTCTTCTGAACAACAGTGAGAATATTTATCAACACATTACAATGAAAAAAGGGTAACGTGATATTGTTCATTCAAATTAATAACTGCCATTTAAAACAAAATAAAACTATTGATTTGACAGTAAAACTAATTATTTTTGCATTTAAAGACATCAAGTTTCTATTTATACTGAACTAAATATCTGTCCAAAGGACCCAAAACACTGTTTTTGATTTCTCTAAATGTTTTTATTTTTCTTCATGACCTGCAGGTAATATTTTTAGTTTGAGTCAAATTAATTGCTGTGGAACCAGTAGTGTGCGGGCTGCATTGTGGGTAACCATGTTTTCAGCTGTTTTCTTCTGTTTTTGGTGTTTACAGCATTCTGATTGTCTCTTGATTTTGGTCTTGATTTTAAATGTAATGTTGTGGTTGGCACCATGAGTGAGGGGGTCATTCAGAGTAAAGACATTGCTGTGCCAGTCTACTGTTCAGATATGGAAATTAAAATAAATGGATTGCACTGATTTTATAAAATACTAACTTTTTGTGCCTTCTGATTCTAAAATTGCTTGGGGTCATGTGATGTATGAGACACAGGACAATTGTAAACCTTGGTATATTTGAGTGTAGTTCCTAGCCTGTTCTTATTTCTTTGCCAAGATTATTAAATGCACCTGATGTAATCTGTTTGCCAGTTCTCTTGTTTATTATATAGAATACATATTATTTTTGAAGTGTTGTTTAATTATATTTAAATGAATTAACTGGTATCAATGCAAATACAATTTATGTTAATTTGGTTCAATCTAAATATATTAGATTGGTTAAATTTTGAAATATTAGTTTGGTTCAGTAACCAAAATACTGTGGTATGTGAAGAAATGTATTTGGATTTAACTAATTATTATATATTATTTATTAATATATTTTTAACCGCTCAGCATGTTTTACCTGATTTAATTTTTAGTTTAGCTTTTAACTGTTTATTTATTAATCTGCTTTGCATTTTTATTATTTGTTTTACACTTATTGTTTTATACATTATATACTTTATATTTTTTGTAAACTTTATATTTTAATGTATTTTAATCTTTCTTGCCAGTGTTTCCTCTCTTGGGGGACCCCTGCATCGGGGCGGTGGTCGGCTGTGCCTGCCTGGGTGCCCCCCAGGTAGCGATTGGGTGGAGGTGGGGGTACCAGCCCTCCCTCCTCTGGGCGCCCTGGGTCGGAGCCTTGGCTGCTGCTGTTGATCTGCTGCTGCCGATGCAGATGGCTCCCATGATGGCATTTCCTGGCTCATCTGTAGTCAGCCCGCTTTTTGTAGCTTCTAAGTGTGTGTGTGTGTGTATGGCTAATGGGTTGGGTTGGGAGGGGGTTGTATTTGCATTGATTATTTTATTTTTGAAGGGGGGGGGGGGGTGGGGTTATTTTAAATCTGTAAAGCACTTTGAGTAACTTTGTTTGTTTGAAAAGCGCTTTATAAATAAAGTTTGATTGATTGATTGATTGGATCAAGGCAAATAATTAAGGTTCAATCAAGTACAGTAATATGGTTTACATGAATGTAACATTTTTGGCTCATATTAGTTGACTCAATTTAGATTCTTTGAAGTTGAATATTTTGGATGTGAAAATGTAACATAATTTATCTAGTTTGAGTGAGGTTATTCTTTTTACGGTGTACATAGCTCAACATTTGCAACCAAAGACCTCTTCTGTTTGTCTTGAAAGGGTATGAGTTGATGGAATTCTATAGAACTTGCAGCTTTCTTGTTTTCAATCAAAGCATTTGTGCAACCAACATGACTAAACATGATCATGTCTCCTTCAGAAGACAAGCGCAACAGAACTGGGTGTAACATAGACTGACAATCTTTCTAGAAAGAACGGTTCACACTGCATTTTTCGACTGTCACAAAGGACTGCTTCATGCCACACAGTGCAAGCTCCACTGAGCTCTCGGGTTGTGTCAAACTGAATGTCCCAAGATTTCAGTAGGTCAAACTAGGCAACCTACTGGTCTCACTCCCAGGCTGCATATTCATTGGTCAATGGCAGACTGGGGTGTAGAATTTCTGACACTGCCTAAAGACTGCTGAGGGCTGGTTTTGGTCATATGAGTAACCAATAAGCTGTCGGGAAGAATGTCAGACTGCACAGCCACAGAGCTGAGAAAAACATGCACAGTTCTTCAACACAATTATTTTCACGGCAAAAGAAAAGGTCTAGGACACCCACAAGTGCACATTGTGATTCCAGCTAAAGAGATGTTCTCATGGAACCCTTGATAAGAATTTAATTGTGGGATAAATAGAGCAGGTCATTCTGTGCATGAATCAAAATAATTAATCAAGTTAACTCGACAAATTAATCAACCTGCATTAATGCATTTATTTTGACGGCCCTAAGTAAAAGGAAGCACAAAGCTTTCAAGTCATTTCCATCCATTTAAAATGACGAGCCAACCAAAGAGAGCATACATCAAAGAAGCTGGAAGCAACCACATTACATCTGTGGAGGAGCTGTAGACATTCACAGCTTAGTTGGGAGAATATCTTGACCCTAAAGCTTTTATTTGCACAAGCTACAAATTCCATTTCCAGGAGTACAACATTAAACATAAATGGAAAGGTTCAGATCAACGCATGTTGGCCACAGACACTTTCCATCTAATCTGGCTCAGATAAACCTGTTGTTCTTAAGATGTGCAAACCTGGCTTTGGCATGCCCCAAAAAACTGTATATTGAAACAGCAGGGCACGAATACAAATACATTCACACTTTTCAGATTTGTAAAAATAAATTAGAAAAATAATCATTGTTACACTCCATAATAATTTTACAGGTCTCACTCTCTGTTTTATTAAGTCTCAATAAAACACTTTAATGTCCATGGTTTTATTGCCACAATTTCAAAACCTTTAGGCAGTTTTAAAACTTTTGAAGGCACTGCATCGGTTCTGTAATGTTTTTAAACAACTCAACACAATCTATGTAGAGCAGAAAAAAGGATAAAGGAACTATTATTAAAAGTATTGAATATTTGATCCAGAACAGAACAAGGATGGAAAACAGACTTGGGGGCAGCACCATCACTGAAAAGAGGGTAACTATTAGTGCAGGTAGGTATTGGCTGTGACCCAAATGAGTCTTTTAGTAGAAGCGAGGGAATCTGAACTCTTACAATGATCTGAGGCTGGAGGAGGCCAGAGAAAGTTGGATCTTGTAAGCGTGTGGTTGGCAGATTTTGTGAATAAAGAATATTTTTTGTTTTCCTTTCCCTTGTCTCTAGGTGGCAGAAGGATGAGGATGAGCCTTGAGGGTGGAAAGACAGGTAGGTTCAGCGAGATCTGACAGGTCAGTTCCAGCAGGACAGTCAGAGGAGCGGCACGTAGGACTGAAGGGACGGTTCCAAGAGAGCAGAAACGAAACAGCGAGGAGCGCAACAGCTAGAAAGGCAAAGGCAATAGACGAAGGTAGAAATTAGTTTTTTTACCAAGGAAATTAGAGGTGGCCTGATTGGCCCTCGATAGGGTTTACACATCTGGAGTCTGCATTAGGTAAACCCTCCTCTTTTCAGCTGCTTATTTTGGTGTTTTCAAAAGACACTGTGTGACTTATATTAGTGTAATATTTCCAGCACGGTGTGTCATTTGAATGAGCCATTGCTGCATGGCGAGATGCAAATTTTATAGCATTTGTGCCACAAGCTGGATAGTAATATTACTGCAACCCTGCAGCTTCAACTCTAAACATAACTCAAATCTCAGAACAATCATCCTAATGTGTAAATAAATCACAAGAGAACAGAGAAATGAAATACAAAAGAACAGATTTAGATACAAATTAAAACCAAAGCACAAATGAAAACCCAAAGAACATAGAAGAATCTGCTGTAGAATCCTAGCAAAAAACCCCAAATAACCCAGTGCTGTGACAATTAACAGTTCTCACTTTTAAAAGGGCTGTATCATGCAAAATCAGCTTTTTGGAGTTTTCAACCATGTGGTAATGCAATGTTCTCATAAAAAACACCACCAGAGTGGTATTTGGCTTAATTCACGCATGTCTGAGTAATACTCTTGAATTCTGCTCTCTGAGCAGCTACCCCTCCCTCTCCTGGAAATCGATGAGCATTCCACTAGTGACATCACTGGTTGAAAGTTGAGAGCTAGAGGTGATTACACAGCCCCTGCAGGCAGAACAGCTTATCCATGGTAGATTTTCAAACACACCATCTTCCTTCTCACAGTTTATGGCAGCTTCGGTTTTTGGCATTTTAAAACACTTTTTTTGTGAAAACGCCCTTTTGGCTGCAAGGATTACAGTATTTTATTCTACATTCCTAAAGAACAGCAGCTGGATCAAAGAGCAAAGATGCCTGATGGACAGAGAAGTAAGTGGCTAAATGCTAATGCTAATGCAGGTTGGCCAGTTATTAAGCTGCTAATGTGATCTTATAACAGCACTGTGTAGTTAATTAATTGATCCGTAGCATATCAGAATGTTCAGTAAAAAGCTGCAAACAACACCCACGACTTTTTTATATACTGGGCTGGAAAGATTTGCTTAGTGGACGCAGTTGTGTTGGTCTGGGCTCTGCTAAGGTCTGGAGATTAAGCAAATGAAATAGGCTTTATTTACTCAGTTTTTAACAAAAAAAATTAACTAAAACAAATGTTTGAGCCCTTAATATTACAGAGTGTAATTTATTATTGTGATTATTCGTGGGAGTACTGTTTGTGATGACGCCTAGCACTGTTTGTTTCAGTTTGGTCTGCGCCCGGCTGTGCAACGCGGTGGAGCGGAGCGTAGCGGGGTTGCAGGAGGCGGGTTTATAGACAAACAAGCCGTTTCACTTCATGGTCTAACATTAACTACAGGTTACAAGTTAAATTTCAGGACAAATTAATACTGTATGACTATCCCAGAAGTTGAAAGCTGTAAAATAGAATGATACAGCCACTTTAATGAAATGCTTAAAACTGCATAATCAACTGGATTGTTATATAATGTTTTAAAAGTTAACAGTGAGAGCTGCAGAATGACAATCAGATACTCAATTACTGTTACCCTCCTTCTGGCTGAATGCCACACTTAATATCAATATGTTAATGAGATGTTTCAGGGCCAATCATGTGTATACGCTCACTGAATTGCCATCTGACAGTTGAGTGATGTTATGGTGATTTAGGCGCTGACCTTTAGATCGGGCAACAAATGAGTCGGAACTGAAAAGTTCTGAGCTTGATTGCCTTTGTAACTGGATGTCCCTGGAAACAGAAAGAAAACAAAGTGATTAACTGTTACATAGACCACTCGTGCTGGGGAAAAAACAACACAAACATTTTAGACTGTAATGTTTTAAAAACGACTGCTTCACATAGAAGTCTAGATTATGTATACTGGACTATTCCAACATATTTCATTTTATAAATAATGCCCAGAACCTCTAACTATCTTAATGTTTTTCCTTTTTTGTATGTAACAGAGGAAACAGGAAAACACCCATGGTAAGCGTCTAGGGGCCTGTTCCAGAAAGCTTGGTTAACTTACCATATGGTAAACTCTGAAGTCTCGGTTAATCAACAAAAAACCTGCTTAGCCTGAGTACGTCGGTTCCAGAACACCTGATAAGAATGAGGTTATTCAACCTAAATGGTTAATGTAAATGGCCTGTATTTGTATAGGTAAGGCAAGGCAATTTTATTTGATTAGCACACTTTCAACACAAGGCAATTCGAGGTGCTTTACATGATTAAAATTAGAACACATAATCACTAAAAGAAAGCATAAAACACTGAGCAATAAGATTTGAAGATTAAAATACAAGAAAGCATTCACAATAAAACAAAAATCAAGACAATAATTTGTATGAAAAAAATAAAATAAAAAGCAATAATACAGTAGGATCAGTTACTCATAATTCAATTCAATTCACTTTTATTTATTTGCGTAAATTCACAACAGATATCATCTCAGGGCCGTTTAGAACTAAATAAATTTCAGTACAATTATATAAACATTACAATCAGTTAAGTTTTCTATGTAAGGAGACCTAGCAGATTGCCATGAGTCATAAGCACGTCTAAATAGGTAAGTTTTAATTTTAGAGAGATCAGATCAGAAGATCAGAAGATCAGATCAGAGATCAGATCAGAGATCAGAATAGGTTTTATTGCCATTGTTTGAGAACAAGTTCACAAACTAGGAATTTTTCTCGGTACAATTGTGCAACATAAAACATTTAACATAAATAAAAATAAAACAAAAATAAAAAGAATGAGCTATAAGGCTAAAGTCTTTATAAATATTATAATCTATATGTATATAAAAGAACTATGAAGAGATAAACATCCTTTTAACATAAGAACAGCAGCAGGGTTCCATTCACAGATGTGCAGGTAAATGACAGCAGCAGATCTAAGTGTGGTCAGACCACACAGTGCAGTAAAATAAAGTTATGTAGTGCAGATGGGCATATCCTACATGGGTCTTTACCTGAACTATCGGGTCTTGTTATTGTTCATGAGTCTGATGGCGGAGGGGAAGAAACTGTTCAGGTGGCGGGAGGTGTGGGTCTGGATGGACCGTAGCCTCCTGCCTGAGGGGAGGAGGGAGAATAGTCGGTGTCCAGGGTGAGAAGAGTCAGCTGTGATCCGACCCACACGCCTCCGGGTCCTGGAGGAGAACAGGTCCCGGAGGGATGGGAGCCTACAGCCAATCACCTTCTCAGCAGCACGCACGATGCGCTGCATTCGGTGTTTGTCCCAGTCTGCGGCGCCGGGGAACCACATGGTGATGAGGGAGGTGAGGATGGACTCGATGATGGTCGTGTAGAACTGCACCAGCATCTTGGTCGGCACCTTGAGTTTCCTCAGCTGCCGCAGGAAGTACATCCTCTGCTGGGCCTTCTTGATGAGGGAGCTGATGGTTGTCTCCCACTTGAGGTCCTGGGGATGGTGGTGCCCAGGAAATGGAAGGAGTCCACGATGGAGATGGGGGTGGGAGAGTCCATCAGGGTGAGGGGATATGGTGGGGCTGTGACTTTCCTGAAGTCCATGATCATCTCCACTGTCTTCTGGGCGTTCAGCTCAAGGTTGTTGTGACTGCACCAGGAAGCCACCCGGTCCACCTCTCTCCTGTAGGCGGACTCATCACCGTCTGAGATAAGTCCGATGAGGGTGGTGTCGTACGCAAACTTGATCAGCTCTACGGACTGGTGACTGGAGGTGCAGCAGTTTGTATACAGCGAGAAGAACCAGGGGGAGAGTACACAGCCCTGAGGAGTCCCAGTGTTTGTAGTCTGATTGTCCGAGACAATCTTCCCCAACCGCACATGCTGTCTCCGGTCCGACAGGAAGTCAGTGATCCACCTGCAGAGGGAGTCGGGCACGCTGAGCTGGTAGAGCTTGTCTCGTAGCAGTCCAGGGAGGATGGTGTTGAAGGCAGAGCTGAAGTCCACAAACCGGATCCTGGCGTAAGTTCCTGGGGAGTCCAGATGCTCCAGGATGAAATGGAGGGCCAGGTTCACTGCATCATCCACAGACCTGTTGGCTCTGTAGGCGAACTGCAGTGGGTCCAGGAGGGGGGCGGTGATGTCCTTGAGGTGGGGCCGAACCAAGCGCTCAAATGACTTCATGACCACAGACTTCAGCGCCACCGGCCTGTAGTCATTAAGTCCTGTGATCCGTGGCTTTTTGGGGACAGGGACGATGGTGGAGGTTTTGAAGCAGGACGGCATGCGACAGAGCGCCAGGGAGGTGATGAAAATGTCCGTGAACACGGGGGCCAGCTGATCCGCGCAGTGTCTCAGGGTGGAGGGGGAGACACCGTCCGGCCCGGGGGCCTTCCTCCTGTTCAGCCTCAAGAACTGTCGGCGCACATCCTCCTCCTGGATGGAGAGGGCAGGGGGGGAGGAGGGGGGGTCTGAGGAGTCCTTTGATGAAGTGCTGGGGTCGTTGATGGTTGGGGTGATGGTGGGGGGAGCAGAGGTGTGAGGAGCAGACGGCTGTTCAAAGCGGCAGTAGTGTGTATTCAGGCCCTGGGCGAGAGTCCGGTCGTTCAGGGCCTGGGGGGCTTTGGGCTTGTAGTTTGTGAGAGCCCTCAACCCCCTCCACACGGCTGCAGAGTCATTGGAGCTAAAGTGTTCCTGTATATGGTTGGAGTACACAGATTTTGCTCTTCTCACTTCACTGCTGAAGTGGTACAGTACTTTGCTCGTCTGTATGTACTCCGGTCCTCGCTCCGCCGCGCTACTTCCTTCTCCTCACGTAGGTGCCTGAGCTTGGGTGTGAACCAGGGCTTGTCATTGTTATAACAAATCCTGGTGCGCGTTGGGATGATGCGCGTCTCATTGAACTGAATGTATGAGGTCACAGTGTCTGTATACTCGTCCAGATTGTCCGTGGCTGCTCCAAACACTCCCCAGTCTGTCGTCTCCCAACATGAGCGCATCTCCTCCACAGCTTCAGAGGTGTATTTCCTCGTTGTTATCACGACAGGCTTGGCCAATTTCAGTCTCTGTCGGTATGAGGGAATTAGGTGCACCATCACGTGATCTGATAGTCCGAGGGCAGCGCGTGGGACAGCATGACTTAAAAGAATTCAGTGTCTCTGCAGCTTTGCATTCTCCTGGTAGTTTGTTCCAGATGTGAGAAACATAAAAACTAAAAACTGCTTCTCCATGTTTGTTTCTAGTTCTAGGGATGGTCAGTAAACTAGAGCTGGAGGACCTGAGTGATCTGGATGGTTTGTACCATGATAGCAGATCTCTAATGTGCTAACCCATTCAATGATTTATAGACTAATACAAGCACTTTGAAGTATATTCTTTGAACTACTGGGAGCCAGTGTAAGGACTTAAGAACTAGGTTGATGTGTTCTACTTTCCTGGTTCTAGTGAGAACACGAGCAGCAGCGTTTTGGATCAGTTGCAGCTGTCTGATTGACTTTTTCAGCAGAACTGTGATTCTAC
This sequence comes from Apricaphanius iberus, assembly GCA_028564705.1. Lineage (NCBI taxonomy): Eukaryota > Metazoa > Chordata > Actinopteri > Cyprinodontiformes > Aphaniidae > Apricaphanius > Apricaphanius iberus. The sequence goes on along the minus strand of JAPXFQ010000049.1, from coordinate 110,712 downwards.
CACAGTCTGTATTTATGCAGATGTCATAAATTTGACGAATACAGTCTCAGTGTTGTAATGAGCATGCAAACCAGACTGAAAAATATCGAAGTAGGATGTCAGTGTTAGGAAGATTTTAAACTGCTGAAACACAGCTTTTTCAATAATCTTGCTGATGAATGGGAGATTAGAAATATGCCTGTAGTTCTTTATTAATGTGTTGTCCAGGTTGTTCTTCTTTATGTGACCCTGGAGGTTCAGGTCTGAGTCCATTCTACACCTAGGTGTCTGGCCTTTAGTAGTTGTTTGATAACTCCTCTTTTTAAAGCCTGGTGGAAGACACCTGACAGGACGGATGAGTTAACTATTTGAATCAGATCAGACCCAGTGATGGGGAAAACTTTTTAAATTGAAGCTGTCTGATTGATTTTTTAGGACGATCTTTGAAAATACTATTACAGTAATCAAGGCGGCTGGAGATAAATGCATGGATGAGTTTTTCTAGGTCTCCTTGTGTCATCAGTCATTTAATCCTTCAAATGTTTTTCAGGTGATAGAAAGCTGACCTTGTTATTGCCTTTATGTGACCCTGGAGTTTCAGGTCTGAGTCCATTATTACACCTAGGTCTCTGGCATGGTTGGTAGTTTCTAGTTCAGCGGTGTCAAACTAATTTTCAGTTTGGGCCACATCAAGCTGAAGAATAGCCTTAAAGGGTTGTGGCAGAAGATATGGATAAAAACTTTAACAAACTGTTCAAATAACCCTCCATATTCCAAAAGTACATCTTAAAATTAAATAATCCTGAACAACTTTACATAATGATGTGATTAAAGAGTGTCTTAATGAACACTGATTTTATTTTACTAATAAAATTGTATTGGGGTGTACAAAATGGAACTTCAACAATCTATAGGGTTCTCTAGAGTTTAGAGGGCCACATAAATGACCATGGAGGGCCCGATTTGGCCCCCGGGTCTTGAGTTTGACACGTGTGTTCTGGTTGGACCAGTTTAAACTGATTACTGATATTTAGTCGATCTTTTCTGGGTCCAAAAATAAGTACTTCCGTTTTGTTTTTGTTTAGTTGGAGGAAATTATGGGATATTGCTCAATGCATTTATTAAGGGTTTGGATCATTTCAACATTACCTGGTGACATTGAGATATAAAGTTGAGTGTTGTCGGCATTATTGTGGTAGTTATTGGTATTGGTAGTTATAATTTGACTTAGTGGGAGCATGTAGATGCTTAATAGGAGTGGCCCTAGGATGGAGCCCTGAGGGCCACCGCATGTGATTTCTGTGTTTTGTGATGAGAATTGGCTAATTGACACATATAAGTTCCTGTTCTTATTGTAGGATTTGAACCAGTCGAGTACCGTACCAGAGTCCGACCCAGCTCTCTAGACGTTCCAGTAATACATCATGATCAAAGGTGTCAAATGTCGCACTAAGTTCCAATAGTACCAGTACTGTGGATTTACCATTGTCAGTATTTATACAGATGTCGTTGAAAATTTTGACAAGGGCAGCCTTGGTGCTGTGGTGCCTACGAAAACCAGACTGATAAATATCAAAGCGGTTGTTGATTGTTAGGAAGCTGTTTAACTGCTGGAACACATCTTTTTCAATAATTGAACTGTTAAATGGGAGATTAGAGATTGGTCTGTAGTTTTGCATTAACATGCCGTTTATTCAATTCAATTCAGTTCACTTTTATTTATATAGCGCCAATTCACAACACATGTCATCAAGGCACTTTACAACAAAAGTTATTTCAAAACAATTATACAAAATTCCAATCAGTTAAAAGTTTTCTATGTAAAGAATAACCCAGCAGATTGCGATGAGTCATCGACGTGAGGTTGTGCCCGGATCATGCACACTCCAACCACAGCAATTCCTCAGCAATCCCTCATAATAAGCAAGCATGTGGCAACAGTGGAGAGGAAAAACTCCCCTTTAACAGGAAGAAATCTCCGGCAGAACCTGGCTCAGTACAAGCGGTCATCTGCCACGACCATCTGGGGGTCTGAGAAGGCAGAGAAGAGACAGCATGGAGGATGCTCGGTCACTTTGAGCATCATCTCGACCGATGCTCCCCATCCAGCAGGGGATATTATAGTTGAGCAGGGTAGCAGACCGTGTGGAGCTTCTATGGGGAGAAAAATACTGAGAGAAAACTGGGTTAAAGCGGAAAAAAATTGGTCAGTCTGTCCTCCAACTGTCTAAGCCTATAGCGGCATAACTACAAAAATAGGTCAGGATAACCTAAGCCATTCTGACTATAAGCTTTATCAAAAAGGAAGGTTTTAAACCTAGTCTTGAAAATAGACAGAGTATCTGCCTCACGGACTAAAGCTGGGAGCTGGTTCCACAGGAGAGGAGCCTGATAACTAAAAGATCTTGTCACAAATCATCCTGTCTGATCATGCTGTTGCCTTCACCTTCTCTGGCCACACCCATTTCCCCATTGCTGCCCTGATTGCTTCCACCTGCCAGGTCTCTATTTAGGTGCCTCCCACACTCAGAGCCAGTGCAAGATCCTCTTTGTCACCTGCCACAGCTCTCTAGCCATTGTTCATGTTTGGTCCTGTGAATTGACTCAGCCTATCCTACCACTGATTCAGCCCTCAACTTGCTGGTACTGTGAGTAGTAGTGATAGGTTGATGATGCCTCGTGTACCGTTTCAACAAATTACCCCACATGTATTGATACTGTATCGATTAGGAATTGCTACTGTGTTGGTCTACTGACGCCTGGATCTTAATGTATTGCAGACAACCTACTTCGGAAAATCAAGTAATCTACGGATTCAATAAAACTTATGTAATTGTATTCCACACTATACACTGGACAATTTAATATGTAAATCAAAGTTTAAAATATGTTAAAAACATATCATTAGACATCATGTGAATGTTTGTCACATCTCTTTAAAAAGCAAAACTGAAGGTGATGTTGATTATGAATTGTATATGAGGTACTTTTTAAATATATTTTTTATTTTAAAAATTCGTTATTCCAAGCTCTTTGCAATGTTTTTTTTTTATTTTTCTCAAGCACTTTCTCTAGCTTTAGAAACAGATCCTCGTAAGGGACAGATGCACAATAACTTTCTGGTTGGCAAAATATTTGATGGTTCAAGAAAATGAAACGGTTCCCTGAATCCCTCACTTTGTACGATGCTGAGAGGTCGGGAGTCCTTAATAATGAAATGGCTGGTCCAACTCATGCTTCCTGGTAGCTGATTTTTCAAAAAATAAATAATAAAATATTTATTCACTTTGAATAAAGTAACCACGAAGAAGTTTTATAACTTCAGTATATCTGCATTTATCCTAGTTGCATTTGTGACCTCCTTATGTTCATGTTTGGCTCTGTATGTCTCAGCACATAAGATGTGATTTTATTAATGTTTGCCAGTTCAGTAGAAAAAAAATTATTCTGCAAAAAATATGACTAATTTTAACTAAGTTAATTTGAAATGGACTGAATTTGGATCAAATTGAGCAGAAAATGAGAGGAACAGGATACTGATTCCACACGTCAGAAACCTTGGGTTTTCTTTCTGGCTCCATGATGTTGGCTTTTTGGGAATTATTTTGGTGAAAAAAATAAAGTTTTGGCAGAGAATCATCTGAAATCATCAGTTGAAAGCTGGAGCTTCTCCTGCTTCTAAACAGAGTTCAGCGCTTCAGTGACTGACGACACAGGAGCTGTATCGGTCACGTGACTATTTCTTAAAGCGATACACGCACCGATGCGAAGTTTCACTTTTCCGAACTTGATACATGCGCCAACGCATCGATGCTGCTCTATCCATCACTAGTGAGTAGTGTTGAATTAAATAATTATCATAAGTAATTCAATGCATGTTCAAGCAGAGACAAAATGGAGCCAATTTCCAGTTCTTAACATTTATTTTGAACAGATTAACAGATATGCGGGTTTTACAGAGAAAACAAAGATAATTCTCTGGGGCAGATTTGAAGAATCTGACCATTGAATGATTTTCATGTCAAAACTTTTATAGACAACCGGGCCTGCCAGGGTTGTAGGCGTTCCTTCTCCTCGAAATCTTACTCCAATCCGATCATTTCCAAACAATGTCTGAGCAATGATTTGCTGTCAGAGAATCCTGGAGTCAGAAAATGGGTCGTCTCTGTTCTGGGTCAAAGGTTCATTATAAAGATTTATGGTTAAATGGCTATCTGCTTCTCTAAAACTTTTCTCCCAGTTTCTTATCTAAACATCCTGCTTTTACAGCTTGCAATAAATTTTAGCCAAAAGTTTTACGACTTAAAAGCTTAGCCCCATAAACCATACTGACAAACCCATCTTTACCATCATGCAAGCTAATTAAAACAGACTTTTACTTTCTGAATACTAACTAAAGATTATATAAACATATTTAATACGAGACTGTTATATAAAGTAGCCCCAAAAAATATGAGTCACGACAATTCCCTCTTTCAATCTTTTTTTAAAAATAGATTGATATCTCCTCTATACGTACGTGTTTAGAACTTAAGATCAAAACCTGTAAAGCATTTTGAGAATGCAAGAAATCAAATCCAAGAAATTTCATCAGTTTACTAAAATTCAAAACACAACCTATTAAAGTACCTTTTTTAACCTTAACTCTCATTAAAAAATGTAAATCTGTTAATCATAGATTCACCCTCTTTTGGCATTAACTAAAAAAATTATTTTAACAATTCCCAAAAACTAATTCAAAAACCCAAAATGTATAGGAATGTCTTACATGTGAAGAGATAATTAAAGCTGACTTGATACATGTTAATACTGTGGAAGATAAAACACTAACACTTCTGATAAAACAGAAGTTGTCGTCTTTGGACCAGAAGCTCTGAAAAAGAAACTACTTAGTCAGCCCCTTCACCTGGACGGCATTAAATTAGCCTCCAGTAATAAAGCAAAAAACCTCGGTGTCATTTTTGACCAAGATATGTCTTTTAGAACTTACATTAAAGAAGTCTGTAGGATTTCCTTTTTTCACCTTAGGAATATTGCAAAAATTAGAACCATCCTGTCCAGGAATGATGCTGAAAAACTAGTCCATGCCTTTGTTACTTCAAGGCTGGATTACTGTAACTGTCTATTATCAGGTAGTCCACAGAATACAATTAAAAGTCTTCAGTTAGTTCAAAATGCTGCTGCTAGGATTCTGATGAATATTAAAAGAAGAGATCACATTTCCCCTGTTTTAGCTTCTCTTCACTGGCTCCCAGTAAAATCTAGAATAGAATTCAAGATCCTCCTTCTGACATATAAAGCCCTTAATAATCTAGCTCCATCATACATAAGAGATCTGATTGTTCCATATGTTCCTAACAGAGACCTTCGCTCTCAGACTGCAGGTTTACTGGTAGTTCCTAGGATTTCTAAAAGTAGAATGGGTGGCAGATCTTTCAGCTATCAGGCTCCCCTCCTATGGAACCGGCTCCCAGGGTTGGTTCGTGAAGCAGACAATTTGTCTATCTTTAAAACTAGGCTAAAAACTTTCCTCTTTGACAAAGCTTACAGTTAGAGATATGTTTATAGGTAGTTAGAGTCAGGTCAGACAGGTAGATAGGAAGAGACAGGTTAATGTTAGTAGTCAGGCAGAGTGTCAAAAGTTAGGAAGAGATAGGAAGAGGTAGAGTAGCTAGGTAGAGATAGATTAATGTAAGCCAGGTAAAGATCCGGAGCCGGTCGCGGCTTACCGCCGCGGAAGAAATGTGCCCCACAGGGGCCAGCCAGCGCCGGAGAGAGGTCCCTCAAGGGGATCCTCCCGCACAGTGCGGCCGCCCATTACCTGCCGGGTTGAATCCCCCGGGCAGACTGTGCGGACCCCACCCGTTTATCTCTTAAACGTTTCTCGCCCTCTTCAACTCTGTCCTCTCAGTTCTGTCTATTTTTCCTTAAGATAGTTGTCGACTATCGGTCTCGTGCCGGTATTTAGCCTTAGATGGAGTTTACCACCCACTTTGGGCTGCATTCTCAAACAACCCGACTCCGAGAAGACCCCGGCATGACGGGGGCCGTTACCGGCCCTACACCGTCCACGGGTCAGGAGGACTCAGACAGAGTGTTGGTAGCCAGGTCTCCTAGTAGCTAGGAGACAGGTTAATGTTAGTAGCTATGCTGCTTTAGGCTAGGCTGTTGGAGGACATTATTAGGGTCTGTTCCTACTTTCTCTCCTACTTCTCCCCAACTGCATGATGTGCTGTCAATTCAAGCACTAACCTGTTTTCTATTATAGTAGGTGCTCCGGATTAGCCCTGCTTGACGACCCTGACTAAGATGGCATTGCAGTGACGGAAAATTCTCCACGTCCTGCAACAAACTTGTGCATCGGTTCTGTTGCTCTTTCTGTGTCTCTGTTGTGTATTCTCCAAGCCACAGACGGTCGCGGCAGATAACCGCTTGTGCTGAGCCTGGTTCTGCCGGAGGTTTCTTCCTGTTAAAAGGGAGTTTTTCCTTCCCACTGTCGCTGCATGCTTGCTCAGTATGAGGGATTGCTGAGAATTCCACGACGCAATCTTCTGTGGTTCTGTAATTTCTACACTAAACATTGTATTGTAATAACTCTTTTTGTAAAGTGCCTTGAGATGACATCTGTTGTGAAATGGCGCTATATAAATAAACTGAATTGAATTGAATTGAATTGAATTGAAGAAGCTCAGAAAATCCATGAACATAGACATTATTACTATATTATATTCTGAAAGAAATCAAACTTAAAGTGTTAAGAAACCTGTGAAATAGAAGGTATTAAGAACCCTTTAAAATGTAATCCTCGAGTCTATTTAGTCTTTCTTCTAGTAGACCATTTTGTTTTATTAATGCAAACCTTAATACAACCTTAAAAACAACTGGAAATTAAGAAATCCTGAAAATTAACTGATTAAAAATTCTTTAAGAAACCCTCCTAGGCAGTGTTACCACTCTTCACTTGTGAATAAAATAGTTAATCAAATAGTTAAACAACCTGTAAAATGCAAAAAATTATTAATAAATGTTCAGTCTTTATATTTGTATTCTGATCCTCTTTCTTCACTCTCATTTTATCCCCCTCAATGGCTCCTGGCAGCTGGAGAGCGATATACAGAGCTGATCAGTGTGGAGGGCTCCTATTTTTTTTTGTGTTCCAGTTTTTTACTCCCATATTTGCAGATAACCACTCTCTGAAATGCCAATTACTTCATTAATTGGGCATTTCCCCCAATATACACAAATGCACAGACAGGCCCCGCCGCCTGTGGCCCCAGCTTCCGATTCAGCTTGGTCAAAACCTTCTCGATCCTCCTTAGGCAGAATCCTGCCGATCCTCGACCAGGCTCGTCGTTTCCGTGAAGCTGCATTCAGTCCATGTCTATAAAAGAATTGTCTTTTCCAAATCAAATCACAATCAGATGATTACAATAATAATCCCTCTTTAATGGTAAATTACTCCCGTAATTGACCATTCCCAAACACAGCCAATTCATTCAGGTGCAGGAAGATGCGATCTGATGCTATTAAGAAGACCTGGTATGGAATCAAATGATTAATTTAACATTTACTCATTATTTCTAAATTCTTCCTTACAGCTTAACAAAACCCATAGCATGTGTCATAATAGCCAGAAATATATCCCATAAGTACGCAAAACTAACTTAGTTAGCCTGAGTTTTTCACACTTTAGCTGTCAGACCCTGTAAATTTTCCAAGTATAAATTAACAAAAACTAAACCTATAAATTTAAAGTGTCCAATTTATCTTCTTTCTCCAAACCTGAGCATGGGACCAGAGCAAGGTTTTCCCATCCAGCACCGACAGGCCTGTCCTACTGGGGCAGCAGCTCTGTGCTCTCCCCATTCTCCTCAGTGCCTGCTGTAGATAAAGCCAAGAACGTTTGTTAATCTCAGCAAATTGTCTCCTGCATTGTTGTGAAAGGCAGTTATGACAAGTTTCCACAGCTAAGCAGACCAGACATTTCATCCAGTCCACACAAGCCTTTGGAGTGCGTCAACAATGGAGAAACAGCCATTCATGTCGCATGCCCTAATTTGGCAAATCAATATAATCTTATTTAGTTTTACTAAACATGTCCAAACAAGTAGATCTATGGTCTGATCACAAATACAATCAAAAGTATAGAAAAACGCAGGTTAACCTCTATCAGTCAGTCTTACCCACTCAGCAAATTCTTCCATCACCCCCACAACTTCCTTCCCGGGCAATACATTTCAGTGTCAGCAGTCTCCAATTCCTTGAGGTGAGAAAAATATCTTAAAATTAATCAGTAAGATCAGTAGGCTCTATGTTGATGTCCTGCAAAATATGGTGTCTGAAAGCAAACATAACTCTTATGTCATAATGTCGATTCCTCAGATATAAACTGCATTGATACCATTCACTAATTCTTTTCTTCAAAGTTTAGTGGTATGTTCCCAAAGTAAATAGATAACTAAATAAAATTAAAAAACAAAAAAAACTGGATTTTTCTGTTAGATATTGCTAATACACCACTAAAACATTGCAATAACAAAAATAAAGGCAATAACCATCTGCAAAGGTTCTATCCCTTTTTTTGTCCCTCTTGTAAACAGTCTCTATGGAAAAGTGGCTCTCCTGGTTTCGCTTCACTGAGGTTGAGACGAATAGCTCATATTGAACTAAACCCCTTTGTAATCAGACTTAACACCACTTTTCCCCGACTCTGTCCCTTTAATCAATTAATAATTTCTGCTACTATAAGTATGCTACTTACATTGAGATAACTGTTGTTGATGTTGAAAAAAGTTAAAAACATCAAATGTTTAAAACAAAACCAGAGAACAGTACTGACTGATAACACAACATAGTTTACAAAAACAGTCTTCAGTTTGCTATACTTCAAAGTCTATCCATATTTCTAAAGAAAAATCCAAGATTTAAATCACTGACAAAACAACTTCCCTATAAATATTGCCAAACCTAAATTATATATATATTTTTTTTTTTAACACACTCCAATATCAATTCAAAGTACTTTGCTTATATGATTCCTCTTTAAACAAACCCAAATGTGGTCACTTGCCCAAATATTCTTGATTGTAAACAATGAAAACATTTCATACTTCAAAAACATCTGTCCGATTCTGTGAAGGGAACTGAACATAGTCAAAGTGATTTTTGCAACTAAAACTCCTCTTCAATTTTCGTAGGATACACAATAGTCTAATTCCCCTCAGCAGTCAAACAAAACAAAACAAAAAATTCAATAAAAGAGGTTCAAGAGATGAGATTTCTCTAAACAAAAACTAGTCGCAATAAAATAAAAAATAAAAACCAGCATTTTTCTTTTCAGTATCCCCCTTTTCCTCTCAGGCTTCTTTTTTATTTTATTTTCTCCAATGATAAACACCAAATTAAATTGAAGCTTCTAGAGAGTTCAAATACATTACCACTGAATCATGTTTTCTTTAATCCAGCTTCCCAAATTAACATTTTCCAAAGTTCTAATTAATAAACAGACCGCAGTTCAGAAATCTGGGTCATAATCCAAATCAATACAAATATATAAATTTTGAGAGAGAAAGAGGAAAAAACAAAAAACAAGAAAAAATAAAGAAAATAAAATAATAAAAAAAATCTAAATAAATTGTCAGTTACAGAGTCCCCACTAATCAAATGATATATTATGTCATTATTCTAGGATCAGATCTGTTCCAAAATGTTTAGGACCTGTAAATTTACTCTCAGCATCAAATAAACTAGCTAACAATCAATAAAGAACATCTGAAAGATTAATCTTAAATTTTAAAACTAAAACCGATTCTTATTTGTCAAAACAAAATGTGCATTCAAATATATGGTAAAAATTATTTCAATGTAGCTGGTCCAATCACATTTTGCCTCTACACGATCAGAATAAATGAATTTAGAATTTACTTCTTACTTCCAAATTAAACCATCATTTCGATCACCGTGATATTCATTATTTGTTCTTAAATAAATCTACCAAAGACTTTAATTGTTACTTTCAATCCTTAGACCAATTCCAAATTTATCCCCAGTCTGTTAAAAAACAAACTGATGCCTTAAAGATGACTCTGTGTTTTAATGTATTCTTTTTTTAAAACCAAACATTCAAATCCCACTAGTTTATAAACTATCACTATGATAAGTGTTGTTTTGCATGGTAAAAACATTCAATTTATAACGGAATTGAAATGTGCTGGGTTATTTCTTGAGCCCCAGTTGAATTTTGATAACTCCAATAAGCCTTTAGTGTCCACAAAATCCTTAAGAATGTTCAATTGTGTAAATAATTTAACACCAGTCTCCTTTAGGTCATTCATTCAGAGACCAAGCTATATTTCTAAAGTCTATAGAGCCATCAGAAATAAGCCAAACATAATTTTAGCATAAATGATACTTATTTAAAGCACAGACTCATTTTCTGTACCATTCAACACGGTGCTTATTAAAATAATTTAAACCAGTTTGTTGCTTTCCAATTAATACCGTTTGCTTTTCGTTAAATGCTTATAATTACTACTTATAGCTTTATCTTTATTTAGGCCAACTTAACAACTCCTGCTTAGATCAATCAAAAAAGCAAAAATCCACCTATTTAAAGATTCAAAAATGCATCTTTTATTTTGACTATAAACTCCCTCTTTTTAATTTTAAAGATGAAATCAAAAATTAAAACTACACCAAGTCAGAATCGACTCATGAGTAACTGTTCTTAGTCATTTGCGTTTAATTGTAACATGCATAATTATCCCAAATAAATTTACATGCTATCCTCATAGTTTCGCTCTCCTCGTAAAACCAGTTAACCAAAGTCAGCATGTACTTCTTAATCTTTAATCTCCGTACCGTAACAGTTCAGTTAAACATGAAACACCTTAAAAAATTGCCCTTCGTAGAAATGTGCTAAACCATTGCCGAAAGGGAGTAGCAACCAAAAGTTATCTGAGCAGTTATCTCGAGGCCGTTTTACCTCTTAATTAACCAGAAAAATTTAACAAAATCCAAATTCGTTTAAGTCTTAACAAGGCAATCGTCTGCAGGAGTCTGTAATCACTTTCTATCCAAAATCAACTTTTAGCTTGCAACACATAGAACATGCAGTCAGTTTCAACCACAAACACATTGACACACAGAAGCAACCACCGCTAAGTTAGCACAACAGCCTATAGCAACGTGCTACCGTTAGCGTTCTTTGTGAAACGAAAGCTAAAACAGCACAAAACGTACGGCGAAAACACTCCAGAAAATCGCAACACACACATTAGAAGATGACTTACCGCAATACCAGGACTTAATCCGCACAATTTATACCACTGTTCCAAACTTTAATTCGGCACGAACAAAACATTCTCCTGTTCGTCCACGCGGACTGAAACATATGTCCCCAATTTCAGCCGTCCCGCACAGCAAACACCGATTCAACTACGTCCGTTACAGCCCAAAACCATTAACAAAAAACACAACATTATAAGCGGTGGCTTTTAGACCTAATTAATTATTTTATCGCGGAGGTTTCAGACCAGTCTGTTACAAGTTTCGTAGTCCGCTTTGAGAAATTTCCTGGCGCCGGCTTCCAGAAAACCCCTCAAAAGACTCGAACAGATGGCAGAAAACCGCCTACTACCACTAATTTATTTATGAAAACATATAGGCACAGCTGTCGTATGTTAGCCGTGCTATCAAGCAAAAAACTCACACAGTATTAGCTCCGCCATAGCACCTAGCTTAGGGCGGCCGCTCTGATGTCCTGTTGTAAATGTTCACAACTAATTCTTATAGATATTTAATTTCAGTTATCCATCATATTCAGTTATATATTTATTTATCTATGTTAATTTATTTATTATAGTCAAGTTCATTATTTATACTATAACATTTTAACACAAACGCAACATCACCAGCACTTCTCGCCAAGCGCCTGCGTAAAAAACATCTCACACACACATATACAGACATGCGCAGCTCGTCACATCAAAACACCAACACAGTACTTTTATAACATTATTAAAAACTAACACCAACAACACTAACCTTAATCGGACCTCACCAAAATGCCGGACCATTTCCCATTTCAATTTGCGGTGCCACGCGCACGTTTGAAAGAAACGCAGGCAGTCCAAGGTAATCCGTTCAGATTAACAGAGGGCGACCCAGGCGCTCCTTAATCTATTTTCCGTTTGCCAGCCTCGAACAATCTTACGAAAGCGTCCTTCCGTAATTGAGATCGCGACTTCTCAAGCCCCGATCCGCACTTTGGTTCCGATTTTGAGTCGTTGAAGGGACCTTCCATCTGCTCCACTGTCCTCTCCGTCCTCCCCGGAGAAAGGAGTAAGAAACTCCATCTCCCAGCAGGCACCGGTGTCTCTCTGCGGAGCACAAAGCAGTCGCAGTCCTGCTCAGAAGAGAGACACAGACTTCAGAGCAGCTTCAACTACGGGCCCGCCACAGTCAATCTGCTCAAAACAAAAAACATATTTAACTTGCATGACAACATTACCCAATGTTAGATTAACCAATCAATAGATTTAAAAAAACTACGCAACTCCGCGCAAATTGTCAATAGAGCAAATACATGTCCGTTTATTAACTTAAAAAATAACTGGATTTTGGTCCAAAACACTGCACACGTCGAGGTCACCATTTGTTGAATTAAATAATTATCATAAGTAATTCAATGCATGTTCAAGCAGAGACAAAATGGAACCAATTTCCAGTTCTTAACATTTATTTTGAACAGATTAACAGATATGCGGGTTTTACAGAGAAAACAAAGATAATTCTCTGGGGCAGATTTGAAGAATCTGACCATTGAATGATTTTCATGTCAAAACTTTTATAGACAACCGGGCCTGCCTGGGTTGTAGGCGTTCCTTCTCCTCGAAATCTTACTCCAATCCGATCATTTCCAAACAATGTCTGGGCAATGATTTGCTGTCAGAGAATCCTGGAGTCAGAAAATGGGTCGTCTCTGTTCTGGGTCAAAGGTTCATTATAAAGATTTATGGTTAAATGGCTATCTGCTTCTCTAAAACTTTTCTCCCAGTTTCTTATCTAAACATCCTGCTTTTACAGCTTGCAATAAATTTTAGCCAAAAGTTTTACGACTTAAAAGCTTAGCCCCATAAACCATACTGACAAACCCATCTTTACCATCATGCAAGCTAATTAAAACAGACTTTTACTTTCTGAATACTAACCAAAGACTATACAAACATATTCAATACGAGACCGTTGCACAAAGTAGCCCCAAAAAATATGAGTCACGACAGTAGCCTTCTCCCCTCTACTGAGTTTTTGACTTATCTGCCTGAAAACTGACCCTTCCTTTGCTTAATTGATTTTTGGATTTTGCTTGCTTTCCCTGGATGGACTTCATGTGCATGACCCTGGATAGTTTTTTTGTTTTTTTACCACACTTTTTGTACTGAGGGATTTTTGTATCTCTTTCCTCCTGAGATTGCCAGGTTCCTTAGTTCCTTAGTTGTAGTCGGATATAGACTCTTAATAAGAATGAGAGATTCCTTTAAACGTTTGGAGGTTTTAATATGCTTTGAATTTATCATACAGGAGGACAGTAACACATTGCAGTAAAATGCAGAATACTGACCTGTCTCAATTTTTAAAACAACAAGCGTATATTATTTCTAGTAACCTTGGTCTATCTATTCTACTTGATCAAGTACGACTCTCAGGGTGAGAGGACCAGACTTTACGGTGTCTTTCTCTTTGATTAGAAAGCTGTGAACTTTGTAGACTTATGAGGATGCCCAGTCCGAGGAGCCATCTCCATGGTAACGCAGGATGTGGACTATCATTATCAAAACACTCTGACCAAGACTTGGGTAAAAGCGTCACTCAATAAGACTAACATTCAAACTAATACTACAACATTAAGTAAACATGCGTCACAGTTGATTACAAAGTATAGATAAATCATAACACTAAATTTTTCCACCACAGTTGTATTCCTCACTTCCCTAGAACGGAGTTTGTTTGCTGTTAAGAGACCGTCTCCTCAGGCTCTCTCCTGTCCTGTGGATTTGGTGTTCCTCCTGAAAGGACAAATTACTGCTTCGCTGGAGAGCTGGAACCTGAGACCAGAGAGATTCTTCCTACAGGACCCCTTTGTTTTTCCTTTAAAAAAAAAAAAAAGTTTAAACCTTCCTGTGCTAGGATGGATGTTGAAGTCCCCCACAATTGCTATCTGGTCATAGTCTAGACATATTGCGGAGCACAGGTCATTGAAGTCATTAAAACCTTTGTTAGGTTTTGGTGGTGTATGTGTTTAGAAATAGTAATTTGTTTGGTTCATTTCTTTCATTAGCTAAATATTCAAAGGTGCTGAACTCACCTAGTGATACCTTTTTTTTCAGTTTAGTGATTGATGAAAGATTGCAGCAAGAACACCATCTCTTTTGTTTTTTCTGGTCTCACTAATGAAGTGATAAACAGTTGGGCAAGTCTTTAATAGTACATGTTGTTCTGTATTTCCATCTAGCCAAGTCTCTGGGAGAAACAGAGCATGTAGATCATGTGTAATGATGTAATCATTGATTAGGAGAGACTTTCCTGATAGAGATCTAATATTTAATGCAGCTGCTTTAATATTTATTTCAGTGATTGAGAGGTTATTTTTGCACAGTATTATATTCAGATTCTTTACTGTTTGATTATAAGTACTTTAAGTGTGTAAGGATATATTTCTTATAATAAATGGTATTTTACTTTCAGAATGTGAATCAGAGTGACAGGACACATTTTTGGTAGGTATGATGCAATCTGGTAACAGTGTCTGGTCGATATCCAACATTGTTAGGAAATGAAGAAAATCTGTTTAAAGGTTTGATTTGAACTGTCCCCAAGAAAATTATTTTTTTTACAATGCTCTTACTGTGGCTAGATAGTTTAGCAGAGAAGGAACTTTTAAAGAAAATGCAGAAATGGCCGGATAATGCAATTTCAACTACAAAGATCTTGGAGATATTTAAACTTTAGCTAAAAATTAAGCCCAGAGTGTGTCCTCGATTCCGTGTTAGTAGTTTGACATGCTGGGTGAAGCCAAAGTTATAGAGAGAGTCACATGAGCCATTTTCAGAAAGACTTTTTATATTCACGAACAATTCCTTCCAGTCTTTTACTGTAGTTGTCCTTTCATATACACATTTTTACTAGAACATTGCCTTTCGGCTGCTTTCACATGGCAAGAAATGTACAGGATGGATCCTCATGAATGTCTGAGGGGTTGTATCCGGATACGTCATAAGCAGTGCAGTGGGCGTATGTATGTCATTTCCCCAAACAAAGTCATTCTTGCAAAGAGGGCTGAAAGAAACACCGGAACTCCTCACAGTACTCGTATTTTTCTGCAATTCTATGCATATATGCTTGAGAGACATTGATAAAGAAGCTGAACAGAAAATAGTAGCGAAACAAAAGGAGTGTGAAGCAATGTATGCACTCACAGTTTTCCCTGTCCTCAACCCCCTCGCCTCCAGCCTGTCTGGAATTAAACCTGACATTCTGCACGCAAACAGCCTACTGCTACTTTTCTTGTCTTGTTACTAGGGGGTCAGGTAATAATAAACCGGTAAAATTAAGCCAGACAGGGTCCAGAAGTTTGCTTTCAGACTTGAAAGTAAATAAACATGAAGTCTGGAAAATTTAAATTTTTCATACCCTGTTTGAAGGGGCTTTTATGGTTTTGCTCCTCTATCTTGGGGGTTGTGGGTATGGATGTTGATGTCTCCCACAGTGATTAGTTGGTCATAGTTGATACATAACACAGAAGGATAGTTGCTGAAATCATCAAAGAAGTTTGCGTTGAGTTTTGAGGGTTTATATAAATTTAGAAATACGTTTTTTCGGCTCTTTAATCTGTGTAGCTACATAGTCAGAAGAGTTAAATATGCCCAGAACCACCTTTTTACTAACTTGTCTAACCAAGTTTCATACAAAATAGGCGTGTACAGTATGTTTAGTGATGAAGTTTAAGCGATGGGTTGGTGATAGACAAATTCTTCTGAAAGGTGAGCATTTCGAGGTTTGGTTGATACGGCATTTTTTTATATTATGCGTTCTCCTATTTATACATATCGGAATGCTACCTTCAGTGTAACCAGACACATCCTGGTGTGCAATGGGTCTGGAGTAGGTGCCTAGTTCCCTTCTATATCAGATGTCAGTATTTCCAGTGGTGGAAAGGGATAACTGTATTTATAAGTTACAGAGGTCTGGTGTAGTGCAAATCTTGGTGTTAACTGAGTTAATCTAATGATTTGCTAATTTGGTCTGTCCGAGAAACTTCTGAATAGTATTCGGTTTGTTCACTTTGTCCAGTGCTCATATATTAAGAAGTATATTTTAGAATAAACCAAAAGCAAGTAAATCATTTAAAAACCTGTTGGAGGTAGCTGTTGAACAGTCTTATGGCGGCAGGGACAAACAATCTCCTGAACCTCTCAATCCTGCATCTCAGAGAGATCAACCTTTCACTGAATCTGTTAGTATTAGCCAAACCAATCTGCAGCTTCCTCCTCACCTGCCTCTCCACTACAATTCTTTTGACTAGTTGGTACAGGTGTCTGCGGTCTTTGTCCGCAGTACTTCCCCAGCAGACAACGGCGTACAGAAGCAAGCTTGCGATAACTGTGTGGTAGAACGTCTGCAGCATGTTGCTGCAGATGTCGAAGGACCTTTGCTGCCTGAGGAAGAAAAGGCGAATCTGTCCATTCCTCTAAGCTGTGTTTGTGGATCATCCCCAGGTACTTGTAGGACTCCACAATCTATGTCCTCCCCATCTATGCACACTGGCTGCAGGTTACTGAGTATTGTCCATGCATGAGTCTGGTGTAACGTCAATTAGCCAGGACTACAGAAGATCAGCCTGCACTCCCTTTACTCCTGCTGGTTCCACGCGTCCAGTTTATCAAACTTGCTTGGGAGTGAGTTAATCTATGAAGACAAAGGGCAGGAAAGGCTTGTATCTCCACCTCTTCGGGCTCTGCTTCCACGAAACATCCACCTTAGTTTTGCTGAAATGAGATGTTGCACTCCATGTCCTGTCCTTGACAATTCCAACAGTTTCTCCCTTGTGGAGATGACTTTATCACACACTGTACTAAGGGTGGGCGATATGGCCACATTTTTATATCCCCATATGGTTCCATTAGGAATTACAGATTGGGTTAGGATTAGAAAAATGGTCAAGATATGGTTATTGATGCCGTTTGGATATAAGAAGACTGACACAGATCAAACAGTTGTTTGTAAAGTTTACCAGCTCCTGATCCAACCAACAAACTCCAACACTACACATTTATTTTATCAGCTGCTCAAGAACCACAACAATTAATACAGAAAGAGTCAATGAGCAAAAGCTGCAAAAGAAGCGTCCAGTCATGGTGTAAACTCTGAAAAACTCCAGATGCAGACGCTGTAGCACACCACTGATGTGTCGCTGGCAACCGAAACGGCTTATAGAGCCTATGTTGTTCTGTCTGAGAGACATTTTTTTTTTCTTTGTCAAGCTGCGTGTCAGGAGGGGAGACATGTGGGGAGACCCACTTTGGGTTATCCTATAATCTTGTTTAGACCGCTGGTCTGAAACGTGTCGGTTAGTCTTCCTCCCTGTTTTTTTCATGTACAGGAATGCCATAAGGTGCATTATGACATAATTTATTGCCGCAAAACCTATTGTGGCTTAAACAATAGATTCATATAAAACGATAAGATGTTTTTCTAGTCGTGACGTCATATCGCCCAGCCCTACACTGTACATATCCTATCCACGAAAAAATAAACAAAAGAAATATTTCAACAAAAAACTTAAGCAAAAATATTTAAACTACTAAACAAGCATTAAATTAATTCAGCAACATAAAACATTACAAACATACAGAAGCTACTTGGACTTGTTGTAATTTGACTGGAGTACAGCACTAAAAACATGCAGAACTTTATTTAAACTATAGAGTTATTTAGACTTTTATCTCTAGATCAGTCGGACCCGAAAGCTGAAGCTTAAACGTACAGGAAACATTTCTACTTGGAAGACCCACTGGCTATAAAACTAAGTTGTTTTTACAAAAAAGTAAAAAATCAGACCACTTTAAGTAAAGATTTTCATTTATTTTATTTTTTAACCCTACCAGCAGTATTTTTCTTTATTCTGCGGTCTCTTTTGGACATATAAATAGCAGCATCATAATAATTCTAATTTCCTTTCCAAAATGATCAATCATTCACAGTAAAACCATAGGCAACCACCCACTGTGTGTGGGGAAGAGACCGAAAGAGAAGATGCTATCAAATAAATACAAATGGAATTATATTTTTTTAAATGGACAGCATTTTTAGATGTTTTAGAAATTTAATATATCAAATTGGTGCAGATTTAAAGGATTTTCCTGTGATTCATACAAACTGGTTCCAATTTCTAACCTTCTTTGGTTTATTGTGTTCCATTTTTTGTTTAGTCTTTTTGCTCTAGAAATGTTTTGGCTATTAAAAACAGAAAATACAGTCTACTCAAATCAAAGAGTGCCGCAGTGTTTAGCCAAATTTAAAGAATGATTCAACACAAACTAGTTGGGTTGTTTGTGGTTCTTTTTGCCATGAAAGTAAGGTGTGAACAATAATGTGATCATTGAAGTTGGATGGTTGGTCCTCCTCCGGCCAGACCCTATGGTATTCACATTTTCTGTGATTAAAATCCAAACATTTTTCTTTTTGTTGGTATCCTTAGAAAAATTAAAACTCCCCACTATTGCGCCATAACGGCACCAAACACCCGCTAGTAGTGCATTGGTTTCAGTAGCACTGAAGTTGCAGCTTCTTGAATCCATAGTTTCTTTGCTTTTCTATAGTGAACAGTGTTCATCATTCATAGGCCTTGGGTCCAATTGCCTAAACTAATCAGTTGTAATAGGTGTTTGAAAAGACCAATTAGACAGCCATATAAAACAGCCTCAGAGGATTCACAGAAAGACAGTGAAATGGCATGTGTGGTCCACCGCCACCACCACCTTGCCAGGAGTGGATACCATCAAAGGTTGTATGATCAACCTACCAAGCAAGCCACTGGCGCAATACACCAATGAGGAGCTGTATGTCCAGTTTCGCTTTGGGAAGGCTGATATAGAGTACCTTGTAAACCTTCTCAGGCCAAAACTTCAACACAGAACCCAAAGGAGTTACGGTCTGTCTGTGGAAGACCAGATCCTCATTGCTCTCCAATTTTAATGCATGTGGGACTTTCTATCAAGTTGTTGGTGACTATCGGAGTGGTGAAATCAGCTGTGTGTGATGTGGTGAGAGATGTATCAATCGCACTGGCTAGGCTGGTCAATGAATTTGTTTCTTTTCCAAAGGACAACCAGATTGCCCAGGCCAAGCGCAGCTTTTTTCTTTTGGGGACTTTGTCCAATACTATTGGAGCAATTGACTCCACACGTGCATATACACTCACCTCGTAAGAATGAATGGGAGTATATAAACTGAAAGGAGAGGCACATCATCAATGTCCAACTTGTGTGTGATGCTGACCTCATCATCACGAACTGTGTTGTCAAGTGACCTGGGTCTGTCCATGATGCACGCATCCTGAGGGAAAGCGCTCTATATAGAGACCTCCAAACCAACCGACCTGATGGCATAATATTAGGAGACAGTGCCTACCCACTCCTACCATGGCTGACTCCTTTTCTAACAGCAAATACATCTGCGCAGGCACGCTTCAAAACTGCCTTTTGCAGAGCAAGATGAGCAATTGAGCGTTTAAATTGAATTCTTAAGAGGCGTTTTGCATGCCTTAACTACCTGTGAGCGGAACCACAGAAAGCATTCAACATAACCCTTGCCTATATTGTCCTGCACAACATCGCTACGAAGCGCAATGTCCCTCTATGTGCGGAACAATGATGCACCTGACCCCCTTGGAGAAAACGTCATGCTTTGGAGCTGTTTTTCTGCTAAGGGGACAGGACGACTGATCCATGTTAAGGAAAGAATGAATGGGGCCATGTATCGTGAGATTTTGAGCCAAAACCTCCTTCCATAAGTGAGAGCTTTGAAGATGAAACGTGGCTGGGTCTTCCAACATGACAATGATCCCAAACACACCGCCCGGGCAACGAAGGAGTGGCTCCGTAAGAAGCATTTGAAAGTCCTGGAGGGGCCTAGTCAGTCTCCAGACCTCAACCCCATAGAAAATCTGTGGAGGGAGTTGAAAGTCCGTGTTGCTCGGCGACAGCCCCAAAACATCACTGCTCTCGAGAAGATCTGCATGGAGGAATGGGCCAAAATACCAGCTACTGTGTGTGCAAACCTGGTAAAGACCTATAGTAATCGTTTGACCTCTGTTATTGCCAACAAAGGTTATATTACAAAGTATTGAGTTGAATTTTTGTTATTGACCAAATACTTATTTTCCACCATAATTTACAAATAAATTCTTTAAAAATCCTACAATGTGAATTCCTGGATTTTTTTTTCAAATTCTGTCTCTCACAGTTGAAGTGTACCTATGATGAAAATTACTGACCTCTATCATTATTTTAAGTGGGAGAACTTGCACAATCGGTGGCTGACTAAATACTTTTTTGCCCCAATGTATATATATATATATATATATATATATATATATATATATATATATATATATATATATATATATATATATCAATTAGTGACTATAAAATTTATTGTTTTTGACAGCTGTTTGTGGTATTATTTGATGAGGCTAAACCCTTTCTATTTTGCTGTAGGCCTATAATGAAATGCTGAATACGTTAAAACCTACCCACTTTAGCCCAACGGATGAACTAATAAAATTAAAACCTTATGAATAAATAGGATAAATTATAGGATACTGGATAATCCACATATAGTATTATTTGATACACTTTTAAAGTTTTCATTACATTTTGGGCATGAAATCCATGCTGAATCCGCCCTTCTGGTGGGATCAGTATAATCCAGATTTTTTGGATAAAAGTGATCCAAATACTACAAAAAAGTTCTGAAAAACCCAAACTAAAGGATTGATCCGGATCAAAACCAAGATTGAATAACGTGATCTAATCCGATTACGCAATTCGTTGTTTCATTTTAAAAACCTATTTTCAAGATTTGATCCAATCCTTTATCCAAAATCCTAGTGGATTACTTTTGAAAAACTGGACCCAGGTGACAGAAGGCTGACCTTGTTATTGCCTTTATGTGACCCTGGAGGTGAACACTGAACACTCGGTTTTATCAGTCAAACAGGATGTGTCGCATAACTCAGCATAAATAAGCAATGTTTTATCTAGGCACTGTGAGTAATAAATAAAACTTATAAATACAACAAAAATATTCTATAACAGATTATCCTTCACTTTCTGTTCACTGCTCCAAGGAGATAACATATGATATGTGCATACCGAGTAGAGTTGAGCCAGATACTCGTTTCAGCCAAGTATCCGCTACGGATATAGCACTCTTGCTGAGTAAGAGTATCATAAGAATAATAAGAGTCAATGTTTGTCCTCGAATAAAATAAAAATTCTCATTGGGTAGCTGATTGTGTCAGCGTCCCGGAGCCACCATACTCCCGAATTTCTCCTGATATCTGACAGCATTACTTTTCATAAACACTCACCGTTTCTTAAGAGAGGAGAATAAAACGTGTTACAACCGGCATTTTGCCAAGGAAGGTGCTATGGGTTACACTTTCTTCACTCTAGTCATGAAAAATCATCACCTTTGGTGAAGTTCGCCATTTTGAATCCAAAATTGGTCACCTACATAATTCGCAAGCTGCAGTTTCAATTACTTTTTACATCCTTAAATGGTAACTGGACCATTAAAAGCGCTTTACATAGAAGCCACTTTCACCCATTCACACACCTACACCCTACATGGTAGGACAATGTTTTTTTGGGGGGGTTAAGCCCAGGTGCACATCAACATGTGACTGGAGAAAGCTGGAATTGAACCTACAACCCTCCGACTGCAAGCCAACTGTACTCTACCACTGAGCCACAGTTGCCAGTTGAGGATTAAAATGTTCCTTTTATTTCGGCTGTGGTTAATGTAAACGGAGCTCGTTTGGTCCAAGAGCGCATCTACCACGCTGATCCAGCAGAAAACAAAGTTACAGTGTCATCAACAGATTTAATGCTGCGCTGTGACCAAAGTGAGAAAAATGTTCTCACTCTCTTCCGAAAGGGACTCCTACAAGTTTCTATAATATTAATGAGTGACTATTTCTAAATGTTAAGAGCTGCTGAGCAGGGGAGTATCCAGGAAGTTAATAAATGGAGTCTAAAAGTGCCCTGGGACTGTAACTTCACGTCATTTTTTTCATAAAATAAAGGTAGTTATGGTATAAAACTATATTACAAATCAATGACCTACACACACATACCTGGTGTGGAAATAAAAAATTTCTGATCAACCCATATCAATTGCTTGCTTAAAAATGGATACCGGTTAAAGTCACGCCCATTTCAAGATGACCAGACACAGTTTCTGGTTTTCACCACCCACTTTTGGATTAGGCCCCGCCCAGTCCGAGTACAGATACAGATCATTCATACAGGTTAACAAATATAGATATAGATAATGCTTTACTCGCTCATCCCTAATAATGAGGGAAGCACGCTGCGGGGGGTGTGCTGTTCCACAGGAAGGTTTGATGGATGGTTCAGGAGCCAATCGTCTTGAACAAGCCGCCCAAGTTTTTCCAAGATTGTATGCTTCAGAGGCAATTATCTTAGTTTTTTTGTTTTTGTTTTACAATATACCTAAGATATTACTTGCTTTTGGTATACGTAGAGCATATAAAGTAATATTAGAAAAAAGTGTGTCAAAAAAAAAATCACAATTCCTACCTCTAACATTGTTTCCAGCTGCTGTTGCAGTCACATCAAGTCAGCAGCTGAAGTGGTATTATGGTTTGATCCTGGGCAGATCTATTAGTAGATGGCTAACACTCTGGATAAATGTCCACTCTACCCACATCTGAATGCAGCTCTACTGTTAACATCATCCCTGAAATCCCAACTTTATTCAAAATTCTGTTTAGTCTTAAGCCTTGCTTGAGAATTTCAGCAACACATTTTTTTTAAATTATCATTCTGAAGGCTACTCTACAACTAATCATCCTTGAAAAAAAAACAACTATTTTAACGATATGGACTTGTCTCTGGAAAAAAATATTTTCTAGAACTTCAAAAAACCCATCTCATTGGCATTCAGCAAGTCACTGATGGGTTTGATTTATTTTTCAGGTGCACTAGATAAGAATTAACCTCATTGTAACTCTAGTTAATAGGTGAAAGAGGAAAGTAGTGACAAAAAGAACAAAACATTTTTTTTCAACCATTTGACAACCTCCACTAAATGTTAGGTTGATAACATGCTATCTTTGCACATAGGTCAAATAAAAGGAAAGTTTAACCCACAGTATCTCCTTGAGGAGATGCCGTATTTAAAAAACCATCTAAATGATCGGTTGTCAGTATATTGATACAAAGAAAGTGTGTCATTAAAGTAATTAGCTTTTTAATCAACAGACTGACAAAACGTTAAAACACTTATTTTTGGGGTAGCTTTTTTAAAAATGTATTATCCAGAGCAAAATGTGGGCTTTTATCTCATATTTTGTCACTGAGCTTTGCTCTTGTCATAGGAAAAAAACCTCATTATTTTGTTTTTGCTCATAATGTCTAAAGGACAAAATCCCAGACAGAAAGGAAAAACAAGGTCAAAGAATAAACAAATAAAATTTAGGATGTTTAGCTGCAGAACAAAATGGAATAGTTAGTAATGTGGCTGTCAGGAATGAGTGATGGATGTATTAAGCAAATAACAGTGAAATGGGAATATGGTCACATTCGATCCACTGAAAGCACTAGCATGCATATGTGCTGACAATAGTTTCAATCATTTCTTATTCTGCCACTGATCAATGTTTATTGGGCCATTAAGTGTTCAAGAAGCCATAAATTGCATGAATCGTTTCTACCTGAGCTACAAGATGCAGAAAATGTCAGTTGTAAGGTAGAGCTTGTTTTCATAAACCAGACATGGCATTTCTGGCAGCTACATTTCAAAATTAGTTCAACATTTTTTAAGGTCTTCCAACCATAAATTTGAAAATGTTACTTAAGTTATACTACAAAGTAGGTTATTAACCCTTATAGTCAAATCAAAGTTACTGACAAAGGATTTGTGCACATCAGTGGCTGTATTCGTTGCTTGTCATTTTGACTGACAGCATCATAAAATTCTGTCATAATAAATTTTTAAGTGATTATAATGACCTGCATAATAGTATTTATTCATTTTAATTGATAGTCAATCTGAACGTGTGGTGAGCCTGGTTTGTTGGTGTTTGTGGTGGTTTTTGACATTCACACAACTCCATAACTTCCACACTGGAGGGTGCAGTGAAGGCACCAGTCTACAAATCTCCTCTGGTTGGCATTGTGATTCTGTAATTTGGTTTGTTAGCAGAAGTATAGAAGGCACCTGAACCCATTCATTTGACACCTTAGTGTTGTCCTACATGGTCCAAATTGTTTTAGGTTTCCCTTGAGTATACAGTACCTAACACTAACCTGTTACTGTTTCCCACCCCAAAGATCTCCTCCTAACTCAGTTATCCTACTACTGAATATTTGTTCTCGGTTCCTTCATGGTCAGGATCCCCGTCAAACTTCTCTGGCTTCCTTGCCACGACTGGCTCTTGAAGTCCACCTCGTCATCATTCTTATGCATGACCATCGTGTTCGATAAAATATCCTCTTTGAATTATTACCCTGCTCACCTTGACATCCAACGACTGGGTGACTCCTGTTTACCCTCCAGGCAATAACAGTCAGAGCTCTCCAATTAGTACTCTTGAATATGTACTCCATTCCATGTCTCAAATGCACACATTGGGAATTGACACACCACAGAGGTTGGAACAACACTGAGCCTCTCACATAACGTGCTGCAGATGCATCTGGTATAAATTGGGTGTAGGAGGGGTATTCCACAGGTGAGTATTGTACGTTGAATGTTTTAGACAATTTGATGATATTCAGGTAAGCTTTACTTTTGGGTGGTAGCGAGGATGCCAGGGAGAAAAGGCTAGGACTACTAGCCTAATACTACTCCTTTAGCTGCCAGCAACAAAAAAAGTTGCTGGCTGCTGAAGAAGCAGCCCCCTCCTGAGCTCTTACTTTATTCTCTTTTCTGATTTTCTTTTTTTTTCACCCAGCCTCTGGATATACAATTTTATACTGGAGTTCTTTTTTTGATCAATTTTGAAGGAATGTTGAATAACAAAATTCTATTTTTTTCATCTGAGGACTAACAAACTGCTCCAGAGAATTGACGGTATGGTGATGATTCAGGAGATGATTCTGGTGAGACAACTCAGTTCCAGAAGTCCAGAACCGACAACTCTGCCACTGAGCTACAACTGCCCAATCTTACTGTTGTCATTTTATCCCCTAATCATCAAGAACACCTTGAATTGCCTTGTAGTTGAAAGTGTGCTACACAAAGTTCCCTTGCCTTGCCTATGAGTCTGGGATGTCTGTGAGGCCAGATAAACCTTGAAGCTGGAGCGTTGTCACGGAAGAAAAAGAAGCTTGATGACTGTCGGTCTTGGAATGGAACACCACTGCTTTCTGGAAAGCTGGATGGAGATCAGGACATAGGAGGAGCATAGGTAGGTTTAACTGCAGGTAGGTATACAAGAAGCTTTTCACTTGGAATATCACAAGGTTCACAGAGGGATAGAAGTTACCACTGGAATGCAAAACTCAGGCACCAAAGGACTGACAGCCAGCTCTTTTTATCCAGCCTGTAATAAACCTCAACGAGCTGCAGCTGTGGAACCTTGCCACCACAGCACCAACCTAGGCTTGATGGACAGGTCTTCTGCTCGAGGAGGACCCCTGGTGGGAATTAATGGAAGGTGAAGAAAAACATGGTTTACAACACAAATAGACAAACACTTCAGGCTTTTAGCAAAAACATTTGGTTTACATGAACCCTGGTGTGTTTTGATGAAAACAGGAGAAGTTGAAAAGCAGACGAGTCTTTACAAATGGACAGGCAGTGGTTAATGCTCCTTACACAAACAACTAAAATTATAATTTTTTTAAATATTTTATCATCGCACATTTTGCAGGAGTGACCTGTTTTATATCAGTAATTGCAGACTGTGAATTCAGGTGTTGGTTGATTTTTAAATAAACAACTCATTAGGGTATCTGTCCCACTGAACATTGGCGTAACTAACATGGGGTCCTTGTGGGACATTTCCCCCACACTTTCTGTGTCCGTGGCC
Organism: Apricaphanius iberus; assembly: GCA_028564705.1. Classification (NCBI taxonomy): domain Eukaryota; kingdom Metazoa; phylum Chordata; class Actinopteri; order Cyprinodontiformes; family Aphaniidae; genus Apricaphanius; species Apricaphanius iberus. Next base: position 84,389 of record JAPXFQ010000049.1, on the reverse strand, counting down.
TCTGTCCTCTTCACTTCTTCAGCTGTTAAATCTGTTAATATAATATAGCATACTTTTCAGGGCCATCCTTAAATGCACCTTAAGCATACACATGTTAATTCGGACACCTGTGAATCACAGACAGGTGCTGCTGCTAAACAAGCTGTAAACTGAGTTATGCTTTTGCATGCAAATAATGTTAGCTAAATGATGGCTAGTTAATACATATCAGTATATCATGTTAAGCTAGTTAACAATACCAATGTTACCTATTTTACATCACTCAAAAACCAGGCAGGAATCAAGGCAGTGTTAGAACTATTATTTCACTGCTCTCAATCTCACTATATTTTTGTATATTTTAATAGGTAATCCAGTATTGATGTCAGTTTATTAAACATGAAGGCTCAACATTTACCGGTTTAGTAGAAGATGAGATACAATTTCAGTTTACTTTATTTGAGTACATCTTATTGCAGCAGAACAAAAACATATATTTTGTACATGAAAAAAACAAAAAATTTGTGTGGGCAAGCTTCTGCAGGAAGAATCTAAAGAATTAGAGACCTTAAAGAATCATTGTCTCTGACCCCTTCGACAAACTGTCCTGCTGTCCTGTCCAAAAAAATATGATTTTCTCCATTTTGGTCCCGAGCTAAGCTATTCAGTACTTTCTCACCTATTTTATTCTCATCAACAAATTCTTCATTATAGCAATGGCATCTACTTTAGTGCCTTTCAACAGCCCATTAAAGGAGTAAAGTTTTGTCTTTTTTAACTCTTATGATAATAATCTCTTCCCCAAACAAATATCAACTGTATAGAGATATTCCAGTCTTTCCTTCTGTCTCTTTCTTTCTTTGCTCTTTGCCAGTTAATGTTGCTATGTTATAATTAAGTTAATTGAGGAGGCATCAGGCTCAACATAATGAGAATTGTTTTTGTCAGTGCTCTGCCAGTAATTAGTTTGTTAAGCAGAACAAAAAGAAGTGCATCTCTGAAAATGTAAAATTGGAAATTAATTAAGTTACAAATAAAAATCACTCTTTACTGTTAAAAGGAGCTGTGTCTAGCCAGTCTATGGCTGCAGTGACAGTTTTTTTTCTTTTCAAATGAAAAACTTTTTTCTGGTTCTGTATTACTTATTAATTGTAAAACTTTTATCAGTTTTTTCCTCATTTACAGTTTGTCTTTAAATGTTTGGGAAACAAAGTCAGTGGAATTTGAACCAAGTCTTCCTCTTTGACGAAAAGAAAAAAAAAAAGATCGGGGCAGAGAATATTCGTAGTGGGTGCACCCTTAGTTCTGCTCCAGCGTCCAACTCGGGGGACCAAGAAAAGTCATACCACACCGTGGTCCTTAACAACGGGGAGGGGGACAGTCAACCTCCAGCGGAATCCAGGATCTGGGACGGCTTGCCATCTCTTTAGAGAGGAGAATTTTCAGTATCAGTTGTCCAGGGCCTCCAGGACATCCACCATTGGATTGGGGAATGCAAAAAAACCCAGCCTGTATACAATAAAAATCTTATTGCATTTAGCGGTAAAATAACTTCACATATCTGTCCAAAGTTCGAACACGTTATAACTTATGCTATTAGTTTTTAAAGCATACAATAATGTGTTTATACAGATTTCCTTTTACCATGAATGAAACTGCATGTTTTTTTTTCTTTAACCAATTCCATCATTTTTCATCACATTTTCTGTTCATTTTTTAACCTTCAAATTCCATTTACCATGGATTTTAATCAGTACTTACCAATTCTATATCACAAAACATATTTCACTATGTTAAATGGATACTCAAACCTATTTTTAAACAATAACATTTTCTTTTTTTATACAACTTAGAGAAAACTTTAAGCAACTCCTCCACTCATCTCACTAAAAAAAACCCCAAAAACCAGCAGCATTGGCAGCTGAGCAATAAAGTGAGTGAAGCAGCTCCAAAAATCACATTTACTGAGACTGAAGAAACATACTATTAACATGAATTGAGTAAAACATTTTACAGATAAAATAACTAAATCCCTCATAGTATCTGTCATGAAATATTGCCGGGCCACCTCTACACACCGGAGTTACACACCACCAGAGCAGAAACAGGGTGGCCATGCTTGCTATTTCAACTAGCAATGCTAAAATCCACTCTTTAGTTAACTCACCAAGATAGTTGGAAGCAAACAACTCAGGATTAACAACCTCCGATTGTCTTGTTTCTATCCTCCGGCTACCGCCAATAGAACCAGGTTCTTTAGCTATTTCCAGTTTCCCTTGTCTGTCAGTGTGTGCTAGCTCCGTTGGATCATTGTGCTGCAGCCCGTGTTGCATATTGAAAAAAAAAGAAGTTTCTCCCTTGGCATCAGGGGCGGGATCTATCTCCTCTACCCAATCGGATGGAAATATCCATCTTGCATCCAGTATCTATCTCCTCTACCCAATCGGATGGAAATATCCATCTTGCATCCAGTAAAATGAACAAACAAAAACTCCTAATGGTAATATAAACTAACCAATAAAGAAATATCTTAAACAACAGGAAAATTAGATTCTAAAGAATGGAGCAAAAATAAAATAATCAAAGTGAAAAATTAGGAAGCTCTGTTCCACAGGGTTACACAATGTTAACATTTCAAGCTAGGATTTGACTCATCCATCACCTTAATGCAGAGCATCTTTCCTGTTTAAAATATTTTGCTGAGGCTTTTTGATAAGACACACCTGAGTTGAAATCCGGACCTTCAGATAATTCTGACTTTGACATTTATCCAAAGACATTGTTCTGCTATAGATATGCTCAGCAACTTTACTCTGACACTTCTGAGTAATAACCTGTACAAACAAAATTGCCTTCAGAAGTTCACCTGTGTTGTCATGATCATTTACCCCTCATGCTTCTCAGCTGTGGTTAATCAGGAATCACATCACTCACCTGTTCTGCCAGCGTATTTATTACAGCCTCCGACCTCCATCCAGTGCCAGATCGTCTGATGTCCTGCCACAGCGTTCCAGCGAATCCTTTGTATCGACTCACGCCAAGCCTGATCACGTTGACGACCAAGTTTCTGTCTACCGACGCCGAGTTCAGCCCAATCCCCGTCGGACAAGATTGCTGTCTTCCGCCCTTTTGAACCACGGTAACCCAGCAGTCTTCCCCTTCAACTAACCTCCATTAACCGATCGCCTTTCCCTCTCATAGCCCCGCCTGGACCTGACCTCCCCATTTTGCTGCCCTGGCTCCTTCCTTTTTTTTTGGCCTCTCCGGTATCCCCGTCACTTAACCCGTCTTTCCCAGGAGACTCCTCCAAACTCCCCTTCGGACATCCCCTCCCTCCTCGGCCCGCCGTTAATCCATCTGCTTGCCTTTCTCTCTCTAGCGCCCCTCTGGCCATCGGAGGTACTGCAGACCCTGGCCCGAGTGAAGGGAGCGGGAGCAGCTCTAGGAGAGTTCTACTTCGGGAGAGGAGGGACCTGTGAGGCGGCTTGCTGATTTTTGTTTAATAAATTATTTTTGTTTCATTCTGCCTGGTGTTCTTATCTGGTCCTTTGGTTTGAGATCCTGACAGAACGATCTGGCCAAAAACATGGACCAAACACCAGAGCAGGATTGGCGGACTCGTGTTGAGACGTCAATTGTGAAATTGGAAGACAATGTCCAAGAAATAATCAGATCTCTTGATGATTTATCCCTCCCAGCTGATTCATTTCGGGGTCCTGCAGGCGCTTCCCAGCAGGCTTCCATGCACCCTTTTGTTTCCCCCAGACAGGAGCCACGTTTAACCCCACCTGAACGCTTCTCTGGCGGTTCCTCTGAGTGCAGGCCTTTTATCTCTGTGTAGCATTATATTAGAACTTCAACCCTCTTCCTTCCCCACAGAGAGGTCTAAGGTGGCTTTTGCCATATCCCTGCTAACTGCTAAGGCCAAGTTATGGGGAACAGCAGAGTGGGAGAGAGACTCTGCAATTTGTTACTCTTTTAGAGATTTTGCTGAGGAATTAACCAGGGTGTTTGACCACAAGAATCTGGAGTACATCCGGTCCGCGAAACGTTTAAACCCCCGTCAAGCTAGGTGGTCCCTTTTTTTTGGAAGGTTCAACTTTACTCTAGCTTACAGGCCAGGTTCTAAAAACACCAAGCCGGATGCACTGTCTCGCTTGCATTCTCCTAAACTAGAGCCGTCTCAGGACGAGTTGATTCTTCCCCCACGACTAAGGTTAGCAGCCTCACGGTTGGGATTGGAGGAGGAAGTGCTAAGGAGCCATACGCAATATAATCCTCCCCCTGACTGCCCCAGAGATCGGTTGTTTGTTCCTGAACACCTGGTTTCTAAAGTCATAACCTTTTGCCACGCATCAAAGTTATTCTGTCATCCAGGGGTGGCTAAGACACTGTCCGTGGTTCAAAGGCGTTTTTGGTGGCCACGTCTAAGGAGAGATGTCCAGGAGTATGTCGCCGCCTGCCAAATATGCGTTCAAGTTAAGTCTTCACGCCGCCCTCCTCCCGGCTTCCTACTCCCACTGTCCATCCCTCGTCGCCCTTGGTCTCACATAAGCATGGATTTCGTCACAGGCTTGCCCAGGTCGAATGGTCACACTGTAATCCTTACAGTGGTCGACAGGTTCTCCAAAATGGTCCATCTAATCCCATTGAAGAAACTCCCGTCAGCCAAGGAGATGGGGGAGGTTCTAGCCAAAGAGGTCTTCAAATTGCATGGTCTACCGGTGGACATTGTCTCTGACAGGGGGCCACAGTTTGTCTCCCGTTTTTGGGGTGAGTTTTGCTCTCTCCTCAACATTAACATCAGTCTCTCATCTGGCTTTCACCCTCAATCTGATGGTCAGACGGAGAGGGCTAACCAGGAGATGGAGACGAAACTCCGTACTCTGTGTTCCCAGGACCCTTCCAAATGGTCCCAAAACCTATATTGGGTTGAGTATGCAATAAACTCTCTGCCTTCCAGTGCCTCTGGCTTATCACCCTTTTATGTTGTCTATGGTTTCCAACCCCCCCTATTCTCTGTTCAGGAACAGGAGGCTTCGGTACCGTCCGCTCAAGCTGCTGCTCTTCGTTGCTTCAAAGCCTGGAGGAAAGCCCGCTCCACCCTCCTCAAGACTTCAGCCACCTATGTTAAGATGGCCAACAGACGACGTTCTCCAGCTCCCCCATATCAGGTTGGTCAAAAGGTCTGGCTTTCCACTCGGGACCTACCTTTAAAGATGGAGAACCGCAAACTGGCACCCCGCTTTGTAGGACCCTTCCCCATCTCTAAATTGATTAACCCTGTGGCAGTCAGATTACAGCTGCCACGCTCCCTCAGGGTTCATCCCACCTTTCATGTATCCCGTATCAAACCAGCCAAGCTGTCTGGACTCGTTCACTCCTCCAGACCCCCTCCACCCGCCCGGATTATCGATGGTGTTCCCACCTACACCGTCCGCCGCCTCCTACGCTCTAGGCGTCGGGGCCGTGGGGTCCATTACCTGGTGGACTGGGAGGGTTACGGCCCGGAGGAGCGCTCCTGGGTTCCTGCCCGTCATGTTCTGGATCAGCGGATGGTCTCTGCCTTCCATCGTGATTACCCTGATCAACCTGGTGAGCCGTCCCTTGAGTGGGGGGTTCTGTCATGATCATTTACCCCTCATGCTTCTCAGCTGTGGTTAATCAGGAATCACATCACTCACCTGTTCTGCCAGCGTATTTATTACAGCCTCCGACCTCCATCCAGTGCCAGATCGTCTGATGTCCTGCCACAGCATTCCAGCGAATCCTTTGTATCGACTCACGCCAAGCCTGATCACGTTTACGATCAAGTTTCTGGTGGGTGCAGCAGACTTTTATGAGAGCCTTCTTTTGAATATATTTAGATTTAAGAAATTTGGTCCCTTTTTCATTATGGGTGATTTCAACAGCTGTTGGGCAAATGCACAGGATTATATTGAAGCGGTTGATGCAATTGGAGATCGAAATATGGTGGATGGTTTATCTAACTCATATGGGGAACTACTCATTCAGTTTCTTATCAGTGCAAATTGTTGCATCCTAAATGGGAGAAACTACCGTAATAATGACTTTACTTGTGTGTCATCAAAAGGGCTGTCGGTGGTTGATTATATACTAGTGCCATATGAAATCTTGCACTGATTTAGTGACACCAGTGTAATCAGGAGCAAAGACCTCTTCACACAGGCAGGTTGTGTCTCCACTACTGACACTTCAAGAGTTATCCCTGACCACTCTTGCCTAACATGCTGTATGGTTCTTCCTGCTGGGCAAACACCTCCTATATCAACTGGCCAGAGGAATGAGGATATGGTTTCATTCAATTCCTTTAATTTATCCAGTATTCCTGAACATTTTCTATCAAATGCCATGTGTCAACAAGCACTGAAGGAATGTGTAGCACAACTAGCGGCCCCTGCAGCCTGCCAGTTTTCTGTGACATTGTGAAAAAGGAGATGAGAGAACAGATTCCCCATAGAGACATCATTATTCAAAATGGCTGCTCTAACAAAAAGAGCAGGAGTAAAAAAATCTGGTGGACAGAGCAACATTCCTTATTATGGAAGGCTCTAAGCTAAGCGGAGAAGGAATGGACATCTTGCCCCCCTGGACTGGGAAAGGTGCAGGCCAAAGCGACAATGAAGGAGATACAGAAACAGTTTGATCATTCAGTCCAGGCTGCTAAGAGACATATTGAAGAATACAGCAGGATAATATCCAAGAATTAGTGGGTAGAGACCCTAAGGCCTTCTGGCAGCAGGTTAACCAGCTTGGTGTTGCCAGTGAGCATCACCCTGAGATTCCATGGGAGGTCACAAGACCTTATGGTACTGTACAGACTGATAAAAATGCTGTTTTAGAGACCTGGAGATGTGAATTTGCTAACCTGTATGAATCTGATAATCATGTTGCTCCCTGTTCACTCAGAGTTACTGCATATAGATAATCAAGGCTACCTCATAAACCGACAAATTGCAGAGGATGATATCATAAGAGCTCTGCAAGCAGCTAAGACAGGTTTATCCTATGGGTATGATGGGGTACCTGTTGATGTGTTAAAAAATTGAAGCACATTGAATATTTTATATAATTTTTTTAGTGTGGTGCCGGAGTCTTGGAAATATGGTATTATTAACCCCACCCTAAAAGCTGGGGAGAAAGATAATAGAGTACCTCTAAATTACTGGGGAATTAGTTTAACATCCTCAGTGTATAAACTTTGCTGTTCTGTGCTGTATAATTGTATTGTGGAGTGGACAGAAGCTAATGATATTATAGCAGATGAGCAGAATGGGTTTAGAAAGAAACAGAGCTGCCTTGATCATATTTTTACTTTGACTACAATCATAGAAACAAAGAAAAAGTTGAAGAAAGCTACCTTTTCCTCCTTTCTTGATTTCTCCAAAGCGTTTGACCACATTGACCGTAATATGCTCTGGATTAAGCTTTCTGCTCCTGGTTTACATGGTAAATTATGAACTGTCTCACCGCTTTGTATGAGAATGTCAAATCCTATGTTCTAGTTAATGGTTGTATCAAAGATTGGTTCCCAGTTGATATTGGAGTTAAACAAGGATGCATTTTGTCTCCTATTCTGTTTGCTATGTATATAAATTACCTATCTTTAGCAATCAAGGCCTTGGACAAAGGTGTCTCGATTGATCTAGAAAAAGAATCCATACTGTTATATGCAGATGATATTGTTTTGATCTCCGAATCTGAGGAGGGGCTTCAGGAGAGTGTTAATCTCGTCCACAGCTGGTGTGAGGACTGGAAATTGAGTGTAAATCCTGATAAAACTAAAGTGTTTCATTTTAGAAATCCATCAAAGCCCCTGTATAACTTTAGCTTCTCCTGTGGCTCACCTTCTTTGGAGATGGCTAAAAATTAAAAATACCTGCATTTGGTTCTTACAGAATCTTTGGATTACAATGTAACTGTCAAGAAATTAGCTAAGCATGCAAACAGAGCCCTTGGTGCAATTATAGCCAAATGTATATGTATGGGTGGTTTTACTTTTAAGTGTTACACAGAATTGTTTGAAGCCCTGGTCCTTCCTGTTTTGACCTATGCTGCAGCGGTCTGGGGTTCTAATATTTTTTCTTGTGTTGATGCTGGTTTTACTTAGGGGTGGGTAAATACACCCCAAATGCTGCAATACAAGGTGATTTTGGATGGAAAAACCCCATGGCAACATCAGTGGTCCTGTATTCTTAAAAACTGGCAGAGACTTTGTGGTATGCCTGATAGTCGTTTGCTTAAGCGAGTTGCTCAGTGGGCAATTCATCAGACAATGGTAAAAAAAATATATACACATGGTAAAAACATTTCTTGGGTCTATGAATATGTCTCACCTTGCCCGTATAGATATAGCTTGCACAAGTAATGACCTTAAATGTTTTAATATGGCTGTGGCAAAGGCAGATGAGGAACTGTGGCTACAGTTGATAAATAAATCAGAACAGAACAAATTACGCACTTATTGCCTATTTAAAGGTACATTTGAAACAGAGCTTTATGTTGAAACTATATTATCAAGACACCTCAGAAGTACTTTTGCTAAATTTAGATGTGGAGTAGCTCCTTTAGCAATAGAAACTAGCAGGTACACAAATACCCCAGTGGAGAGATGCTACTGTACTATATGCCATACTGACTCTAATGAATCAGAGGCCCATTTTCTTTTACATTTTCATTTATAGGGATATTTGTGCTGACTTATTTAATTCTCTTTCAATTCAATTAAATTTCCATTCAGTTTATTTATATAGCGCCATTCTAAAGGCACTTTACAAGAAAAAGTTATTACAATACAATGTTTAATCTAGCAATTAGAGAACCACAGAAGATTGTGTAGGGACTTCTCAGCAATCCCTCACACTGAGCAAACATGAAGCGACAGTGGAGAGGAAAAACTCCCTTTTAACAGGAAGAAACCTTCAGCAGAACCAGGCTCAGCATAAGCGGTCATCTGCCGAGACCGTCTGGGGTTTGGAGAAGGCAGCAGAGACACAGAAAGAGCAACAGAACTGATGCAGAAGCGAAGTTGGTAGCAGGACGTGGAGAACGTTCCTCCACTGGAATGCCATCTTAGTCAGGGTCGTCAAGCAGGGCGGGTCAGGAGCACCTACTGTAGGAAGAGACTAAGAGAAAACAGGTTAGCACTTGAATTGACAGCACATCATGCAGTTGGGGAGAAGTAGGAGAGGAAGTAGGAACAGACTCTAATAATGTCCTCCAACAGCCTAGCCTAAAGCAGCATAGCTACTAACATTAACCTGTCTCCTAGCTACTAAGAGACCTGGCTACTAACACTCTCTACCTGGCTTACATTAATCTTTCTCTATCTAGCTACTCTACCTCTTCCTATCTCTTCCTAGCTTTTGACACTCTACCTGACTACTAACATTAACCTGTCTCTTCCTAGCTACCTGTCTAATCTGTTTCTAACTGTAAACTTTGTCAGAGAGGAAAGTTTTAAGCCTAGTTTTAAAGATAGACAAGTTGTCTGCTTCACGATCCAACCCTGGGAGCTGGTTCCATAGGAGGGGAGCCTGATACCTGAAAGATCTGGCACCCATTCTACTTTTAGAAATCCTAGGAACTACCAGTAAACCTGCCGTCTGAGAGCGAAGGGCTCTGTGAGGAACATATGGAACAATCGGGTCTCTTATGTAGGATGGAGCTTGATTATTAAGAGCTTTATATGTCAGAAGGAGGATCTTGAATTCTTTTCTAGATTTTACTGGGAGCCAGTGAAGAGAAGCTAAAACAGGGGAAATGTGATCTCTTCTTCTTTTATTCATTAGAAACCTTGCAGCAGCATTTTGGACTAACTGAAGACTTTTAATTTTATTCTGTGGATTCCCTGATAATAAAGAGTTACAGTAATCCAGCCTTGAAGTAACAAACGCATGGACTAGTTTTTCAGCATCACTCCTGGACAGGATGGTTCTAATTTTTTTCCTAAGGCGAAAAAAGGAAATCCTAGAGACTTCTTTAATGTGAGATCTAAATGACATATCTTGGTCAAAAATAACACTGAGGTTCTTTACTTTATTACTGGAGGCTAATTTAATTCCGTGCAGGTGAGCTTCTGGTCCAAAGACAACAACTTCTGTTTTATCAGAATTCAGAAGTTTAGTCATCCAAGTTTTTATATCTTCGAGACATGCCTGTAGTCTACATAACTGATTGGATTCATTAGGAATTATGAATATATATAGCTGTGTATCATCTGCGTAACTATGGAAATTTATCCCATGCTGCCTAAGTATTTTACCAATAGGAAGCATGTATATAGTAAAAAGAATCGGCCCAAGCACCGAACCCTGTGGTGCTCCGCAAGTAACCATTGAGGCAGAGGAAGATCTATTGTTTACCTGAACAAACTGAAATCTGTTGGACAAATAAGATTTAAACCAGCCTAGTGCTGTTCCTATTATACCGACACTTTGAAGCCTTTCCATGAGAATATTGTGATCAACAGTGTCAAAGGCAGCACTGAGATCTAACAGGACCAGAATGGTCACCAGTCCATTGTCTGAGGCTCTAAGGATATCATTAGTAACCTTCAACAGAGCTGTTTCAGTGCTGTGATGAGCTGTAAAGCCTGACTGAAACTGCTCAAGCAGCTCATTATTGTTTAAATGTTTACACATCTGATGTGCAACTATTTTCTCAAGAATTTTCGAAGCATATTGCTGATTTTAAGGATCTTGATGACACAAATAAACTGTGTGTAATTTTAGCTGGTAAACAGTGCATCAATGAATGTGCCAAAACCTGCAACCTCATCCTTAATAGAAGGATGTCTTTTGAGTTCCCAAAACAATGGTTAGTTTTTCGTTTCCAGGGTACCATTGTGTACATGAGTATATACAGTAGATTGTCTATGTATATGTGTTTGTTGAGGTAATTAGGTGTGTTTGTATGTATATGTATGTATGTATGTATGTATGTATGTTTCTATATATGTAGGTATGTATGTATGTGTATATATGTGTTATGTGCATTTTAATGATATTTTTAGTTGGTGTCTCATAACTCTCATTAGAGTGGTCTCCAACATGTTTAACTTTATTAATGAGAGGCATACTTTGTTTCTTGTTTTCTTCTGATGTATGTTTACCTTTCGTATAACTTATAAAGTGTGTTGTGGAGTGACACCAAAAACAAACTTTATCTATCTATCTACACAGAGGGAATGAGGATCAGGTGGTGACTGAGATTAGACACAGGTGCAGAAATTGACAAGAAGGAGTGAAAAGGACTTGGTGCTGAGATTCTGCCCCATCAAGCCAAAAAGAGGAAGTTTGCCTTTTTCTTAGATAGAAACCCTATAAAAATAAACCATGCAAGACTGGTTTGAGGCCCTGGAATTGGAACAAATTCTCCCTTAAATCCGTTAATGAGGAGGGCAAGTCAGACAGGTATATAAAAATATCATAGAATTCACTGAGGGTGAAAGGAATTGGTGTTTAGTAATAATGGAGGCATTCTCTGCATGGGAGATTCAAAAATAATAATGGCTTTGAAACCTTTTTCGGGGTTTTGAATAAAAAAAAAAGATCTGAAATGTTATGTGTATCCAATGCCATGATTTATGCTTTTGTTGCAGGTTTCATGCTGCTTTTATTTTTTACCCTACTCACAAAAAGCACCTTTAATTGCCCTGTTGAGATACACAAATAAAGCTGTCTTGCCTTTCTTTGTCGTGTATTGGCAGAGGGACGTACTTGCTGTGAATGATTGCATCCCTGTACATATTTTATATCATAAGTATGAAATCTAATTCATGTTTCACGGCTATTAAAAACACTTAGTACTTTCTACAAAAAGATTCACTCAGGAGGGCTTTGCGTGGCAGACTGGCTAGAGTGGCTGCCCCATATGCATAGGGCTCAATGCTGGAAAACAGTTGTCCCTGGTTTGGGTCCCGTCCTTGGCGACCCCTGCTGTATTTCTTCCTCCACTTCTCCCACCCTTCAGAAATCTGTCCACTGTCAAATAAAAGACAACTTGGCCCAAAAAACCTTTGAAAAAAAAGATTTACTTGGATTTCTTAAGTGTTAAAGGTATTTTACTCATCATCACTTCTACTCTCTAAATCTGCGTACCTCAAAATGTTATCCCATAGCATTGGTCTCAAACGGTCAACTTTTTTCGAAAAAACAAACTAGCCCTGAAATAAAACTCAGTCATTCAAACTGCACTCTTACAAAAGGAGAGCTTTACTTTTGTACAAACGTATATATTTTATGATACAAACAGTACGCTGATGACACAGGTTGCAATAAGATAAAAGGAAAACTGGGTTTACCTTATGGCCTATAGTTGCAACTGTTTGGAATGTGAATTGAATTTCTGGTTTGTGTAGACACAAGGTAGTACATGCTCAAGATTCACCCAAGCATCGTGGACTGGAGCACCGTTGTGAAGTTTTGTGTTTTGTGTTTGGGGATTCAAATGTTTTTTTTTGTATTTGTGTGTTTTAGAATTTGTGCTTTGTCTCAAGGGCCCACCATAACTTAGGCAAGGCAAGGCAAGGCAATTTTATTTCTATAGCACACTTTCAACACAAGGTAATTCAAGGTGCTTTACATGATTCAGTGATAATGAAACCACATGATTACAAAGCATATAAGTTTAACAGTAATCAATCAGTAAGAAAAGATAATGTAAGGAACAAATCCACGTAATTAATACACAATCACTTAAAAATAAAGCTAAAAGATAGAATAAAATATAGAAATTAAAACGACAACAATAAAATAATATAAAGATCAAATGTTTACAATAAAAAAAAAAAAAAAAAGCAGTTACTCATAAGCAAGTTTAAATAGATACGTTTTAATTTTAGACTTAAAAGAGTTCAGTGTCTCTGCAGCTTTACATTCTCCTGGTAGTTTGTTCCAGAGATGAGGAGCATAGAAACTGAAAGCTGCTTCTCCATGTGTGGTTCTGGTTCTAGGGACGATCAGTAAATTAGAGCTGGAGGACCTGAGTGATCTGGATGGTTTGTACCATGATAGCAGATCTCTAATGTACTCAGGTGCTAAACCATTCAATGATTTATATACCAATAAAAGCACTTTGAAGTCTATTTTCTGAGCTACAGGGAGCCAGTGTAAGGACTTTAGAACTGGGGTGATGTGTTCTACTTTCCTGGTTCTAGTGAGAACACGAGCAGCAGCGTTCTGGATCAGCTGCAGCTGTCTGATTGATTTTTTAGGTAGACCTGTGAGGATACTGTTACAGTAATCAAAGCGGCTAGAGATAAATGCATGGATGAGTTTTTCTAGGTCTCCTTGTGTCATCATTCCTTTAATCCTAGAAATGTTCCTCAGGTGATAGAAAGCTGACCTTGTTATTGCCTTTATGTGACCCTGGAGGTTCTGGTCTGAGTCCATTATTACACCTAGATTTCTGGCCTGGTCAGTACTTTCTAGTTGGACCAACTGAAGCTGTTTACTGATATTTAATCGATCTTTTTTGGGTCCAAAGAGAAGCACTTCAGTTTTGTTTTTGTTCAGTTGTAGGAAATTATGGGACATCCAGCTGTTAATTTGCTCAATGCATTTATTGAGGATTTGGATGGGTTCAACATCATCTGGTGACACTGAGATATAGGGCTGAGTGTCGTCAGCATAGTTGTGGTATTTAACATGGTTGGCGGTTATAATCTGGCTAAGCGGAAGCATATAGATGCTAAATAGGAGGGGCCCCAGGATGGAGCCCTGGGGGACCCCACATGTTATTTCTGTGTTTTGTGATGAGAACTGGCTAACTGATACAAAGAAGTTCCTGTTCTTGAGGTAAGATGTGAACCAGTCGAGTTCTGTACCAGAGAGTCCGACCCAGCTCTCTAGACGTTCCAGTAATATATCATGATCAACAGTGTCAAACGCCGCACTGAGGTCTAACAGTACCAGCACTGTTGTTTTTCCATGGTCAGTATTTGTACGGATGTCATTAAAAACTTTGACGAGGGCTGTCTCTGTGCTGTGATATCTACGAAAACCAGACTGATAAACATCAAGGCGTTTGTTCATTGCTAGGAAGCTGTTTAGCTGCTGGAACACAACTTTTTCAATAATTTTACCGATAAATGGGAGATTAGAGATTGGTCTGTAGTTTTGCATCAAAGTGCTGTCTAGGTTCTTCTTCTTTAGTATTGGTTGATAACTGCTGTTTTTAGGGCTTTGGGGAAAACACCTGATAGGAGCGATGAGTTAACTATTTTGATAAGATCCATTCTGATGGATGGGAGGACCTTTTTTAGAAAATTTGTTGGTAAGATATCTTAGCAGCAGGTGGCAGAGCTTAGTTTGTCAATAATTTCATCAAAGCTTGATTGATTTATTGTTTGGAAGTGAGTCATTTTCTCTGGGTGAGTGTTAGTTGGGCTCATAGTTGGTACTGGGGTTTGAACTGATGTACTGATTGATCTTCTGATGTTCATGATCTTTTGAGTGAAGAAGGTGGCAAAATCATTACAGGCCCTGGTGGAGTTTAGTTCAGGGGGTATTGTCACTGGAGGGTTAGTTAGTCTCTCCACTGTAGCAAATAATGTCCTAGCGTTATTGCTGTTTCTGTGAATAATCTCAGAAACGAATGAATCCCTTGCACCCTTTAAGGTTACTTGATACTTGTTCAGTCTCTCTTTATAAATCTCATAATGAACCTGGAGTCGAGTTTTCCGCCATTTTCTCTCGGCGCGCCGGCACTCTCTTTTTTCATTACATACCAGTGGATTGATTCTCTACTGAGACTTCTTTTTGCTAGAGACAGTTTTAACCTTAAGTGGCGCAATCGTATCCATCACGTCTGAGACTTTGGATATAAAATCATCTGTCAGTTTATTTACTGAGTGTGTGCTAGTGGATGTTGGCGATTCAGACAAGGTTGGAGTGTACATCAGTTTAAACTTTTCAGCTGAATTTTCTTTAAGGAAGCGTTTTTTAACATTGGATTTACTCTGATTAGGTATGTTTTCTTGGATGGTGCTTTGAAATGAGATGCAGAAATGGTCAGATAATGCTATATCCGTTACAGCAATGTTAGAGATATTTAAGTCTTTGCTAATAAGTAGGTCCAGAGTGTGTCCTTGGTTGTGCGTTGGCTCGTTAATGTGTTGGCTTAGGTCAAAGTTATGAAGGGCGTCATATAGTGCTTTTGTTCCGCTATCTTGGGGTTTGTCAGTATGAATGTTGAAGTCTCCCACAATTGCTATGTGGTCATAGTCTAGACATATTGCAGAGCAAAGGTCATTGAAGTCGTTATAAAAGTTTGTGTCAAGTTTTGGTTTTGGTGGTCTGTATACGTTTACAAATATGACTTTGTTTGTTTCATTTGTTTCAGTAGCTAAATATTCAAAAGTGTTGAATTCTCCTAGTGATACTTTTTTAAAGTTTAAGGAATCATGAAAAACTGTGGCCAAACCACCCCCCTTTTATTTTTCCTGGTCTCACTAATGAAGTGATAATTAGTTGGACAAGTCTCTATTAATACATTTTGTTCTGTATTTTCATCTAACCAAGTTTCTGAGAGAAATAGTGCATGTATATCATGTGTGATGATGTAGTCATTGATTAGCAGTGATTTTGCTGATAGTGATCTTATGTTTTGTATAGCTGCATTAATATTTCTTCTCGAGAAAAAAAGATTCTGTTTGCTAGGTATTATTTTTAAATTCTGTACTGCTCGGTTATTTTTAGTTTTAGTGTGTGAATACCTCTTTTTTATAATAACTGGGATTTTACTTTCAAGGTGAGAATGTGAGTAATCTTGACCAAACACCACTTTCTGGAAAGAAGTTTTTCTGGCTGTGTTCGGTCGGTATCAGATGTCTGATATGGTGAGTTGAATTGGAGAGCAATAATGTTCATAGTTCCTGCTTGGGCGTGGGGTTAAAAGGAGGATTCCTTTTTTTTCTTGAGTTTGAAGTTTTTCAGAGAATTCCTGGAATGGTGAGAGCGTCTCAGAGTCAGGAGTTGAAGATGAAATGGATCTGCTTGTCTTTCCTAGATCAGCTGGTGTGTTGATTGGATGTCCCGTCTCAGGGAGCATCATCTGTACAGTAGAATCAACACATAGAGATACTGGAACTCTGTGTTTCTTTAGAGGGTCATCTGATGGTGTTGTTGCACAGTCAGCTGGCATGACTGTGGCCGGCTTATCATTAGTTCGAGGACAGAGCGGTTTGTTTGCATTGTTTACATTAGATAACAAGTTCCAGAGATAGAGCTTCTGACCTTTTTTGTTGATATGACGTCCATCTTTTGAGAATAGATGCTTTCGTTCACAGAAGATCTTAAAATTATTCAGGAATGGAATAGACCTTTTTGCACAGACAGTTTTAACAAATCTGCTAAAACCTTTGATCCGGCTCCATTCTTCATCAGAAGGCGTTGCTGGAATTGGTCCAGATATGTGAAGTTCTATCTTGTTGGTGTTAAAGTTCTGGAGTAGATCCATGAAGTCCTTCTTTAAAATTTCCGATTTCTTGTGAGCGATGTTGACTGCTCCAGCATGGACAACAATTTTTTCTAGTTCTGGATTGCTCTCAATAATTGATGGAATTATCTCAGAAAGTTGTTTAACTGTCATTTGTGGGCAATTAATGACTTTTGTATTGATGCATAGAAGTTCAATACCTTGGATCGATCCGTCATGAATAATAGCAAGCGTTTTCCTTTTCTTGTTGTGTTCTGTTTTCTTTGGTTTTCTGTGTTCTTGCTGCGGTTTCTTCTTATCAGGAGGAGAGGAGAGGAAAACTCTGTGTGGGTCCGTTGATTCCAGGGAACTGTTTGCATTTTGTTGGCTTTGCTGTGCGTCTGTTAGACTCAAAGAGCTGGGAGATGCCAGCGCTGTGAATCTGTTTTTTAAAGGAATAAAAGAAGTTGTTGGTTGTTGGGGTTTCTTTTTACGTTCCTTATTTTTCTTGTTGGGTGTCTGTCGTCTGAGTGCTGGCCACTCTTCTAATGAGTGGGGGGTCCTTCCGGATAGACGCCGTCTGGTTGGAGGGGAACTCTGTGTTGTTGTTGGCATCGACCTGCCAGGTTGTTGAAAATCGCATGCCATACTCAGAGTAGTCTTGTTTCTGGCGTTTTCTTCCAGGCGTTGGATTTTTAATTCCATGTCCTTCATTCTTTCCAGAATGTTTTGGAGAGTGACATCAGCGTTGAGAGCCATTGTAGTCTTCGTTTCTTTGTCCACAGTGGAAAAGTAGAAAAAGGAATACAAGTTGTCCCAGGGAGGTCGTCTAGTGTCCTTAGGGTGAGTAAATAAAAAATAAAAGAAAAGAAAAAGAAAGATAGGTAGCGGGGGGAAGAGAGCAGGAGTAGAGGAGAGGAAAACACGTCCTGCTCCTTCGGCAGTCAGAGTAAGAGTCTCTTAGGGGAACTCCTAAGGCACTAAAAGTCCTTTTAGTACTATAGCACTCTTCAATACCTGTGGGGCGATCGTGGCTCAGGTGGTAGGAATCCATCCAGTAATCTTTGGGGTGCCGGTTTAAATCCCAGCTCTATACGTCTTTGTCATTGTGTCCTTGGGCAAGACACTTCATCTGCCTTACCTTCTGGCGGTCAGAGGGCTCTGTGACACCTGTGTCCGGTAGCCTCACTTCTGTCAGTGTGCCCCATGGCAGCTGTGACTAAAATGTTGTAGCTTGCCACCATCAGCTATACATATGCAGGCCATTTACTAGTGCACCTAATCACATATTGAGTAAGAGCACTCAGCACATTATTAAAGAAACATTTATTATCCAATATATGTTGAATTTCTTGCTAAAAACTTATAGTGAGAGTGATAAACCTTAGATTCCATTGATACTTGTTGAAACTGTTCAGTTCCTTAAATTGTGACGTTTTAGACCATAGTGAGATAATGAATTGTTCAAAGTCATACACTGTATTTAATCTGATATTTTTCCCTTTTTAAATACTATTACAGTCAGCATTTTATAGAAAGTAATTATTACAATTTTATTTTACAGTAACCATGTTGGGTTACAAAAGCTAACGATCCAGTGTTCGCAACAAATTAGGGCTGCCACGATTAATTGATTCGTCACGATGTAAAGTAAAATTGTCGACAAAAAATTCAGTTATCAATGTTCATTTTCTAAAAGCTTTGTTTTTTTCTTAAAACGGTCACTGTCCCATTATCTGCTGCCTTTCCACCACTGACGCACATCCGCAGCTGTGCCAATCGGAGTCTGCAGTTGCACCTTAGAAAAGCTTTAACAGCAGCAGGAGCAGTAAGCTGAAAGTGTAATTGTGTGTAAAGTGTAGATTTATTGAATAAAAAGAGAAGCATACGTAAAGTAAAATTGACTAAGTAGAAGCTGCTTTCCACGGCAGTATATATATTGCTTCAGCTTCTTAAAGGGAAGCCCGCTGTGACTGATTACAAACATGGACAGTTGCCTCTGTGAGCTAGTTAGCTTGTTAGCTAATAGAGCGATTTTCTTATTTCCCCTGACATGTCAGCTTTTTACCTTCTCTCCTAGGTATCCAGGGGTATTCATAGATTAATGAAAATGTCCAGATTCTCTCATATAAGGTCCTCTATGGCCCGAGCTGCTGCTTAGAGGCTGTTTCTGATCCGTTTATACACAGATCAGCAGTTGCTGCTGCAGCAGCTGACGGGACATCATGTTACAGCTGTCACAACAAAAACAGCTTCTTATTCTTGTTATTGCATTAAAATAATTATTTTGTCATAATGTAATGCTTACTCTGACTTTAGATGTTAAATGGCTGTGGGCAGGAAGCATCTTTCTGTAAGGATCATTCAGTAGTTTTTTTTATCAAGTTCCTGACTGAAGAGGCTGTATTATTTTATGGATGCAACATTACAAGTATTGATGGTTATTTCACTACGCTTAGCTCACATCATGTATGTGCTGTAACACTTTTTTTTTCTATAGTTCATAATGTTAAATTAGTTATTTTAGAAATCTCTATTTTAGATTGTACATAACACTTTAAGGTAACACGAAAATATTATAGTGACTGTTCCTGCAATAACATGCATTTTAAACATGATCCGATTAGTCGACCAATTGGCAAAATAATTAGTAATTTGTCGATTATCAAAATAATTGTTTGTGGCAGCCCTGCAACAGATTGAACTGGTTTTCTTAAAATCATCTGCTAGGTAACCTGGAGCAGATTCAAATTTATATAATTGACCTAACCACTTCAATAATTATTTTATCCTCTCTTTTATTTTGTGAATACATGTTGGCAAGGCTTCTGGAATCAGCAAATAAGCTATAGATCTTCGACAATATTTACATAATGACAATAGGTTTTCAAATCAATTAACTAAGTTATTAGACCATATTTATTGATGAATGATGCATTGCCTTTATCAAGTGGGGTCATTTGGCTAAATGACATGTAATATGACCTCTCCAAATAAGAATTATTGATGTTATTGAACGCACTGGAGTATAACTACATGTTTTTGCTCTTTGAAATGTTAACATCCTCTAATTTCACCCTCAGCAGCCATAATAACTGTGGGTATGACTGATAAAAAGTAAGTCACTTTAGAACTCACAGAAAAAAAAAATTCTTTGTCCTATAGTAACAGAAGGTAGTTGTGAACTGAAACAACATAATAACTTGTAGACTACTTACATTTAAATTTTAAAAATAATTTGTTTATAATAAATGACAGGGAAAAGACGGCATTCACAACACCATTCGGCCTCTATGAGTTTGATCGCATGCCATTTGGTCTGTGTAATGCACCACCGACCTTTCAATGACTTATGCAGCGTTGGTATATCTTGATTTGTTTTCTTCGGATTTTGACAGCCACCTGTGCCATCTAGATGAGCTGTTTCAGCATCTCCAACACCATGGGTTAAAACTACAACCAAAGAAATGCCACCTGCTTCAACAGATGGTAACTTACCTTGGCCACGTTATTAGTGAGAGTGGGGTGGCAACGGACCCGGAGAAGACAGCAATGGTAAGGTAATGGCCAGTTCCCCTAACTGTACGACAAGTGAGGTCTTTTTTGGGCTCTGTTGGCTACTATCGTCAGTTCATACCTGCCTTCTCAAAAATCGCAAAACCCCTAATTAATCTGTTGCATGCTACCATGGGCCATGAGGGGTAGGCTATCCCGGTGGGATGGACAAAATAATTCCAGCAGGCGTTTGACCAGTTGAAAGAAGCGTTGCTTAGTGCATGAATCCTGGCCCATGCAGACTTTTCACAGCCATTACAGCTGTATACTGATGGTACTTGCACAGGTGCAATGTGGCACGGAGAGAGTGATCTCCTATGCCACTCGGAGCTTACACCCAACTAGGGATGCACCGATACCGATACTGGTATCAGGGCCAATACCACTCTTAGTTACTGTATCGGTATCGGTTACAGTTAACCGATGGCATGAACCGATACTTAAAATGTGGAAAGTCTGCAATAACTTCACAGAAAATATTTATTTTGTATTTTAAATTTTAGCTTTGTGGTAATTATTAATATTTTTTTATCTTCGCCATATTTTATTGTAACAATAAAAGAGAAAAATAAAACCTGTCTTCCAACTCAGTGCATTTTTTTGTGTGGTAGAAGTATCGGCATTACTACTCCGTATCGGCAAGTATTCAAATCCAAGTATCGGTATCGTATCTACACCTAGCAGAGCATAATGACCAAAACTATAGTTCCTTTAAATTAGGCTGTTGGCCTAATTAACTGTTGGCTCTGAAGTGGGCCATCACCGAAAAGTTCTGTAAGTCCTAAATCTGTATGCTGTAAAGTTTACTGTGTTCACAGATAATAACCCACTGGTGCACCTGGAGACAGCCCGACTGTAGGCAGTGGAACAGAGGTGGGTAGCCCAGCTGCAACGTTTTAATATACAATCAAATATCGTCTAGGGATCAAGAATCGGAGCGCTGATCCTCTGTCAAGATTACCTGAGTTTACAGGTGAACCATTGGCCATGCAAGGGAAAACCAGTCATGGCAAGACGGCCAGATCCAGGATCCTGATCTGATACAAATCCGGCAGTGGAAGGAACAAAAGGCCCAGTATGTATTGGGTGAGTCCCCCTCAGAGTATCTGAAGTGCTTGGCACAAAAATTGGACAGGATTGTACTGTTGGGAGTACTTCAATTGAATGCTGTGACTGGATCTGAAGTTTTTCAGGTACTGATCCCAGAAAACGAGGCCAAGGAAGTGTGGAGGACATACCACCAAAAGATGGGCATTCTTAGCGCAGAGAGGACATTGGCCACACTGCATCAATGTTGTTTTTGGCCCTGGATGGCTCTGGATGTGAAGGAGTGGACCGACTCCTGTTGGCACTGTATTTGTGCCAAGGATGGCCCAGAGATTAAGGCGCTATTGTCACCTATTGTCACTTTATATCCATTCAAGTTGCTAGGGGTGGACTATCTTTTTTCTGGGACACCCAGGTGACAGCTGCCCTTATATCCTGGTAATGACTGATCTTTTCTCAAAGTATGACTTTGCATTTCCAACTAAGGATCAATCTGCCGTTACAACAGCTCGTGCCATGTACAACAGCCTGATTCATACCTTCGGCTGCCCAGAGAGGATCCTCACAGATCGGGGAGCATCATTCGAGTCGACAGTGGTGAGGGAGCTCTTTCAATTTTATGGGTGCCAGATAGCTGGACTACAGCTTACCATCCATAATGTAATGGTGCCTGTGAAAGGTTTAACCAAACACTGTTGGGACTGTTGAACTCTCTAACTGATCCAGAACAGTGGCCTGACAGGTTACCCCCCCTGGTCCCCTCACTACCTTGTCTTTGGGAGACATGCCAGGCTGCCAGTGGATTGGGTTATGGGCCTGAAACCAAACGGTGAGTCATACACTTTGAAGGGCTGCGTTGAACACCATCATCAATCACTGAGGAAGGCCTATGAAATGGTGAAAAATTGGGCCCAACATAGAAGAGAAATGGACGGGGCTCACTATAACAAGCGAGCCAAGGCGGTCCCGCTACTCTCAGGAGAAAGGGTGTTAGTTAGGCATTTCCGCAGGAGAGCTGGTGGCAAACGTAATTTTAGGTGCCTCCCAGAACCATTTCTCGTACTTAAGCAGTTGAGGGAAGGTGACCCAGTGAATATGCGAGTGAGATGGAGAAACTTATCAGCCAGTCTTTTATTTTAATTTCCATATATATATATATATATATATATATATATATATATATATATATATATATATTAATTAGTACATTTGTTATCTTTGCATGTTTTGGATTGTGGTATATATTTGCTAATGCATGTTGTGTTTTGGATTGTGATGGTAAATGACTGGAATTGATGGACAATGATGAAACTGATTGGTTTTAGCTGGAAGTTGGCTCCTCCCTGCCTGGCTAGAACATAATTAGGCTAAGAGGGTACAGGTTTGGTCTATAGCCAACACGAGTGCATATAAGCACCTCATGGAATGCAACAGGGTGTTCTTTTTCTGACTCTTTTAACCACACACTAAGATAAAAGGAAGGATTCTGGGCAACAGGAGCCAGAACAAAGAGGTGCAGCAACATATGACTCAGTGGATGATCAGACCACGAAGATGGGTGGAATCTCCAACCGAACAGACTGAGGAAAGACTGGAACCACCACCTACTAACAGATGAGTAAAAGGGACGACTTCATCCCTAGAATTATGAAGGAGTGGGCTGCTCCCATTGTTTTAGGAGTTTCTTAGCACCTGTCTGTTTCTTTGGCAGTGCAGGACGGCAGCAGTAGTGGAGACGTTGTCCCCACCAGAACATCTGGAGTGGACCCTCCTTCCTCCTGGATAGTGGAGCGCTCACACAAAACAGTCTTCACGTTTTTAAAGATTAACCAACTTTCAGAAGACTCTCATGGAAGAAACAAAACTGTTTGTAATAATCTAAATGTTAATAAAAGGAACTCTTGACTCTGAACAGAAGTGGTCTTCAATTCTTGTGGCAGGGGAACTTTAAGCTGGTATAAAAGAAGGATCCAGGGACCCTGTGGGTGTGACATATGCCTGTAATGGTGTTGAAAAGTAGTTCCCTGCATCCGAATTCTTTAGTATTTACTACATACTACATGCAGCTACTTCTTGCCCGTTGATCCAATATGCCCGTTGATGCGTAGCAAATGAGTGGGTAGTAGGCATGAAATCGGACGTACTGCTCCACCATTTTACCAGGATGTTTACATTGCGTTGTGTCACCTCTGGTCCTGTCCTCGGCATAGCCGACGTCACTGTTCTTCTACGATTTTCGGGCTTACGCTGGATTGTGGGATAGAGTAGCATACAGCGAATTTTACTGTGGCGGTAGTACACATCCAGGAACTTTATGCCTACTTTGCCAATCCATACTACAGATTCGGATCTACTACATCGCTCGCTAACTTATTTTCGCCTAATACTTTGTAGGTGTAGTAGGGGTATTCGGATGTAGCCGTTTTGTCCAAGGACTGGGGTGCAACTGCATGGTAAGAGGCAGGCACTAGGTTGAATGATTTATTGTTCTTGTAATTGTCATGTTCTTCAAATCTGACAAATCACCTACTAAACAACATTCTAAATGCTTCCAATACGCTTCAAAAAGGTTTTTGCATGGAAAAAGCTCCTCTTAAACTTCTGTTTCATTACATTAAGGTTTCAAAATTTTCTGGTGCCTGCTGCTTGTGCCATCTGCCATTTTTAACATTGTGATATAATTCTTAGTTTTCAAACATATTGTGTAAAATCTTTGTTTGCTTTTATGTTTTGCTTAGGGATTAAAATATATTGAAAAAGGCTAAAATAGGTTTTTATTTTCTCTTTTGGTTTAATAAATGTACCATAAAATTCCACAGATCAATTTTAAATCCAACAAAATGGAGTTAACATGTTAACTTAGGTTCAGGAGTGGGACCACGCACCAACTCATCGTATGCAGTAATCAACATTAATTCAATCCACCTGGCTTTCCAGACTTCTCAAACCTCACTAATCAATCAGCGATCTATATTAGCCAGGCTCGCTTCACGTTCAACGTCTGTCACGTTCGTTCACACGTTCGCCAGACTCTCTCCCACTTTTGTGCTTGTTTCCGTTCACGTAAATCCTCTTACCTGTGCGTTCCCTCATCCTATCCTAACCGTCTCCGTCGATCCATCCGAGTCGGATGGGGAGCTGGTGCCCGGCGAACCCGCTGTTTTCAGGCCCTCCCCTCCATCAGTTACCCGCCAGGTGTCACGACGTGTCCGGGTTTAATCAGTCCAGCGGGATCCTGGTCCACCCTCCTCGGATGCGTCCTCTCTATCAATTTCAATTCAATTCAGTTTATTTATATAGCGCCATTTCACAACAGATGTCATCTCAAGGCACTTTACAAGAAGAGTTACAATACAATGTTTAATGCAGAAATTAGAGAACCACAGAAGATTGCGTCTTGTAATTCTCAGCAACCCCTCACACTGAGCAAGCACGAAGCGACAGTGGAAAGGAAAAACTCCCTTTTAACAGGAAGAAACCTCCGGCAGAACCAGGCTCAGCACAAGCGGTCATCTGCCGAGACCGTCTGTGGTTTGGAGAATATCACAGCCCTCTCAGGAGCTCTTTTCCCCGCTGTCGGCTCCAGCTTCTCGCAGCCACCACTCAAGCCAGCATCCTCCTCCCTCTTCTCCCTCCCCGTCTCGGAACTTTTCACTACGGCTCGAAGCATCACCGCAGCGTTGTCATGCCGCCACTACCAACCGTACTGCTCGGGCTCCACGCTCGTCTCCTTGCCGCCCTTGCCGGGATGACTCACTCCGCTTCGGGGATTCCCCTCGAGCCCGGCGTCCTCCCGCTGCCGCCTCCCTCCGCCCCATATGTCCGGCTGGACCGTGGTGCGGCTCAAGCGAGCGCTCCGAGAAAGGGGCATCCCTTTCAGCCGTTCAGCTAAGAAATCCTGCCTTTTCAGGCTTCTTTTTCCTTCTCTCTGTCTCCCATCGATTACTTCCTGGTTCTGTTGGGGCCCCCTCTGTTTCTGGAGGTGGATCCTTCACCAACATACCCCGGCTCCCTTCCTCAGGTCCAGCACCAACAGCGCCCTCTGCCGGGAGCCAAACGTCATGTCCACCTACATCTGCTCCCTCTTATTCAGATTTTGTAGCTTATATGGCCAGTTTCTTTTCAACCTTATCAAGGCAGAGCATACCTCCCTCAAGCTCTTATTTCTAAATTCCTTCTTTTACCCTTTCCTCAAGCTCCATTCCATTCCCCCCTTCTATTTCTGCTCCCTCCAGTTCCTTTGCTGCGTCAAGCGCTTCAGCTGCCCAGCAGGTGGTTCCGGCATTTTAAAGTCAACCTTCTTCCTGCTCGTCTCCTCATCTTCCCCATTCCAACCCCCCCAATTCCTCCCCCATTTAACTGTGGTTATAAATATTCTTTGTGGACAGCCATTCCCCCCCCCCTCCGGCCCCCTTCCACTATTCATCGCCAATTTCCTCTATCCCTTCACGGCTTGCGCTGTGCTTCAGCGCCCGGGCAGCCCCTTGTGCTTGCCACTTATCCGTTGCTGCTCCGTCAAGTCTGGCTGGACAGTGGCACGACACTCTGCGTACTTTGTGGCTCAGGGGGATTCCTTTCAGTCACTCCGCTTACAACGCTATCTTTTCAGGCTTCTCTTTTCATCTCCACCGCCCAGTGCAACCCCTTTTCCCTCCATACTTCCCACTTCCGCCTTTCAAGCTTCGTCATCGGGCGGTTCTTCTGGTGACACCGTTCCCTTCTCCGTGGCTTTGGCCCAGCGCCCACGGCGCCCCGTACTGCGCGAGTGCTGTCATGTCACCCTGCACCGGGGAATCTGGTGGGATGGTAAACCCATCGGTCCTCTGACTCAAGAAATTGCATTAAAAGCCTGAATGGTATATGTAAACATGCCTTTCAGATTACTATGAACCAATCAAATTAATTCGGATCGAATTTCCTTCCGATCGAGAGGTTATTTATTCCGATAGTTAATTCGTTCATGGTGCATGTAAACTCCCATTCCAAATGTAGGTCTTTCCTACAGAAGTCTGTTAAGTCATGCATAGAAATCTATGTCGTCTTAATTAAAGGGAAATAGTTCATAATTCGATTACATACATAAGAATGAAGGCTCAAGTATAAAAAAAAAGTTAAAATCAACTTAAAATTATGTTTTATGTCCAGGTTTAGGCATTTTTTTATTAGGCAAGTATCTTTGTCACTCTGTCAAGGAATAGAATTTGTGGAATAGGTTGGGTAACTCGTCCTGCGGTGAGCATTTTGAAAGGGTGGGCTATTTCTTCAGAACACCGGCTACCTCTTTGTAAACTTCTCCGGAGTCCCTGGGCTTTGCTCTCGCCGTCAGCATGATTCCCTAGGTATGGTCTTTCGTGTCTCCCTCAGTCCTATGCCACCAGCGTGCCATGCATCCACGATCGGTTTGCCCTAGTCGAGCCCTGTCATACAGGGATGTGGCTCCAGTGCAAATTACTCTCCCCTTTGGACATTAACCATTTCGTCTCCCTTCCTGTCATTTCTCAGCTATATCGATGCTGCTCCTCCCATTGGTTTTGGAGCTACTACCAACGGACGCGTTTTGCTTCAGGCTGGACCGCGAGTTCGTCTCCCAGTTTGCTCTCCCTTCCTCCGCTCCCCATGGGCTTTACCCCCTCGTAATCACAGCCCTTATTCGGGACACAAATGGTCGTAAAAAACTCAATTCTCATCCACTCAGACCTTTATCGGTTAATATTCATAATGGCTGCATTGTCTATATCATCCAACCACCATCAGGCAGTTCATCCGCACTCTCTCTCCCCATAAGCCCAACATCAGTTCATACTCCATGCAGCTTCTGTCCCCGGTCACCTAAACCGAATTGCTGATTCTCTTTTCTCTTTTCAGAAATTCAGAACCTTGGCTCGACCTCACCACCGCATCTCAGAAGTCCATCTTCAACATTCTCTCATCTAAATTCGGATCATAGGCTCTGACTGCAGAGCCACCGCATCTCGGACGTCCATCTCAAACAGTCTTTCAACTGGTACCCTCTCTGTCTACCTGTCCGGCTGGAACGTCTTCAAGGCCTCTCACTTAACGTATGGTGTTTCATTCTTATTCTTCCGTCAACCTGCCAGTTCGTGTCACTCCAGTTCAATAATATTTATACTATATATATTTATATAAATAATAATCTGGGTATCTACCATCAAATCTTATGACTCAGATCACCATCTTCATTAAGCTGGCAACAGGTAGCCCCTGTCCAGCCCTTGATCATAGCCACATATGTTATCAAAAGGTTTTAAAAGCTAGAACCTCCCTCAGCTACACATCGCTTACGCTCACCTCCAACTCTTCACCCATTGCATTCTTATGCTTCGCTCCTGCTATCTATCCCCCTTCGTCGACCTATCTCCTCAGTCAATGCTCCTGCTCGCCTGCTTCAGTTTCCTGTGTTCCGAATTTACCCCCTCTTCAACCATACTGACTTTTCATTCATCCCAGTCTCTCTGACATCTCAATTTCAGTCAGGACACCCTCATTTGCATAATATGCTTAGCAAGACAGACCAGCTCTGCATTTCCGTCCGAATCAACTTATTCCGCGTCAGCTCTAACTTCAGCCCCTTACAAACCAATCCCTGTTATGTTCAGTCCTGATTATCTGCTAACACCTCATCATTTGACCCGCTTCTCATTTCAGGATTAGGTAAGTATAAAGCCCTCAATTATCAAGCTATATTCTTAATCTAATCTGAATGTTCCTAACAGAGCTGTCATTGCAACTACAGGCCTTGTTTCTCTCAGCATTCTTCTATTCATACAAGCTCCAACTGCTTGTTGGTTAGCATCTGCTCAGATAATGCTCAAAGCAACTGAGCATCCTCCATCCTTTCTGTCTTCTCACACCCCCAGACGGTCGCGGCAGATGACCGCTTGTACTGAGCGAGGTTCTGCCAGAAGTTTCTTCCCAAAGGGGAGTTTTTCCTCTCCACTGTCGCTTCATGCTTGCTCAGTATGAGGGATTGCTGGATGGACTGCCATGATTGCAGGTCTGCATCAATGGGACCAGACCCCATGTCAACGGCTTCATGCAATCTGCTGGGGTTCCTTCCATAGAAAACTTTGCGAATCGCCGCTATACGGAACTAAAAAGCAAAATCAAATAGTCCCGCATCCAGGTTCTGATTCACTTCTCACTCTCACCAGATTCTCCGCCAGTCCAGTATCTCACCAGAGTTCTTTTCCATTAATTCAGTCCGCATTGGCACCTCAGCCGCCTGATCAGGGATTGCAAACATCATCCAATTTTAGGCCATCACTCCTCTTCCGTGCATTGAACCAACATCCGCAATGATCTAGATGATCCATGTCACGCCCATTTACTACTGGGCTGATCTCTCCAGACCTTTATGTTCCCGTTATGTTCAGTCCCTGGTTATCCGCTAACGCCTCACCATTAACCATTAACAGCTACCAGCTTCTGGTTCTCGAATCCCTTTCATTAGATTCTCCGCTGGTCTGGCATCTCCTGGAACACTCTTCAGTCCACTCCTTTCGCATAGGAGCAGTTATCTCCGCTGCCCGGTCAGGGATTTTGGACAATCTAATTCAAATTCAGGCTGTTGGTCTTCACCTGCTTACCGATCCTATATTTGTAATAACTTGCCTTACCTGCAGCGTACTCACTCGCTCCTCTGTTTTATCTGTAAGACCATCTTTGGGGGTCCTGAGCAGGCACAGGAAAGAATAACTCCTGAAGACTGCACCCCCACACTGAGTCTACCTCCTGACCTCATCGGCTCGCCAGGCTCGCTTCACGTTCAACGTCTGTCACACTCGTTCACACCCCTCCCTACCCGACCCAATCCGTGGTCTTACCTCAATGTTCTTTACTGCTCCATACCCTTAAATTCCGTCCCCTCGAACCCACATGTTCGACCCTCATCCTCTCATCCTTTCGACCGTCATACTCTCACCCCTTTGACCCTCATCCCCTCATCCCTTCGACCCTCATCCCCTCATCTCTTCGACCCTTCCCTCATCCCCTCATCCCTTTCGACCCTCATCCCCTCCACCCTTCCCTCCATCCCCATCCTCTACCTCTTGTTTAGCCTACTAACAGTCCTAGCCTTTTCTAACATCTCTTTCTTTCAGATTTGTCTGGGGGGTCCTGAGCAGGCACAGGAAAGCCGAACTCCTGAAGACTGCACCCCCACAAAGAGTCTACCTCCTGACCTCATCGGCTCGTCTCCCCAGACTTCCGTTCTCACCGTTCATTCAATAAACCTTTAATCACCATCTATTATGAATGGTCCTTGCTAGTGAAATGGCAATCATCATTGGACAGGCTGTTTAATGCCATTCTGTTCTTCGTCCAAGTGTCAGTGAAAGCATTTTCAAGGCGACCTTGCAATATGCAGTCACTCCGAAAGCTCAATTGTAATTAAAATAACTTAATGGAGGCAGTGGTGGGGTATTAAGATATTTTTTTTTTTTGACAATGATGACTTGCTCTGGCAAAAAGGCTGGTCTATACCCATTGAAACAGCTGCAATCAAACTAGTTTATGGATTTCTTACTGGTTTTAATCCCTTTCGGACCCTGTGCCATTTCTGAGAAAATTACATTTCTGCAGAACTCTATTTTTATCCCCAATTATGTTTAGATATAACATAATCGGTGGCTCAATTTTGATCTAAACTATAAGAAAAGTGTTCATGACCTCCATTTCCTTTTCCAGGAAGCTATAAAGACATGTTGCACCAAGTGCTCAACTCTGTGTGTAGTGCTTTTTTACGAGAATTTACAGTTTTCCTTTTTTTGACAAACCATGATCAAACTTAAACTGAACATGACGCATAGAGAAAAAATATAATTTGCACAGGAGAGCATTTTTCATAATATGTTTCATACATTTCTACAGTTTCCACTGCTGCTTCCAGACAAGGGAAAAAAACATAGTGAATGTATGGTAATACAAACTGGGAAAGAGTGATAACAAAACTTCAGCGAGACTAAAAAAAACACTGTATTTGACTGCTAAATGAGCTCCATCACCCCTATTAGTAGGGTTCAGCCAAACATTTTTGAGTTGGCTAGGGCATGCCCTGTCTCCCTAGATGTCAGGTTGTTTAAAAAAAAAAACTCCAACATGCTGGATCCAGTTTCTATAGATTTAAACACAGAATCCCCAAAGATTTAGTCAGTAGAAACAAGTATAACTTTATATAGCAGCATATTAGATTAGGCTGTTAGAAAGTACTGGCAGATTTTAAAGGTTTGACATCTTGCAATCTACTTTTAAGTACAATGACTCTCAAATATATGCATACATATTTTTTCTCATGTTGCCCTGTTACATTAATTCGATACTTGCTCTTTTTTTCTGTTTTTGTTGTGAGATTTTATGTGAAAAACCATCACAACCTAAGGCATTATTCTTAATAACCTTAAACATGTCTGGATTTACTGTATTCACTTGTTCTGAGGGCATTTTTGTAGAATGATATTTCACTGAAAACATAGCCAAAAATCTTTGGACTATGTCTCTACGCATTCCTCTTTGCTAAATTATTAAAAATCAGATTAGATGAAGAGCATTTGTAAAGACCCGTTTTTTAGTCTATAGATAAATCCTTAAATAGATGTACATCTAGTCGTTCACAGGGTCACCTTAAATCATAACTTTTTTTCTAAAGCATTCCATTGTAGTTCTGAATTAATGTTTAAGGTTGCTATTACACTGAAAAGCGAACCTTTGCCTCTTCTGCAGCCTCAAACGGTGATTTGATTACCTCTATTTAGCTCTGTCTGTCGTCCTATAAACTCTGACCAGCTTCACCTGAAAAGAAAAACCATTCCTACTGCATGATAGTGCCACCACCATGTTTCACTACATATATAGGCAAGGCAAGGCAATTTTATTTATATAGCAAACTTTTAACACAAGGCAATTCAAGCTGCTTTACATGATTCAGGGATAATGATACCATATACATGATTACAAAAGCATGATTGCAAAACAAAAACATATAGGTTTAACAGATAGACACAATAAATCAATAAGAAAAGATGTCAGGAAAAAATGTATGCAATTAATATAGATTAAAAACAGATAAAACAAAATCGGTTAAAAAGGATATGAAAAATAATAAAAATTAAACCACGAGAATCAAAGAGTGATCAGAAAGCGCAATTTATGGCTCAAAGGCAACTTTGAATAGTAGAGTTTTAATCTTTGATTTAAAAGAGCCTAACGATTCAGCATTTTTGCACTCTTTGGGAAGTTTGTTCCAGATTTGTGGAGCATAGAAGCTGAAAGCTGCCTCTCCTTGTTTATTTCTAATTTTAGGAATGTTAAGTAAGCTCGAGTTGGAGGACCTGGGTGGTCTGCTGGGTTGGTATAGTGACAGCAGATCTCCAACACACTTTGGTGCTAAACCATTCAGTGATTTATAAACTAGTTGGAGTATTTTAAAGTCTATTTTCTGGGCTATAGGGAGCCAGTGTTTGTACTATAGAACTGGGGTGATGAGTTCTACTTTCCAAGTTCTATTGAGGACACGGGCAGCAGCGTTCTGGATCAGCTGCAGTTGTCTGATTTTTTTTCTTTTTTTTTGGTAGACCTGTGAGGACACTATTGCAGTAATCAATCCGACTAAAGATAAACGCATGGATCAGTTTTTCAAGGTCCTTCTGTGACATCAGTCCTTTAATCCTAGAAATATACTTCAGGTTATAGAAAGTTGACCTTGTTATTGCCTTTATGTGACCCTGGAGGTTCAGGTCTGAGTCCATTATTACACCTATATTATGGGCCTGATGAGTCGTTTTGAGTTGTATTAGCTGAAGCTATGTGCTGACTCTGGATGGTTCCTCCTCAGGTCCAAAAATAATTACTTTTGTTTCTGTTTAGCTGGAGAAAGTTATGGGACATCCAGTCGTTGATTTGTTCAATGCATTCATTTAAGGTCTGGATAGAATCAAAGTCACCTGGTGACAATGTAATGTATAGCTGTGTCGTCTGCATAGTTATGGTAACTTATCTGATTGCTGCTATAATCTTGGTTAGCAGGAGCGTATAAATATTGAACAGGAGGGGTCCCAGGATGGAGCTCTGGGGGACCGCACATGTGATTTCTGTTTGTTCTGATGAGAAATTTCCAATGGACACAATGAACTGCCTATTTTTGAGGTAAGATTCAAACCATTGAAGTGCTTCACCAGTGAGTCTGATGCAGCTCTCTAATCATTGCAGTAATATTTTATGATTAACAGTGTCAAACGCTGCACTGAGGTCCAACAGAACCAACACTGTGGTTTTGCCGCTGTCTGTATTTATGCAGATGTCATTGAAAACTTTGACGAGGGCAGTCTCAGTGCTGTGATGAGCACGGAAACCAGATTGAAAATTATCTAAGGAGTCGTTCATTGTCAGGAATGTATTCAACTGTTGAGATAAAGCTTTTTCAATAATCTTACTGATGAATTGGAAATTAAAAGATTGACCTGTAAATCTGCATCAATGTATTATCTAGGTTGTTTTTCAATTTTTCAGATTTTCAGTGCTTTGCTAATTATTAAGTCTAAAGTGTGACCTTGTTTGTGTGTTTGTTGACTGACATGTTGGGTTAGACCAAAGTTATGGAGAGTATTACTTAATATTTTATTCCGTCTATCCTGGGGTTGTCAGTATGAATGTTCAGATCTCCCACAATAATTACAGTAGTTGGTCATATTCAATAGATATTACAGAAAAAAGGTCATTGAGGTCATTAATGAAGTTTGAGGGGGGGGGGGTTGTACATATTTACGACTAAGACCTTGTTCAGCTCTTTTATCTCTGTAGCAAGGTATTCAAAGGAGTGAAATGTGCCCAGAGATATATTTTTAAAGTTCAGTGTTTTTTTTTAAATTGTGCCCAGTCTGCCCCCTCTTCTTTGTTTCCTGTTTTCAGTTAGGAAGCTACAGTTAGGAAGAGTGGCTTCCGACATTGAGGATCTTTTAGTATTTGCATCTAACAAAGTTTCAGATAAAAACAGAGTCTTGAATTATGATTAGGCTCTAATTATGAATTAAAGTTATTGTTAGGGAAATATTTATTTGATAGGGATTGATATCGAGTAAAGCTAATTTAAGAGATTCGGTGGTGGTTTTTAAATTATTCTGACAGGTGATATTTATGAGATTCTTGGTAACCAGACGTACTGGTTGAAGAGTTTTCTTGGAGTTATGTCTGGCAACCTAAAACATCAAACATCAGTCATTACCAGTGGTGGGAGGGGAGAGTTATCATGTTCAATAGACCTGAGTGAGAATGTTGGAGTTAGCTGATTTCCTTTAATAATTTGTTCCTGTAATTTTTTGCAGAATTCTATCGTTGAGCCGAATTTTGCTCAGTCGTCATTGTCGTTGTCAGATCTGTGAGAGGCTGGATGCACCGTCTAATGCTCTACTATTATCAACATGCTGAGCTGAGGCGCTCACCTTCGGCGAACTTTGTTTTGAGTATCTCGGAGGCTGTTTGAAGCTGGAGGCACCGTCTGGCAGCTTATCTGTGGGCTGAGTTGAGGTGCTGACCTTGGGTAAGCTTTGTTTTGACAGTCTTGGAGCATTGTTGTTCAAATGTGCAAAGATATTAGTAGCCAGCAGTTTAATTCCAGCTCTGTTGAGATAGCTCTGATTTTCTTTGAACAGAAGAGACACCGATCCAAGGACTTTAAAGTTGTTCATATATCATACATAAGTTTCCAGGCATTTTGTTTTCATCCATTTGTGAAGAGACCTGATTCTAGAAAACCGTTCATCCTTACCTACTGGAACTGGGACAGACATCCAGGTGTTTGAGATATTTAGCCGGTTTAGGGCCAAGAGCAGTTGTGATACATCAGCTCTTAAAATAAATATTTTATTTTTGCAGGTGGGTATGGTCACAGGAGTGTCTTGGAAGCAGAAACGAAGTCTCAGAGACAGGGAGCCACTGTAGTGGAGACGAGAGAGGTTGGACAGATATTGGACTGGAATGGATATGGCGTGTATGAGGTGGGGACTTATGGAGGGAGCGATGAGGATGGACATAGGAGGTAAGTGGGATCCCGTTGTCTGAGGCTGGCTGGAAGCTATACTGATCCTGATGTTGTGTTTGTAGGTGGAGTGGGCAGACAGGTAGGTGAGCGGAGACTCCACCAGGGAGACTTATTTACAGATGGAAAGAGATTAGAACAAGGTTGTTAAAATCTTTAAAATGCTAAAGCTGTTGGGAGACGGCAGGTCAACTTTACACGGATCCTGGCGACACTGTGAAACTCTGTACCTCCTTGTGTTTGATCAAGCTCAAGTAAAATAAACCTCCAAGAAAACGAAGGAATCTCTCTCACCTCTTTAATTAAAATGTTTCTCTGACGACAGGGGGCATGCAGGCATCGTTTTGCAGACGCTTTATGTAGTTATTTGATGATATTTGATTTAACAGAATTATAGTTTTTATAAGTAAACTTGCTAACTAAATGTTGTTGTTTATTAAATTTTGCATGTTGATGGGTCTGACCTGTGCTTTGTCTTCATTACTATAAGAGATGTGATATTCCATTGTGTATAAGTACACTATGCTATTATACTAGTTTAAATGTTTGTTTCCCCTGAATATTCTTTAGATATCTGACATTATGTCCGACTGAAAGACAGCAGCCCTGAGAAGCCTGCCTTTTTTTTTCTATGAGAAGATGCAACAGAGGCTAACCTGAAGTGCTTGGTAAGTACAAAAAAAGGAATGCAAGTAAAACGAATTCCTAATGTTTTAAAGAATTTGTTTGTTCAAAAAAGATTGTATAGTTGCCTATAACACTCACTTCCTTTTTTCTGCTGAGATGTAGCTGAGCATTGTTATTGGGTGTTCTATTGCAGAAAATACTTTTGTATAAAACTCATCACTAGGTTGAGGGGTGAAAGCTACTGTGTCATTAATTAAAGAAAAATAAGCTTTTTCTTTTTCAAACCTTGATTAGTCAAATTATCAGCATGGTACGAATGTGTAAGATCAATCTGATGAAATGCATTTTGTTCCTTGGTTTTCTTAGCTCTCAATAATTCATCATTTGCTTTCCTTATTTTGAGCTAATATTGAATTGAATAATTGAATAATTCTTTATCATCCCACAAGGGGAAATTAATTTCAGTACAGCCCAATGAAGACAGACAGAAGAAGACAGACAACATCATAACACAGACAGATACAGACATACCATGTTATTGCGGCCAGCATCCAGTGGCGCACCACATTTTGGATATGAAAAGATTTAGATGGGGTTTGGGGTGGACCGAGGGTGATCTGTATTTTGATTCCTTATCAAGGGAGCAAGACCCAGACAACAACAAAAAACACACCTCAAATACATTTAAGGACATACTTAGGCATTCATAACAACACCCGGTGGAGGGGGGGATCCTCGGTTCACAAAAGTGGAAGAGCAGCAAAGGGCACGCTAAACTACTGTACAATTGCTTCCTGAGGTGGGAGGAAGCTCAGAAGTAGCAGCCATGATGTGGTAGAGAGGATGCGAAGGAGAATCTGTTTACATTCCTCTCAGAGATTTGCTTTAGAGAAAAATGCAGACAGATGCTCCAGACAAAATACAGATAGCAAGTTTTGTCTAACCGAACGCCATAGAGCACAGAGATTTGCTTTAGAGAAAAATGCAGACAGATGCTCCAGACAAAATACACATAGCAAGTTTTGTCTAACCGAACGCCATAGAGCACAGAGTGAAAGTCCTGCTCAGACTACAGCTGGCATGGAGCAGGGCGGTGACATAATTGTAATCGTGCCGTAGTGTAGTTGTATTTTTACCTATAAATCACCCCGGAACCACACAAATAAACACTTCTGAGATGTTCTGAACTTGGAGGAGAGTAGTGCTAACATTTAATAACAAAACGTGGTTAAATGAAGGTGTTTTGGAGCAGATAACACCTTATTACAGGCGGCAAACTCCTGCCCCCCCCATTGTCTCCCATTATATGGATATACGCTGATCGTGACTGGATATAAACTCCTCCTGAACAGCTCCAAGTGGCTCCAAATTTTTCTGGGTGAATAAAGGAACGTAATATAATCCTAAACATAAGGTTTTTGTTGAAAAAACCCCAAACATTTCCTTTATCATTTCTTTTAAGCTCCTGCTTAAAGGAAATTATCATAATAAAAAACCTTTTTATAGGAATTATGCTACTGTTTATAACTGCACAAATTATGATTTGTCTTGCCAGTAAGCCACGATATGAAGTTGGTGTTTTGATGAGCAACAGATGGGGGAGAGGATTACCTGGATAATGATTATGAAAAAGGCTAATACACTCAGGTCTATCTACTAAAAAGTTTAAAGTAAAATCAAGAAATATCTATTGTGGTTGCTGTATAGATGGCTGTTTAACATGATGTAGAAAGAGTTTATGGTTACCTCTCAGAAATAAATCCCTGCAAGTGACCCAAACATATGAAGAATGTGACTATATATTTTTGCAAAGATTGACAGTAACATTATATTCATTCTGGAAATAGCCTGGGAAAAGTAGTGGGTAGTGTTTAACTTAAATTAAAAAATGGTTAAAGCCTCTCTCTTCCTCATCGTTTTATTGTTTTCACCTGCTGCGTCAATTTCTGGTCAATTTTCTATTTCTGTAATGCACTGTGTATGCGCGAAGCTAATCTTTATAAGAGCGCCAATGCTGGCAGGCTTGACTGCCTATACCCAAGTGAGTGCTCCCTTGACCGCGGTACTGATCCGGGAATGAGACATAGAGAGGTGGTTTTTAACTTAAGACAAGATGTAAAGGTGGACTGAGCACTCGGTTGTGAGGTATGTATTCATGTATTCCCACATATGATTTAATTGAGTTATTTATTTGTTTTATATTGTATTTATTTCTTTACAAATATATTTTCAAACTTATTTATTTTTTATTTCAATTTTTTGTTTTCTTTATTTATATATTTACAAATATATTTTACATTTTATTTATTGTTCCCACATTTATTAATTCCCACATTGAATGATTTTTTAAAATATTATTTATTTACAAATGTATTACCTCACCCATTTATTTATTTATTTATTGTCGATTTTGGCAGAAAAGGTCCTCCATAAATATTTTGTTGCACTATTCTATTTAATGTGCAGGCCATTAGATTAAGCGTTTAATTGACAGTCTGTGTGCACGAATGACTGTATGTTGCTCAACACTTATTGTTTCAACATACTGTGTTTGTGTGTTTTTTGGTTCTGGAATTAAATTTTTATATCTCTGCTGCAGTGCTCAAATCAACCAAAAGAACAAACTGGCTATACTTGTTCACAGAATAATTCTGACTACCTACGACATTCTGAAATATACTTGAGGCACTGGTCAATGAAATAAATAAGATTAGATAAATAGATAATATATAAATAAGATTTCAGATAACCTGTGATGGACTGGCGACCTGTCCAGGGTGTACCCCGCCTCTCGCCCGTTGACAGCTGGAGATAGGCACCAGCCTCCCCGCGACCCCCTGGAGGACTAAGCGGTTCAGAAAATGGATGGATTGATGGATTTCAGATAACATTCAGAACTTTGTTTTATTCAATATCTATTTATTGTACATTTTTCAAATATAATTATAACATTTTCTTTCTTTATATAGTTAATTTTTTTACTTAATGGAGTTGTATGATTATTCAACAAGAATATCTGCATTTAGTGAAGGCAGAAATGCATGGCATTGAAACCAGAATTACTCCGTTAGCCTTACAGGATTATCATCTACTTAGATGAACAAGACGATCCAAGTTGGCAGAACTCGTGTTAGAACTTGTAATTCTTAGTTAAGTTAACATCAATAGACAAAAGTTGAGAAAACTCACAAATCTCTTGGATCATGTTAACTTGATATTTGAAGGTTTCCCAACTTTTTCTTTTTTACAGTGTATCTGATTAGCTACACTGTGCTCTTAGTGGGATAAAAGAATCTGGTGATCAATCATATCAAAAGCTCCAGTCAAGTCCAGAAGCACTAAAAAAGATGACTTGGCTGACTCAAGTTTAGAGAATAAAACTAAATACTAGGGATGTTCGATATTTGCTTTTCTACCGATATCCGATATACAGATATAGCCTAACTCATAATTTCCGATACTGATATAAACCAATACCGATATGTAGGGACCCTCCCTCATAAAAAACTTAAACTACTAAACCCTTTTAGGTAACCACAATGAAATATCTTGTATCATGCATACTTGAGCTTTAAACATTTAGAAAATGTAATAAGTACTAGAATTCTAGTTAGGCAACTGAAAAATGTGCCATTTTTATTTTGTCTTCAAAAGTAGCTGGAACATTTTCTCACACAGAGAATACTGACAAAGGCCCACCACTCAGGAAAAATTTCTACTTTTAGGAAATGTAAACAACATTATACCTTTGTGGCTGATGACGTCACCAAGTACGCCCGATAGACGGTCAAGGTTGGTCCAGAAGAAGCCTTTTGATAAATTGAATGTTATCTCAAACAAATAATATCTCAAAACCTAAACCTCAAATCTGGCATATTTTTACATTCTGAGAGAGAAAATAAGTAGCTGAAGAGTTTGGTATATAATATGTGTATGGTGTGAAAAACTCATCTTATTAAAAAAAATAAAAACCGATACTGATAATTTCCGATATTATATTTTAATACCAATATCGGCCGATAATGACTTCAGGCCGATAATAGCGGACTAAATACTCTTAATATTGCCTTCTCTTTGCTGTGGCATGACTTAAAATCCAACAGCCATGACTTGACCAGTTAGTGGGTGGTTGGTTTAACTTGCTCTTTCTATTTGTGACTTGATTAAAAACAGACTATGCTTATGCCTTGCCTGAACTGGCCCTGTTTAGTCCACTTTAATTAAACTCTAGTTAGTTTTCCTATAAAGTCAGGTTCATTTTGGGAGGTGTACATAGTCAATCAAGTCTGATGCAAACCAAAACACCAAATTCTGTTCAGTCTAAAAATCTAGCTCTGGGCTCAGTTGAAATGAACTCTAGTGTAGTTTGAGTACATATGTGAAAGCCAAGTGTGTCAGGAGATGCTGCAAAAGCTAGAATTAAACTACTGCAGGTCATTGTGGATGAATACAACCAAAACTGAAACTTTAAAACAACTCAAAACATCCCACTTCAAGTCCATTGCTCCAGTATATATATTTGACTCATTTAGTATAAATACAACAGAGCAGTCCCAAAAGTACAAAAAATGTAATGCCACTCTGTGGTTGTTTACACCTAATAGAATTTGTAGTCGGATTTAGACTCTTAATAAGAATGAGAGAGATTCCTTTAAACATTTGGAGGTTTTAATATGATTTGAATTGATCATACAGGAGTTGCAGTAAAATGCAGAATACTGACCTGTCTCAATTTTACAACAACAAGCTTATATTATTTCTAGTAACCTTGGTCTATCTATTCTACTTAATAAAATGCGATTCTCAGGGTGAGAGTCGCAGACTCTACGGTGTCTTTGTCTTTGATTAGAAAGCTGTGAACTTTGTAGACCTTTAAGGATGCCCAGTCCGAGGAGCCATCTCCATGGTAACGCAGGATGTGGACTATCATTATCAAAACACTCTGACCAAGACTTGGGTAAAACCGTTACTCAATAAGACTAACATTCAAACTAATACTACAACATTAAGTAAACATGCGTCACAGTTGATTACAGAGTACAGATAAATCACTAAATTTCTCCACCACAGAACTGAAAATCACCCTGTGTTCGCTGCTTCTCGGTGCAGCTCCACCACAGCTGAGGAAGGCCATGTGTTGTACAAAAGCTTTGACAAACAGCGGAATCGATGCAACCAAACCACCAAAAAAAAGCAAACATTTTCTAATTTGGTCCTCATTCCAACAGAGTCTACCGGACTATCAGGTGTAAAAATTGCCTTTGTCTTCAAGGTTTCAGAAGACCTAAAAGTCAAAAAGCTTTTAGCATGCCTTTGAAACATTGTTACTTGAATAAGGAAAGGCAGCTTCAAATATATAGCACTCTTTCAACAGCAAGGCAATTCAGTAGATTTATTTTGTGTTTTTTCTCTAGTTCTTGTTTAATGTTTTCGCATATCTTAAAAAAACTATGTAAACATGAAAATATTTATACGGTTCCATAAACCAGAAATCTATAGCAAATCTAATAAAACAAACATACCAAATATATTAAACCATTAATCAGTCCAGCAACTTAAAAAAAAACTAAAAATGGTTGCTTTGCATATTACAGCTGATGTAACGGAAAGTCTGCCTAAACAGTAAAAGGTAGGAATGACAAAAACCTAAATGTGCCATTTGGGTAGTGACTGTACACTTAGTGCAGCCAATCTTTTAATAACGTATCTCACACCTTTCTGTGCCTTCTTGCTGATTCTTTGATCTAGCTAGTCTTAATTAAAAACTCTACCACTTCAGTGCCACAGTTACACATCATTTTCACCACAGAGCTAGAGAGCCGGGCTATCTGGTTCCTGGAAGAAACATGGTTTGGCTTGATTTATGTTTATAGACTTTCTGTTGGATATTCATGCTCTGCTTTTTCAATATTAATCAAATTTAAAGTCACTACTTTAGATTACATCACTTCAACTTTTGTTTCTTTTTTACTTATGTACATCTGTTTCATTTTTTAAATTCAAATAAAAAATTAAATAACTGTGCCTGAAAGTTCATTGGAAAGAGCTTGAAGAACTGATTCAGGGCAGACAAACCGAGCAATTGAGTTATTTAGGCTAGTAGTCTTCACCCAAAAAGAGGCATTTTTCTAAAAGAAAAACTCACATTGGGATTTTAAGATAAAGAATTGGGTAAGTCACATAAGTCTATTGCTTTCATGCAGAGACAACATTCTGGTGAAAACAGATCTATTCGTCTCAGATGTTTTAATTGAATAGAAAGAGTGTAAGATATTTTAAAGCTTGTTTGATCTTTTAGCAAATTCTTATTAGCTTCTAGCTCTCATGGCTAAATGTCTTCAAAGCACTTTGCAGAGGATGGTTTCAATTTTGCACATGTCGCTGAAAGATAAAGGGAATGAAAAGGGCTCCAACAGGAGTTGAATGAGTTACTCTCGCCAATACATCGATGCATGTTTGAGAAAGATCCAAGGACAAAATTCCCTAGAGACACGGGTAGGAAACAGGGAGAGATGGTGATGTTTAAATTCATTTCTCCTCTGCTCTGGAAGCTATATGTACTTTCTCTTAACTGCTCATGAATAAAATACGTGGGGACCTTAATGTGACCTTTCTCCTATTACGTCAGATGATGGATTTGTTGGAAATCAACGTGACCGCAACCTAAACATTATCATTGTTCCTTATTATTGACCTCTGAGGGTTATCAAGTTACATTTAGGCATGGCCAGCTAAAGTCCTGCAGAGAAATGCCTGCTTGGGGATCAAGCTTAGGCACTGGCACTCAGAGATTTTAGCTGTTTACTTTAAACATAGTCTTATGAAAATTTACGAATATTTTGTATTTTACTTGTTTATGTAAAATCCAACATGAACTAATTCAATTTTTTCTGTTAATTTGCTTTTCTGTCTGTCTGTGAATGTCAACCTGCTTACTTTATGTAGTTCCTGATGTGTGTTTTTCTATCCTTGACTGTGTTTGTATATTAAGGCCAATGGAGAACATTAATGGGACATAGAACTAATGACAGAGGGCTCAGTGATGTCTATGTATGGTAGCCTCAATTCAGTCAGTGTGCCCCCGGTTAACTGTGGCTACAAAGTAGCTGAACACCACCAACGTGTGAATGGGTGAATGACTAAATGTAGTGTAAATTACTTTGTGGGATTCTGACTAAAAAGGCATCAAACAAATGCAGTACATTACTTGATCTGAAAAAACAACAACAACATATTTAGAGTTTCCTAAATAAAATGGGGGTTCATTACCCATACCAGGGCCTGATTACTGCCTGATCTAAGACGTCACTTTAATACAATCTGCATGACAATGTGTAGTAGGCTGAACGAGCTCAAAAAGAAACACATGCCACCATCTATAGAAGGTTAAGAACAGATGAAAAAATTAATTGACCATTATCGAAGTAAGGCAGTTCAAAGTTTCCAGTGAACCACAGCGATGGCCCTTGAGACCTAGTGTTGAACCTTCCCAGGAATGGCCAGCCTACCAACATGACTCAAATGTTGCCTCATTGACTCAACCAGGAGCTCAAAAAAACAGTAAAGGTACTGTAGGTCTCACTTGCACTACTCCACCATCTCTGAGACAATGCCTCCAAGCTGCTCATCATTTAAGTTGGTTCATGACAATGTGAGCAACTATTTTGCTAAAGGTCTTATATCAGGCAAAATCAACTTTTTGGAGTTGTCAACCATTTTGTAATGCAAATTTCAAATTAAAAACCCCGCCATATTGGTTTTTGGATTGATTCATGCATTTCTCGGTAATCCTTCTTAATCCTGCTCTCTGAGTAGCTGCACTGCCCTCTCCTGGAAAGTGGTAACATTGTGACGTATTTTATGTCACTATGTTAACACTGAAAAGTGCTCAACCTGTTCACGGCGCCCCTGTAAATTAAACTCACACACCCCCTTTCTCACAGCTGGGAGCTGCTTTTTGTATTATTTTACTTTCTAAAATGTCTCGACAAAAATGCCCGTTTGGCTGTAAGGATTACAGGATTTTGGGCTGTTCTTTAGGAATGTTAATCAGCAGAAATGGCTTCAGGTTTTTATGTGACTGTTAATTCACCGAACCTTGGCCAGAACCAAAGCAGACTCCCAGAGAGATTAACTCTTGAAGCTGGATCAATTCCAACAACAAAGACGCCTGATGGAGCACCCAGAGCAGTAAGTAAACTCTAGCTACATGCTAATGCTATTGTGTGTTAACCATTTATGAAGCTGCTTTTGTGAATTTATAACAGCATTGTGAGTTTACTTTATTGTAATATACACCCTGATCTCAACTTCATTCTCAGAAGTGACAACGTTTTAAAAATACAAAAGAGGTTTGAAAGATCTGCTTGCATCGCACTCTGTCACTGGAATTGGCTGCTATGTTTTGGGCTCCGTTCACAATCTGGTATTAGCTCCGTCAAGACTCTGCTATTGTTAAGAAACTGGTAGCTTTAGCTGCTGAAATCAGCTTTACTGACCCGGTATTTACATAAAAAATAAACCAAAGGTCTGAACCATTTAAGTTAGTGAAATATTGTTGTATGTTATATTTCAGAACAAATTAATACAATATAATGCCAAAGGTAACATTTTATCATATATTTGCCTATCCAAGGTGTTGAAAGATGTAAACTATCAATATATAGGACCTTTAATCTAAAGAGTTTCCCCTGCTCAGAACCTGACAGAATTTTAATAAGCTGAAAACGATGCCAAACAGGCTTGAGTACAATTATCTAAATCTAATGTCAGTCCCCAGGTATCTCTCAAAGATTAATAATGGGGGTTCTATACCCATCATTTCCGCATTTAGGATGAACTAATCGTTTGGCA
Source organism: Apricaphanius iberus (assembly GCA_028564705.1). NCBI lineage: Eukaryota > Metazoa > Chordata > Actinopteri > Cyprinodontiformes > Aphaniidae > Apricaphanius > Apricaphanius iberus. Next base: position 40,840 of record JAPXFQ010000049.1, on the reverse strand, counting down.
CTCAGGTTGTGAGATAATAACATTCTTTATGTCTCATGTTTTTCTTATAGACTGCATTTATTAACGTTTTATATTCATACGATCCCGTGTGCTTATAAAGTGTTTACTTTAGAATATACTATCAGTATTAGAAGGCTATTAAATATATATATATATAATCCCCAGCTCAGAGTGAGCCCTCCTCCTCCCCTTTAGTCACAATGCAGCCATCATCTCCTGATTTACATACACACATGTCAGCAGCTGGTGGAACAGTGACAGGGACCGCAGGAGGGAGAATATATTTGAAACATCATGCATTGTGTTTAAGATGAGAGACTGCATATGTTAAATCTCCACGCGTCAGATGAATAAAACACATCCCGCCTCAAAGAACTGTCTATATATGTGCTACATATATAGACAGTTAAAACACATTGGGAGTTTGAGGGTTTAAGACATTTTGTTGAGAGCTGGTAAGGGATGTTTTAGCTTCTAGCTTCAGTTTTTAGCTTCTGAGATTGTTTTGGGGTTTTTGATTTGACAGATATTGTTGCAAATTTGAGCTGTTATCCATTGTACTCTTTTGAATATTGTATTGTAAGCTCTTTTTGAGTTAAGATTAAACTTTTGAAAGTTACCTCCCTTTTTAATCGATTCCTTTAAAGAGTATTAACTTAGTTCTGTAGTGAGGTGTCATAAAGACCCCTTGACTGGGGTCTCCAACACTAGTTAAGACCTGGGGGTTAACTGACATCAGGTTACTGACTTGTTGGCCGGCATCGCTAGCAGCTGCCTAGCGGTCAGGGGAGATAAGAAATTTCCGACCCGAGGTCAGGTTGACAGAGGTGCACCTGACCCGTCTCCTTGACTGTGTGTTCAAGTTGCAGTACCTATCCCTCGAACTGTGAGGAGTCTTCATCTTGTAACTGTGACACCGAATCAATAAGTCAAGCATTTTAAATTTGCTCGGCTCTGGGTGGTCCCTGTTCTATAGAGATTGTAAGCATCTATCTTCACATTGTGACGGTGGGATTGATGTCTGGATCTCTGTAAGCAGTTCAGGAAACTAGGAGAGATCACAGTGACCCGACTCAGATAACCTCAGTGTTATCTCCTTTTTTATATCTGTGATGCATGGAAGCATGGTTATAGGAAGGTTGTTAAATCATCAGTGGGTTCAGTGACATGAATTGGACAATCTCTGAAGATATCAATCAGATAAGCAAAACTCAGGGTAGTGTCTTGGCTGCATCTATTGGATCTGCATATATAAATATAAATGTATGTATTACTTTGAAAGTTGTAAGTCGAGACTGTTTTAAGCGTCCGGGGCTGAAACAGATCTTAACAAACTGCATAAGTAATCAGAACAGCAAAGTTTTTACTATGAGAACAGAGAGAAACTGTAAATCGAGAGGCTGAAAGATTCAGGGAGTATTTACGCATAGTTTCTGTTTAATGCATGTTTAACTGTTTTGCAAAATTAGATTTGTTATAGAATTTAAAATTTACGCTTTAACCTAAATTGAGGCGACCCAATGTTAATGGGCGAGAGTTGCTTTTACCTTATGACTGCCTGATGGGACCGTAAGCTAAATATTGCAGAAATAGTCAGGCTGTATTTACGCATATTTGCTGATTAAGTATGCTGAAGCTAAATTACTCTGGTCATAGTGCTCGAGGTGTGTAAAGTAGGCCCGTTTTGAAGGGCTGAAAGATCGTTGAGTAAAATAAAAGCAAACCCTAAATAACCGGCTGGTTATTGCCTATTAAAGTTAACTCAAAATAGTTTATCTTATAACAGTAGAATTTAACCCCCGGATAATCTAAGACCCATACCAGAATAATAATAATAAAAATAGAGTAAGACAAAAGTATGGTCAGAATTATGACATATTGAATGGCAGCAACTACAGGGAGCAAAAAACTGTTTTAAAAGATTTATTAAAATGTTTCTGAAACAGGAAGGAGAGATAATCAGCAGTGAATTAACAAGGTGACTGGACTGAGGAGCACCACAAAGTAATTATTGGATCAGTAGTGAATCTGACCTCTCAAATCACCTTCAAAAAAAATGTTGTTGAAAGTGTGCTATATAAATAAAATTGTCTTGTTTTGCTTTAACAAAATGTATAATATACTCCATTGTAAATGTCAGATAATTAGTTGTGGACTTAATCAGATATTCAAAGTCTTCTTTTTTGTCACCTCTCCAAATGACTTGTCTATTGTCATCAATATATCTCTTCAACAAAAATATTTTTGAGGGTTACATGCCGGATTAAAGTTAAATATTTCTTTGCATTTACTCATCATCAGGCAAACAGAAAGAAGCAAAAACACTACATAGCTGTTCCTTGAGATTGTAAACAGAAATTATCTTAGCATTTAAAAAGGTTTTTGGTGATAATTATTTCTCACAATGTAAGAAAAAATTGATTGTAAGGCAAATGCTGTGATCGACTGCCAAGTTAATGAGCGAGAGCATCAAGACCTATTGCATGGTGGATACATTAAAATAACTTTGTTCATCAACGTAACCAAGAAAACCACCTTTTTTGAATATATACACTACCGTTCAAAAGTTTGGGGTCACCCAAACAATTTTGTGTTTTCCATGAAAAGTCACACTTATTCACCACCATACGTTGTGAAATGAATAAAAAATAGAGTCAAAACATTGACAAGGTTAGAAATAATGATTTTTATTTGAAATAAGATTGTTTTTACATCAAACTTTGCTTTCATCAAAGAATCCTCCATTTGCAGCAATTACAGCATTGCAGACCTTTGGCATTCTAGCTGTTAATTTGTTGAGGTAATCTGGAGAAATTGCACCCCACGCTTCTAGAAGCAGCTCCCACAATTTGGATTGGTTGGATGGGCACTTCTTGCGTACCATACAGTCAAGCTGCTCCCACAACAGCTCAACGGGGTTCAAATCTGGTGACTGCGCTGGCCACTCCATTACCGATAGAATACCAGCTGCCTGCTTCTTCTCTAAATAGTTCTTGCACAATTTCGAGGTGTGTTTTGGGTCATTGTCCTGTTGTAGGATGAAATTGGCTCCAATCAAGCGCTGTCCACTGGGTATGGCATGGCGTTGCAAAATTGAGTGATAGCCTTCCTTATTAAGAATCCCTTTTACCCTGTACAAATCTCCCACCTTACCAGCACCAAAGCAACCCCAGACCATCACATCACCTCCACCATGCTTAACAGATGGCGTCAGGCATTCTTCCAGCATCTTTTCAGTTGTTCTGCGTCTCACAAACGTTCTTCTTTGTGATCCAAACACCTCAAACTTGGATTCATCCGTCCACAGCACTTTTTTCCAGTCTTCCTCTGTCCAATGTCTGTGTTCTTTTGCCCATCTTAATCTTTTTCTTTTATTGGCCAGTCTCAGATATGGCTTTTTCTTTGCCACTCTGCCCTGAAGCCCAGAATCCCGCAGCCGCCTCTTCACTGTAGATGTTGACACTGGTGTTTTGCGGGTACTATTTAATGAAGATGCCAGTTGGGGACCTGTGAGGCGTCTGTTTCTCAAACTAGAGACTCTAATGTACTTATCTTCTTGCTCAGTTGTGCAACGCGGCCTCCCACTTCTTTTTCTACTCTGGTTAGAGCCTGTTTGTGCTGTCCTCTGAAGGGAGTAGTACACACCGTTGTAGGAAATCTTCAATTTCTTAGCAATTTCTCGCATGGAATAGCCTTCATTTCTAAGAACAAGAATAGACTGTCGAGTTTCAGATGAAAGTTCTCTTTTTCTGGCCATTTTGAGCGTTTAATTGACCCCACAAATGTGATGCTCCAGAAACTCAATCTGCTCAAAGGAAGGTCAGTTTTGTAGCTTCTGTACCGAGCTAAACTGTTTTCAGATGTGTGAACATGATTGCACAAGGGTTTTCTAATCATCAATTAGCCTTCTGAGCCAATGAGCAAACACATTGTACCATTAGAACACTGGAGTGATAGTTGCTGGAAATGGGCCTCTATACACCTATGTAGATATTGCACCAAAAACCAGACATTTGCAGCTAGAATAGTCATTTACCACATTAGCAATGTATAGCGTGTGTTTCTTTAAAGTTAAGACTAGTTTAAAGTTATCTTCATTGAAAAGTACAGTGCTTTTCCTTCAAAAATAAGGACATTTCAATGTGACCCCAAACTTTTGAACGGTAGTGTAAATTAATTTATTTTTTTATTGTTATTAAACAGAATTAAGACATTATAAAAAGGAATATAGTGGCATTTTAACGCCCTTATAATAAAATTGTATAATGGTGTCATTTTTTTGTCTTGTTGCTGTAGACAAAAACTGTCATGAGCAATTGATTCTGCTGCTTTGTACAGGACAACGTTCAGTATCGATATTACTGTGGTTTTTAAAGTACAAAAAAAGAGTTTAAATGGCAAAGCCAAAACTTCATGGCAACAAAAAAAGGGTTAAAGGTGACGGAATCATAAACTTAGTCCAAATTAATCAAATTTCAGGGTTTTTTTCTGACTACAGAAGCATTAACATTTTCAGCAACACTATGACGAAATGAACCATGATAACATACCGTTTATGTGAGCAAAGTCAAGATGAGAGAATAAAACAGATTCAAGGCAACATCATAATTGATGTACCATTTGTGGAATTACATCATGAGCTACAGACCGATTCATTTCAACATCACTAAGTGAAAATAATTACATGATCCAATCCACACAGTCTGATACTCTTACTTAAAAAATTTTCTGCCTATAGCTGATACAAATATTTTTATTATGTTATTATTACATCAGACCTATCCAGACAACATTTCATATGTTTGCATGATTTGAAGCATTTTTAATAACTGCCTAAAAATGTATTATTGTTCAACTTTTTAAATCGTAAATCGTAAAAAAAATATGAATGAACAAGATTTATATCAATATCTATTTCATGTTGGAACTGTGAACTTAGTTCAGAATGTCAATTGTGAAAATAAATGAATTTATTTTAATCAGGCCAAACTGAATTTTGAACAAAATCTTGTTAAGTTACAACCAGCACAACACTGGTAACCACAGCAGTAACTGGATACAAAGTGATGATTAACATAAAACACTTGACGATATTCTTGTCTGTTTAATTTAAACTTACTAATGTTGAATGCAGCTTGTTATTCTTGATCACAATTTATTTATAATCTCTGTGATCTGGCAATTCTTTCACACAGTAACTGAAGGAAAGCTTACTTTAAGATGATTTTCCGCTGCTCGGAACAACAGAATAAATGACACACAACAGTGGTATACATAAAAGATGAGACTGATTTATCACTCCTATTATGCCACATTAGCCTGACAAAAACAGTGAATGGGTTGAAAGACAGGGAGCAAGACAGATGCCTAAAAGAAAGTTAGGGGAAGAGAGATGTAATGTATTATCAATCTCTTCCTGCTCTCTGTCTCTCACATCTCCACTTCCTTTTTGACACTCTTTAATCTTGGAAGGCCAAATTAAAAGCAATGAATACCCCGCCAAGGTATGTACCACCCAGAATATTTACCACACTCTTCCTGTGAAGAAAGGGTTTGGAACCTGCCATATGCTCTGCAGAGTTTATTATTTGGAACAGAAAAACATTCCAAGACGTCAGCAGGCAACTATTCTGTATAAATGTAACATTTCTGAAATCTTAGTTCATATGATTGAAATGGCAATCTTCAGTCTTTCCATTTTTAACAAAAATTACTTGATAAGACACTGAAACATTCAGTTTGTGTTATCAAAGATACTACTAAATTGAATTCAACAAATGCTCCGTTTTAAATGCCTGAAAAGAATCCATGGGGAATTACATGTTTAGTTTTGGATTGTGTTCTTCAGCGTAATGAAAATCCAGCTCTTAGGGGCGTGCCGGTATACCAAGCATCCCAGGTAAGTACGTACCTTGGTTTAATATCACAGTTCGGTTCATTTTCTGTACGGTAAAATAGTGAAAAAAGTTTTTCTGTTGTGTACAGACATAATGCTGTAACTACATTTAATATTAAAATTTAATTGCATTGTATTCTAGATATCTATATGCTCAGAAAACTAAAACGTAAAAAATAAACATTATGATTTTCCCATTGGAATTTGTTTTCATAACTTGATAACCATAAACATGTCATTCTGTGTAGTTTCAACACATCAACATTTTATTTTAGTACTTTAGCCTAAGAGGAACTGATCCTGAGAGGGCCGTCAGTGTTTTCCCTCTGATTAACAGCGGTCACAGTTCCCCGTTGGAGCGTCCACTGGAGCCGAAACAGCTCTGGATGATGGAACTCATATTGACACCCTATTCTCACACTTCGTTGGTAGGCTGATGTGTTCCCAAACAAGAGCCTTTAATGACAAAGGAGGGTATTTGAGCTCCTGCTCTCCTGATTTCCCACTGTGTTTGGTTAGCATGTTGTTGGCTTATGTGCAATGCAGTTAGGCATCTGAAAAGAAACTCAGTTCAAAAATGTGTACCAGTCTCATAGCTTTGTAACAAAACAGTCAAATACAGCTAGGTGTACTGGCACACCCCTAGAGGCTATGTATTATTTATGTTTACGGTATCAGTAATCACTAATTACCTATTGTAGGAACTTCAGGGTAATTTTACCAGATGTCTTGGGTAATATGTTGGTCTGTGTATCTTGAAATGTAAGCATTTATTTTCTTCCAGTTCAGATCTACACTATTTTTTTCTCTCAAATAAAATCTACTGCAGATTCAGTCATAAGTGAAGACATAAAAAAGTTAAAGGCATAGCTGTCAAGTCTCCCGTTTTAGTCGGGAAACTCACGTATTTTACGCAGTCACAATGCACTATGGGAAATTTTATTTGAAGGCCGTTTGTTTTTTTACAGCTGACATTTTAGACCACAAGGAGTCACATTTGTAGTATAGGGTTGTTTTTCCGGATTGCACAGTTGAACAATGTGGTCGTATTTCACTGGAGATTGGTCTGCCTCAGGTGGAGGCGAAAAATGCATGTGCTCATAACAAGCGCGATGACGGCAGAGTGCTTTTAACTTCTTTCCCTTCAAAAACTCTTTGGTTGCTTTTTGCAGTATGCTTTGGGTCATTGTCCATCTGCACTGTGAAGCGCCGTCCAATGAGTTCTGAGGCATTTGGCTGAATATGAGCAGATAATATTGCCCGAAACACTTCAGAATTCATCGTGCTGCTTGTCAGTAGTCACATCATCAATAAATACAAGAGAACCAAATCCACTGGCAGCCATACATGCCCACGCCATGACACTTCCAGCACCATGCTTCACTGATGAGGTGGTATGCTTAGGATCATTAGCAGTTCCTTTCCGTCTCCATACTCTTCTCTTCCCATCATTCTGGTACAAGTTGATCTTTGTCTCATCTGTCCATAGGATTTTGTTCCAGAACTGTGAAGGCTTTTTTAGATTAAAAATGAGACCACTGATCATTAGTTTCTAGTTGGATCAAGTAATGATGCGTTCTGACTCTGGATCGTTCCTTTTTAGTTCCAAAACTAACTACTTCAGTTTTGTTTTTTGTTAGCTGGAGAAAGTTAGGGAACATCCAGCTATTGAATTGTTCAATACATTCATTTAGCGTCTGGATGAGATCAAAGCAGGGCTGCCGCTGTCCATACTCAAGGTGCGCAGAGTGCTTAGGGCCTCAGTACCTGGGGGTGGGCCCCAAAAAAATTATTACAGAAGCAGATTGCTCAGAAAATACATAAAGTAGCTGCCCACCGTTGAGTTTTTTTCTTAATTATGTAGCCTTTCAGTCAAAATTCGGGCAAAATAGCTATTTTTATAATTTACAAAAAGCACCCCCCCCCCCCCCCACACACACACACACACACACCTCACCATAATGGTACAGCCCAAAGGTTTGGTGTACCATCACGACAAGGTTTTTATTTGATTACCTGCGGCGCTGCTACTGATGAAGAGACAACACGAAACTGGAACAGAGAAAGGAAAGGGAAAAAAAAACAACAACAAAAAACAGAGAGATTACACCCGTACATCTCTTGCTTGTACTGGTCGTACTGGACATTGGCGTACCAGCCACAGGATACTTTTGAGAAGTGGTCCCGCACTTTCTGTGTCTGTGCGCTCTGTCCCATTCAGTTTTTCTCAGCAGTTAAAATGAGGTAATTTATTTTTCCTACCCGTCTTTAAACACACCTCAAATACACAAACTAGCTGGAACAGCCAGTTCGGATGTTTTCAATCCATTAAATTCCCGTTATTAGCGGTTATCACTCCCATTAAATGCCGCCAGACTGTGCCCTCTCTACCTACTAGTAGGTTATCTACCATTCTTATTCGCTTATTCGCTGATAACAGCCAACTGTCTGCACATGCCAAAAATACTTAGAGTAGCATATCGTAACTGGACTTATCTAACCAATTTTAACCAACCCACAAGTTTTATGTCCTAACCTTAAGGTCGCAGAAGGACAGATATACTTTCTTTTAAATGCCTAAACCTAATTGGAAGAAGTTTTAAACTAGCCTGACGTAGGCATACTCAATTCTAATCAGAATGTTAGTCTGATACTGCTCCATTGGTCTGTGATTATGGGGTGTGTTTGAACCGAATACGGAAAAAAATGCCTCTGCACTGAATTGGATAGACCTATAACAGATCAGAACAACGGAAGTGTGTGACGTTGCTCTGCAAAGCAACGGACGTTATCTGTTCCTCTTTTGAAATTCCTCTTTTAAAATGAATGCACTGTTCACATCTTCTAGAACAGACTCGATGGCAGAATCTACACATCTCAGTTCTCCAGCGGCAGCCATCGTTGTTGTAAACAAATTCAGCCCAGGCACTCTTTGGTGACGTGATTGATTGCGTTACTGTTGTTCACCTGTCAATCATCATAAGCCTGATTTGATTGGTCCGAACAGATCTTGTTAATTGCTCCTCAACGGAGGAATGCCAGACCGAACTTCCAGACCATGTTGTGGGCAGGACTTCGGCTGGCACCCAGGCTAGTTTTAAACACCAAACAGATAAGTACGTTTCAGTGGGTAGAGAGGGCATTTCATAGGAGTGATAACTGCTAATAACAACATCTGATCCAGTTTCATCAAAAGCCAGACAACTTTTGACAGTTCTCTCCACACAAGCTGTAAGTTATGCTGCTGATAATGTAGTTCTACTAGTTAGTTCATGATGGGAATAATCCCGACCCTTTTTCATTCATGTGCAGAATTTGTGCACTTTTGCTGTCCGTATATTCGAAATACATATTTTTCTTTTTAAAAGACAAAGCAGTAGAGCAGGGAAGGTCAAAGTGTTGTAGAAAAAATATATCTTTGGCACAAAAGGGACTTCAGGCAAATCATCAGAGAAATTGAACTGCTACTAATCCTCATTTCGTTTTAAAATGTTGCTTTCGTCATTTTCATATCTGTGTTGCAATAGAAAAATCAGAACCAAGGAGGTGATTTAGGACTAGAGGTCATAAGCACGAAGATGACCCAGAAAGAAAGATTAGAACTTTCTAAGAGAAAGATTCATTGGTTGGAGAAACCAGGCAGGAATCAGGACATGGTTTTAACTGATACTTCAGAATTACTCTTATTCATTCTCCAAAATTTGTTTTGTCTGTATAATCAGTTTGTTATATGTGCTGGCTTTACATTGACCAGAATAGGTGTAGATGACCTAGAATAAAGCATTTAATTACAGGTTATTTCAGCAGGAAACAAAATATTAATTTTGTTCAGGAAAGAAACAGAAAAAACTGGGGCCGCCTGGGCAGCCTTTGTTTTATTATTTAAGAAAATAAATCAACCTAACTCACTCTAGGTGTTTTGCGTTACTTGGTTGGTGGCCTGGATTGGTATTAAATTCCCGGCCTGAATAATTGTCCCAGTCCGCCCCTGCTTGTAAATACTCGGGTGATAGCTCTTGTAAAACGGCAGGTTACTCAGTACGTTTACATGCATCTTATTTAAGCTTTGGGGAGAAATCGGACTAAGAGCTTAGCCAGTGTCCGCCTCTTTGTCCCAGTTTACATGTCAGTCAGAAAATCTATTTATTGGATGAAGTGAGTCATAAATCAAATTTTCTATAAATATTACTCATCTTTCAACAATCCTTTCAACCATGTTGTTGGCTGTTTCCATGTAACTTATCAGCTGTCTTTTAGCAAACAGCCTATTGTTCTCCAGTATGTTTTGTAGTTTACAGTAACCTTGTTAATTAACTAAACACTGCTAATGAAACAATTATTATGTCTACAAAGTTTATTTCTGTATGATTAAAAAAAGCTCTGACAAAGGGTTAGTTCTCTGAGTTCAACTGAGTTCCAAAAGAACCAGCACTGTGGTTCTACCACAATCTGTATTTATGCAGATGTCTTGCATAAATCTTAATCATAATTGATCTTGCTGATCAATGGGATATTAGAGATTGGCCTGTAGTTATTCATTAATGTGTTGTCCAGGTTGTTCTTTAGCAAAAGATGAATGGTTTAATATCTGTCCCATGGGGTATAAAAATAGAGTATATTCAGGCTGACACATTCCTCTTGTGCCAAAACATGTTTTTTATTTTTAAAAGAGAGGAAATATGTCTTTATACAATACATCTGCTACAGCAGATAATTTCACTAGCGAGGACCACGCCACAGATTAAGTTAACAATTTGCAAGCAAGAATAATGCTACAAATTAAGAATTTAAACAGTTTATTGAAGGTTTGGAAGATCAAAAGGTCTGGGGAGAGGTACCGTCAGAGACCCGGAGGAAGACTCAGTGTGGGGGTGCAGTCTTCAGGAAAATTGTCTTTCCGAACCTGCTCAGGACCCCCCCAGACAGAACCTAGAAGAGAGAGATGTTAGAAGTAATTGCACAGAAGTGAACGAAAGCGTGGAACAGGGATGCTGCGAACGGAGGAGGCTGAAGGGGGAGGGTTGTGAGGGGTGGTCGGCAGGACCCCCAGAGAAAGTGGGTCGGCAGGACCCCGGGAGAAAGCGGGTCGGCAGGACCCAGAAAAAAGGGGAGCGGGTCGGCAGGACCCCAATAGAAAGCGGTTCGGCAGGACCCCGAGAGAAAGCGTGTAGGCGGGACCCGGCAAAAAGGGGGGGCGGGTCGGCAGGACCGCAATAGAAAGTGGGTCGGCAGGACCCCAGGAGAAAGCGGGTCGGCAGGACCCAGAAAAAAAGGGAAGCGGGTCGGCAGGACCCCAATAGAAAGCGGGTCGGCAGGACCCCGAGAGAAAGCGTGTCGGCGGGACCCGGCAAAAAGGGGGGCAGGTCAGCAGGACCCAGCGAAAAAGGAGGCAGGTCGGCAGGACCGGGCAACCTGGAGGAATGGGAAGGGAGGGGTGAAAAACGAACGAGACAGGTGAGAAATGATAAGCAGACAGGGTTTATATGTGCATCGCAGCGTGATTAGGAATATGAGAGAGGCTGGAGGTGCCAGGTGAGGCGAGGTTAGGGCTGATTAGGACTTGTTAAGCGGTTATGGGGCGTGTCCTTACTCCTGAACTTAAGTCAACTTTGTTAACTCCATTTTAGGAAAAACACACAGCAGACCAAAAGTGATCAAAAACTAGTTATATCTTTTATGTTTCTATTATGTGTCCCATTTTATATTCCATCGGCATTTACCTGAATAATAATTCTACATTCATGTTTTCAGGAAGCCTACTTATCGTGTCCAACAGAGTCAGCCTCCATCCTTTAAAATTGGGCTTTAAAAAAAGAATCAACACAATGTGGAAGAAAACAGTACTAATGGCTGATATCCAGCAGGTTTTAATGAACATGATTCAGACTTCAATTCTTACTAATAAAACAACAAAAAATGAAACTGTGAATACGGGGCTGCCAGGTTCTTGTCCTTCCATGTCATCGGTAGTGTTGTCTCATTTCCATATCCACTGTTAATCTCAAGGTTTATTTCCAGAAGGCGTAATTTTGCCTCCATACTCTTCAGCTGTTTTTCCAAGGCATCCCGTCTTTGGAGCAGTTTATAAAGGTTCTTGGCTGAGCAAAATGCCATGTTGGTAATCCAAAGTCCTTTGCAGTCCTTCAAAAGTCTTTTAACAGTTGTCCAGAAAAAAAGGTAATCCGGTCTAACAGGTAGCTCCAGAGGTTGGGCACATAAATGAATTAATATGAAAGCTAAGAAGAGTACTGACAGGGGAGAATAAGGTGGGAGATAAGGTAGGAGATCAGGAGCTCGGACAGAGGCTGCTCCTCCTTCAGCAGTCAGGCAGGAGACTCTTAGGCCACTGGGGCCACTCCTATTTATAATCTACGTGTTCCTGTTGACCCATATAACGACTAATATGATTAGTTACCATAACTATGCAGATGATACTCAGCTCTAGATTACAGCGTTTCAAGGCAACTCTGAACCTATCTAATTGCTAAGCAAAAGCATTGTGCAAATCAATGCATGGATAGGCCATAATTATCTCCAGCTGAATAGAAACAAAACTCAAGTAAGTATTTTAGACCTAACAAAGAAAAACTAAACACTCAGCAAAGCTTAGGTTAATGCAATTAGAAACTACTAATCAGGTCTGAAATCTAGGTGCAGTAATAGATTCAGACATGAACCTCCAGAGTCACATAAAGGCAATAATGTCAGCCTTCTATCATCTGAATAACATTTTTAGAAGTAAATGAAAAATATCACTGGACCGTGCATTTATCTTTTGTCTGATTAATTACTGTAACAATGTGCTCACATATCTGCCTAAAACTTTAATCAGACAGCTGCAGCTGATCCAGAACGCTGCTGCTCACGTCCTATTTAGAACTAGGAAACTAAAGCACATCACCCAAGTTCTAAAGTCCCTACACTGACTTCCTTGAGCTCAGAAAATAAATTTCAAACTACTTTTACCGTTTAATGTTTGGGTCTTTTCAGAGAACTCTAAATCAGGCGATAACTTCCGACAGACGAAGAAAAGTTTTAAAAAGTTTATTTTTGAACAAGGGAAAATGAAAAAAGTGTGGGAATTGGCTGCCGGGATCCTGGAGTACTGGTCTGGATTGAAGGTTTGTCCAGTGAGGTCTTGGAGAAGGTCATCAGACAACACTGAACTGAGACTGGCTGTTGGAGGGACTCTGGCTCGTTTCAGCTGGCTTAGTCATCTTTGATGTTTTTATTAAGGGCTTGATAAAACGCTCCCTTAAGTGCTGATGTGTTCCACCCAGACTCAGCTGCTAATGTAGAAACTCAAAGGCAAAATTGGCTACAGACCGATTGCCCTGTTGTAGACTCCATAACTTTTTGGCTGATTCTTCCTCACTGCTTATGTTTGAAAAAGTAAGCCTAAATAAATCCAAGAAATCCTCATAAGAGGTTTCTTCTATTGAGCTGGCTTCTACATAAGCCTTTATCCCGAAGTAGAAAAAGATAATATAGGGTATCTTATTAGCATCAGTTTGAAAGGCATGGGGGCTGAAAACTAGTGAGCATTGCCATAAAAATTCTTTGCACTTACTCTGATCTTCAGAGAACAGTTTGGGATTGGTTGGCAGAAGTGAACGGAATTACCTATGAGTGTGCCAAGGTTGTGAGAAAAACTGCTACATTGAGGCTTAAATCTGATAGCTGCTTGGTTATTTGACTCATGGTGTCTGTCAAAACAGTTTGCTGTTTGAGAGATCTCTTTTAGGGTGGTTTCATGTTGATCTAGGAGAATTCCCTGGCTAGAGAGAGTTATCTGAAGCTGTCCTGTACAGCTCATTTAGCCAAATGGTTCCGTCATGTTTAGGTCTTTTCAGAGACCTCTAAGTCAGGCGACAACTTCAGACAGACAGACAGAACAGTTTTAAAAAGGTCATTTCTGAACTGGGGAAAAGAGAAAGGATACGTGAGTTGGCTGCTAGGTTCCTGGAGTACTGCTTTGGATTGAAGGTTGGTCAAGTGATGTCTTGGAGAAGGTAAGAAGATGACAGTGAGCTGAGATTGTCTGGGGATGGGTGGTTTGATAGAATTATAATCCAGGGTCTCTTTTCTCTGCAGATGGATGGTGTTGGAGAGTGGATGAATTTATATCCTCATCTCACGTAGCAGCCAGTGGCTACAAGAAAAGTGTGGCACTATGTCTAATAATATTTTAAACCAAGATCATATAAGTAATGGATTACTATTTAAATTAAGTTAAACTTAAATCTTCAGTTAAATTTATTTTGGATGAGTTACTGGGGGATAGCCTAGGAAGCAGTGAATATGTTAAACTATTTATCAGTGTAAGATTCTTTTTTCCTGATTAATTAAAAAAATATCAGCAAGTATTAATCACAAGCTTGCTCAACAGTGTTAAGTGCAACACTAACCTCAAATGAACTGAACATTGTCTGTGTAGCAATTCCATTCTTTATCCGCCTAAACGTGTATGGTCAGACGGTGGATGGTTTCAATCTGTAATGGCCATTGAATGATGTAGGTACAGGCCATTAGTCCATCACAGGACAACACAGTCACACAGGAGTTACACGCATGAATGCACTCATGTAAATTAAACAGACCAATTAAGTTTCCAATGACGCCACCATAGCGAAAGCTCCTGCTCTGATCTGCTCCGGCAGGTAAACTTGCTAAATCCTTAAAAAGTTGTGAAGACGAGATTATCTATAGAACCACGATGCTTGGACCTAGTAAAACTCAGCAGGAGAAGATTAAATCAACCACAAAAACCAAGCTGTCGGCTTTTAGCGGGGATTCTAGTACACTGGAATCTAACACATTGGAAACTCTTGTGGCAGGGGCTTGCGAAGCTAACAAGCCACCTACCAGGAAGATGCAGGACTCTTCGGAAAATTACAATATGGAAGGGAGGCTACAGCGGGCCATACGAGAAAAATTTTAGGTATCGAAATAAGCTGGCACGTACGTATACAAACTGAACTGTGGGATAAGTTAGAGGGTGCAGTGGCTAAATTTTCTAACAAGGCAGACGAATTCGTAATGGTCGTAAACGAAACGCAAAATTTCGGACTGTGTGGAGACAGTGGAACAGACGGAGAAACGTATCTCAAACGTACAAGATAAAAACACAGCAATGTGGACTACCATAAAGGCTTGAGAAAGAAAATATAGCCTTGAGGGAAAAAATGGTGGACTTAGAAACCAGATCCCGACGTAACAACCTCAGGCTAATAGGTATACTCCAGGGTGAGGAGGGAGAAGACACCTGTGGATTTTAAGAAAACTGGATAACGGATGCACTGGGTTTAAACACATCCAGAAACCCTCTGGTTATTGAGAGAGCCCACCCTGTTGACCCAAAACGAAAACCTGAAGAACCCCCGAGAACCTTAATTATGTGTTTTCTCAACAATAAACAGAAGGACATGGTGAGCAGAGCTGCAAGATAAAAACAGGACATTCTGTACTAAAACAAAAGGGTGAGAAAAGGGTTGTTGCCACAGAGGTGCATAAACAACAAAGGAAATTTGGAGAGGTTCGACAACAACTCTGGAAGATGGGGCTGAGAAATGGCATCATTCCACCAGCTAAACTGATCGTGACATATAAGAAACAAGTCCACAGATTCGACACGCAGGCAGAAGTCCAAAGCTTCATAGAGAACATCAAGAAGAAAAAATACATCAAGGCAAATAAAATTATACTTTAAGGTAAAGGTTACTTAGATTAAAAAAAAAAAAACTGATAAGGGGCAGGTGAATATTATTAGTAGAGTTAAAGGATTCATTAAGAATATAAGGAGCGAAGAAGAGCCAGGTATAATGATATAGTTACTTGAAGTTAACAGACATCAGACTAGAGATTTGTAAAAAATGGAAGTAGAGCATTGGGATGGGTTACCCAGATAGCTGGGAGTGGGGTTTAGTTTTGGGATAGTTTACTGTTCTTGTAAACTTTGTGTTTTAAGTAGTGTTCTGTTCATCCTCTCAGACACGTTCAGACATTCAGTAATATATATATAGGTGGTATTGACTCAGAAATTGGAAATTAATTGTACTTCTTGGAATTGTAGAGGCTTAACAAATAATAAAAAAAAAGCAAATAATGAACAGAATGAAAATATTTAGAAGCTAAAATAGTATTTATTCAGGAAACATACTTGGTAGACGATGAAAATATTAAGATAAGCAGGAGATGGCAGGGCTCGTTATATGCAGCTTCATTTATATCTAATGCTCAGGGAGTCATCACATTAATACATAAATCACTACATTTTCAGGTTAAAAATGTAATCAAGGATAAGTTTGGCATATATCTGATTGTCCAAGGATCACTTGTAAAAGAAACTATTAATTTAATAAATATTTACGGACCCAATACAGACGACAAAACCTTTTTCACTAACCTTTTTCTCACAATCTCATCAATCCAAGGAATACATATCATAGTAGGAGATTGGAACTGTGTTCTGGATCCTACTAAAGATAGAATAACTGGGACAGACACGGCTCACCACATAAGCAGAAAGACGATTCTTAACGTTATGAAGGAACTATATTTGATTTAACGTATGGAGACAGCTGAAACCGGATGATGTAATTTTTTCAAGCCATTCAAAAACATTCAATACATATTCTAGAATTGATTATTTTTTAATATCAGCAGATCTCTTATCAAATATAAAAACATGTTCATATGACAGTATACTAATATCTGACCATGTTCATTGTAACATTATATATACAAATAACAACTTAACAGTGGACCAAAGGTGGAGCTTAAATCTGAAATGGTTGAAAGATGAAGAATTTCTTGTATTTGTAGAAAAAGAAATAGTTGAGTATTTTACCATAAATGCTACACAAACATCAGCTAGTATCAGATGGGAGGCTTTAAAGCCTGTTTAAGAGGAGCTATTATTGTGTATACTTCAGCAAAATCAAAGGAAAAACGTAAAACTAAACAACAAATGGAAAGGAAAATAAACAAAATTAGAAGAACAAATATTCAAAAAAAGAAATCCATTAACAGAAAAAGAGCTGATAATACTATAAGCACAATACAACAAGGAATCTGCAGATGGAGCAGCTTCAAACATCTTGAGACTAAATCAATTATTTTACGAGCAAGGTGAAAAAACAATTAATTTCAGATTAAGATTGTTGTAATACAAATGGCTAATCCGAATATATTTTACACCTGAAAAACTAAATAAATACAATATTAACATTCCAGATACATGTACCAAGTGTAATGTGGAGAAAGCTACCTTTTGGCATTGTATTTGGGAATGCAGAAAAATTGGATCCTTTTGGGCTGCAATAACACAAACCATGAAACAAATACTGTCTAGGGAGGGCATTTTGGATCCTGGGTTTCTCATTTTGGGATTGTGTCCTGACCAGACAAGATACTCAAAAAGCGGAAAAAAAAAGTGTATTGATATGGGTTTGTTACAAGCAAAAAGGTTAATAGCATTAAAATGGAAAGAAACAAGAGAACCAAGTATTACAGAGTGGATTAAACAAATGTTGGCAGCCTTGCCATTAGTAAAAATAACATGTATATTTAAAGGGAAAATTGAAATTTTTGAAAAGACATGGATACCATTTGTGAATTTTATAGAACGAAGCACAATATTAAGGAATGAAGAAGACTGAGGACAACGATATTTGAGATGTGACAAAATTAACTTTGGGCCTTGAACTGTTTTACAAATATACTTCTATTTCTGTCTTTTTTCTTTTTTGTTGTTTTGTTTGCATTTGTCTGGGAGGAGTTACTGCAATGTTCAGGTTGCTATAAATTTGTAAGTTGTTAAAAAAAAAGAAAAATATTGTTGAAAAAAACCCAGACCAAATAACCGTAAATGCTTGTTATGGAATGAGATCCAAGCATCTGCTGAGAACTGACACATGCAAATAGAGAACATGCAAGCTCTAGAATCACACAAAGGATAGTGCTAATAATATAAATTTGATGAAGTAATTTGAAATAATTAAACGTTCTGTAAAAGAGGCCAAGAAGGAACCACAGGGAGTCTATGTAAATGCCTTAAAAAGATATTGTAAATATCATGTTTTGATATTTTACTAAAACATATGTTTACAAACTTCTGTTGCTTTGTCCAGTTGTTATCAAGAAAATGTTTCACAGAAATGAAAAGCATTACAAAGCTTTTTATATGCAAAAATGACACTGGCTTCTATTAAATAGAAATGTGTAACCATCTGGCAGTTTATTTAAATAATGCTGTCCTCCCCAAGGATAAACCCATTCAATAAGATTGGATTGGTGTGTGTTTTAAATGATTCCGTACAAGCACACACACATCATACAGAAGTACAAACCATCTGTTAGAGTTTCAAAACATCTGTGCTGGTGCCAGCCCGCGCTGGAAGCATCCAAGTTTCCTAACAAGCCTAAATTTGACTGTGCCTTCAGTAAAACCAGGAGCAGGTTTGACATCCTCCCTGCATCCTCCTTGTTATGGAACGAGATCCAAGCATCTGCTGATGCTTGGCTCAGCACTTCTCACTTACTCTTTTGAGGAATTTATCAACATCCAAAAGTGTTAACCCCGTCACCCAATATTATGGTTTTGAATCTTCTTCCAGAAGGATGAACAGAAATAATGAAATAGAAAAGGCTTAATCAAGTTTATTCGGTGTCGGAATTTGTCATTTATTATTTATTATTTATTTCTATACCACTTAAAATACCAAATATCTTTCTGTCTTAGAGCCATAAAAATTAAAATTACAAAATGTAAATAAATCATAATTTGCCAGCCAATTTTACAAAAACAAAAAAGATTTTAAAAACCCTTTTCTGAAAGAAAAAGTTCTTGAGAAATAGCCTCAAAAATGGATATACAGCTACATGTATGGATTACTGACGTAGCCTCTGTTACCACACAATATATACATTTCGCATAGTAATTACAAAAAAGATTTGACAAAAATACCTTTTTACAGGACTATATAACAAATGAATGTTTTGGTGCTTTTGACAGCATTGAAACCAAATGTGAGCACTTTTGCTTCAAAGATCATGCTGGTAACATGGTTGAACTCTTAGGAAGTAAACCAGTGTAAGTGGATGGATTTTCACTTCCGCCACCTTAAACAGTCTTTATTGGGAAATTTTTTGTCATATAAAACATTTGAAACTTCACAATCTTAGAGAATAAAACAACCTAAAGCAAATAGAAGAGGACGCAACACAGTGTAGGCCTAAAAAGCAATAGCCTAGTTCAATGGCTCTTGCTGGGAGGGTTGGGTATTTGGGGGATATTTGGTATGAATTGATCAAATTAATTAGGGGTTCCCACATAAGCGGAAAGCCGAACTTAAAACATCACCAAATTTAAACCAACTTACTTCCAAGCCAAAGAGAAGAAAGTATAACAATGCAAATCTTGTCTTTGGTTTTGTTAGACCAAACACCTGCAAATGCTGAACTGAACTCATTAAAAGTTTTGTACATAGCGACCATTTTAAAAAAACCACACAACTGCAAAAGATTATATGCTTCAGTGTACCATGGTTCTACCTTTAATTCATTACAGAGTTCAGCAAAATGTGAGCCTGGTTATCAATAATCCAAATAAGGAGCGTAAAATTGCCCTCTGCAAATAACAGAAAATGAAATACAGAAACTGTACCAGTAGG
Source organism: Apricaphanius iberus (assembly GCA_028564705.1). Lineage (NCBI taxonomy): Eukaryota > Metazoa > Chordata > Actinopteri > Cyprinodontiformes > Aphaniidae > Apricaphanius > Apricaphanius iberus. The sequence continues at coordinate 21,271 of JAPXFQ010000049.1, read as the reverse complement.
TTGTCCTTCGTTTACAGGTGCCTGCAGGGGCAAGCAACTGGAAAGACAGACAGACGGAGAGGAGCGCGTGGTGGAGGTATAATGAGTATTTCGCAAAAAGGAGAAAGAAACTGCAACTGTCAAATTCATGACTGTCAGACTGTTAATTACTATTAAGCTAGATTGTATGTCAATGTTCCCTTTCATTTGTCATTAATAAACTCATGTCCAATGGTGGTGGCGTAAAAGTTAAGACATGCTTTTCAGAGGAGGTATAGCCACCACAAGCAGTTTTAACAATCGCAAACATTTGAAAAATGAGGCCCTATGAGTTAACGATGCCATCAGCAGGTGCATTTATGAGATGTCAACAGACAAATAGGGACTTTGTAGACATATGCATTGATGTGGCAAAGACTTTGGCTGGGAAAGTCGGAGGGCTGCAGGGATTCATGAAGCGTGTCTCCCCCATTATACACTGCAACGCACTGGGGTCTAAACAGCTGAATCCAGGGCCCTCATTTATCAAAAGTTCGTAGAAACTGTCCTATATTCTATTCTACAAATTATATTTAGAATGTTCGTGCGAACAGTCAAAAGTCTGATTTATGAAATGTGCAGTTGCCACTCATATGCACACTCTTCCGCAATCATGTGTTGATAAATCCCACATCAAGGTCCTCGTACCCTTACAGAGACATTTTCATATAGAGACGCCCTCAATTAACCATATTTGGTAACACCACATCATCTGTCAAATACATTAAGTCCTTGTGTTCTTCCTTCTTTCCTTGTGTTTTGGGTTGAGAAGCTGGCTCAGGTGCAGCGTCGATCTCTACGGCCTACATCGGGCACATCCGTTCGCCTGGTGTGAATCAGAGGTTAAGAAGTGTTCTCCAGCAGTAAAGCTTCTGCAGCTTTCAGCACTTGCAGTCCATTTTCTTTTCGTAGGACTGTGACCTCTCCAGAATCTATGTATTAGGCAAATTATATTATTGGTAAGTGATATAACTGGAGTAGATAAAGGCCCCCTCTTCCGAAACTCTGGCATTATTTACCTCGACCCCCCCCCCCCCCATTGACCAGCCTGAGACGAAGGCAGTGCTGTCAGTAGCCTCTTTGTCCATCACTTTCCATCCTTAAAACCTTGTGTAAATCTGTTTCTGTCCTGATTCATGATTCAACCTTTGTTCAATTCTCCTTTATCATTTTATTCTGGTAAATTAATACATTAATGTTAGATATCGGAGAGGGATTATAAAGTCTAGTGTCTATATAAGTAACTATAAGCTTTATCAAAAAGGAAGGTTTTAAGCCTAGTCTTAAAAACAGGCAGATTATCTGCCTCATGGACTAAAACTGGGAGCTGGTTCCACAGGAGAGGAGCCTGATAACTAAAAGATCTGCCTCCCATTCTACTTTTAGAAATCCTAGGAACTACCAGTAGACCTGCATTCTGAGAACAAAGTGCTCTGTTAGAAACATATGGAACAATCAGATCTCTGATGTACGATGGAGCTGATTATTAAGGGCTTCATATGTAAGAAGGAGGATCTTAAACTCTATTCAGGATTTAACAGGGAGCCAATGGAGAGAAGCCAAAACAGGAGAAATGCGATCTCTCTTTTTAATATTCATCAGAACTCTTGCTGCAGCATTTTGGATCAATTGAAGGTTTTTGATTGCATTTTGTGGACTTCTTGATAATAAGGAATCACAGTAGTCCAGCCTTGAAGTCACAAATGCATGGACTAGTTTCTCTGCATCACTCCTGGAAAGGATGTAAGAAAGAAAGAAAAGAATGAAAGAAAGAAATCTTAGAAACCTGTTTAATATGAGATTTAAATGTCATGTTTAGGTCAAAAATTACACCAAGGTTCCTTACATTATTACCAGAGGCCAAATTAATGCCATCCAGATGAAGTGATTGACCTAGCAGTTTCCTTTTTAAAGATTCTGGTCCAAAGACAACAACCTCTGTTTTGTCTGAATTTAGGAGCAGAAAATTCAGAGTCATCCAAGTTTTTATGTCTTCCAGACATGCTTGTAATCTACCTGATTGGTTTCATCAGGTTTTATGGATAAACATAACTGTGTATCATCAGCATAACTGTGGAAATTCATTCCATGTTGTCTAATTATTTTACCAATTGGAAGCATATATATATATATAGTAAAGAGAATTGGTCCAACCACAGAACCCTGTGGTACTCCACAGTTAACCCTTGAGGGTGAAGAAGATTTATCATTGACATGAACAAACTGGAATCTGTTGGACAGATATGATTTAAACCAGCCAAGTGCTGTTCCCTTTATCCCTACATGTTCAAGCCTTTCTAAGAGAATATTATGATCGACTGTGGCAAAAGCAGCACTGAGGTTTAACAAGACCAGAACAGTCACAAATCCATTATCTGAGGCCATTAGAATATCATTAGTAACTTTTACCAGTGCAGTTTCAGTGCTATGATGAGCTCCAAAACCTGACTGAAATTCCAGAAACAGGTTGTTGCTGTTTAAATGCTCACATACTTGATTAGCAACTATTTTCTCAAGAATTTTGGATAAGAAATGAAGGTTAGATATAGGTCTGTAGTTAGATAGATCATCTTGATCCAGGGAGGGTTTCTTAAGTAAAGGTTTAATTACAGCAACCTTAAATTCCTGAGGCACATATCCATTTATTAAAGATAGATTCATCACGTCTAGAATAGGGCCAGTGACCAGAGGGAACAGTTCCTTAAATAATGTGGTTGGTATTGGGTCTAACATACAAGTTGAGGGTTTAGATGAAACTAATATTTGTGATAATTCCGAAAGTTCAACAGAATTAAAATGGTACAGACATAAACATGGTTCTACAGTTCTCTCTGATGCTGCCTAATTTCCTGAGAGAGAGTTAGTGATGTTTGGGAGAATGCCAATGATTTTAACCTTTGTAGAATTTATTTTACTTATGAAGAAGCCCATAAAGTCATCACTACTGAGAGAAGGGGTAATAGTTGGCTCAACAGAGCTATGACTCTGTGTAAGTTTGGCAACTGTACTAAAAAGAAACCTAGGATGGTTTTTATTTACCTCTATTAATGATGAGAAATATGCTGTTCTAGCTTTTCGAAGGGCGTTTTTATAAAGTAGTAGTATATTTTTCCAAGTTAGAAAGAAATCATTTAAGTGTGTAGGACGATTAGTTCATCACACTCAATGCCGTTTGTCAGTACAATGTCTAAAGTGTGCCGACCAGAGTGTGGTGGTCCCTTCACTTTCAGAGTAAAGCCAATTGAGTCTAAGATAATATTAAAGGCTGCAGTTAAGCTATCACTTTCAGTGTCCACGTGAATATTAAAATCCCCTACTATAATTACCTGATCAGTGTTTAAAACTAAATCAGATAAAAAAATCTGAGATCTGGTCCAAGAATTGAGAGTAAGGGCCTGGTGGACGATACAAAACCACAGACAAAAGAGTTTTAATGTTTTGCAGCTTGGATTCGTAAAACTAAGGATTAGATGTTCAAAAGAGCTGGAGCTAATATATGGTCTAGGGCAAATTTGCAAATATGAATGAAAGATGGTTGCAACTCCTCCTCCTCGTCCAGTACTTGTAGGAATGTGAAAATGTTGATAATTGGTAGGAGTTGACTCATTTATAATTACAATTTTATTATCACATATCAAGTCATTTACAAATAAAGTCTTTGAGGAGAGGGATCTTATGTTTAGTAAACCACATCTAATTACTCTATTTTCTTGTTTGGTCTGAGTCGTATTTATTTTAATGAGATTTTCTGAGTTTGTTTTTGTCAGGTAAACTTTTAGTTTTTGTGATTTTGGCTGTCTCAATGGGGTATTGACTGGGTACAGAAGCTGCAGAGAGGTGGGTTAAACTACGACTCTGCTTCCTGGTCTGGACCCTGGTTTGTCAGTGTTTTGAAGGACCAATACATTTATCCAGATTCCTAGAAAGAAGAGCTGCTCCATCCCAAGTGGGATGGATGCCGTCTCTCCAGATCAGACCAGGTTTTCCTCAAAAAGTTTTCCAATTATCAATGTAGCCCACGTTGTTTGCTGGACACCACTCAGACAACCATAGATGAAATGACAGCATCCGGCTGAACATTTCGTCACTGGTCCGATCGGGCAGGGGACCAGAAAAGATTACAGAGTCCGACATCTTTTTAGCAAACTTACACACTGAAGCAACACTAATTTTAGTGACCTCCGATTGGCGTTACCGGGTTTAATTTCCGCCAGCGTGAATAACAATCTTACTGTATTTACTCTTATCTTTAGCCAGCTATTTCAGGTGGGATTTGATGTCGCCTGTTCTGGCCCCTGGAAAACATTTGACTTTGGTCGATGGTGTCTCTAAAGCCACGTTTCGGACTATGGAACTGCTAATTACCACAGACTGTTTCTCAGTGGGTGCGTCACTGAGTGGGGAAAATCTGTTAGAAATGCGGACAGGTTGGTGGTTCCCTTTTGGCTGGGAACTATGCTTTCTACGTACCGTCACCTAGTCGGCCTGAGATCCCAGCTGCTTGGGTTCTGTCGGTTCCGCGCTGGCTAACGGGCCTTGGCTATTTACTGGATTCTCAACAGCGCAGAGCCGGGCCTCTAACTCTGAAACCCTCACCTCCAAAGCTACGAAAATGCTACATTTATTACACTTACCATTATCACTAAAAGAGTTAGGGGAGTAACTAAACATCAGGAGAGAGGAGCCGCAGAGGGGGAATGAGATATGGAAGCTATAGCTGCTATGAAGCTGAGCTTACGAACTAGCGCGACCCTAGCACACCGAGAACAACCGCGTGAAACACAAATGGTTCCCAAAATGTAAAGTACACCAACTGGAAATAAGTGTAGTAGTGGGCGTGTGTGTTCAAAATAACTTTGACCTCAACACAGAGAAAAACAGATCTATGATAAGCATAAACAACGGGCTGAACTATCAGGGAGGATCTCAATGTCGGGGTGAAAACTGTGGGTGAATCCCTGGACTAAAAAATCTATGAACTCCCTATCAGGGTAGCTGGCCAGAGCAGAGACTAGTGCCCTCACCTTGATGGGTGTGGCCATGTGCCGGACTAGTCAGTCAGGCAGAGGGGCTGGGTTGTGGAGGCAGGAGCCCCTGAGGGACCCCCGCCGCAGAAGGAGCAGGAGTGCAGAAACCTGCAGCTAGATAAAGAGCAGCCCTGCCCATTAAAATTATTACAGACCATTCAGCACCCTTGGTAGAGTATAGGACGGCCACGTTTGTCGACGCCCCCCAGGGCTGGGGTGCTGGATCTTTGCCTTGTAGTTAGAGATTTAGGGATAATTAGAGCGGGAGAGGCAGCAAGGGACATGCTGTCAGGTGCCCCAGAGCTGCGGGCCACAGAGGCCCGGGACCAGAGAGCGGCGATGGAGGTGCAGGGGGTGGCAGGATGGGAGGGGGCACCACAGAGAGAGCAGGACAGGGAAGCCCGGTGCTCCCGAACCGGAGGGCCAGGTCCAGCACGATGGACAGGTAATCGTCAAGCTCTGACTGCCAGGCCGTGAACGCAAAGCAGATGTTGTCCCAGTAAAGGGAGAGGGCAAAGGCAAATTCAACAGGGGTGAGGTCCCTGGAGTCGGGGGTAAGGGGAGGGCCCAGCTGCATCAGCCATTGGCTGGTTAGCAATTTGCAGGGCTGGCCCGAGAGGCCCAAGGAAGGGTGGAGAAGGAGAGCTAAATCTATTTGGTTACCTGTGAGGATCTGCTGACGCAGCATGGGGAGGACAGGAGAAGGGTGATGGATGGAGGACGAAAAGGGGGGGTGGCTGTGGAGAGAGAATAAGAGTTTGGCCTGTAAGGGGGGAGGGCCAATGGAGATAGCGGAAGGTTCAATTCAATTCAGTTTATTTATACAGCACCGTTTCACAACAGATGTCATCTCAAGGCACTTTACAAGAAGAGTTATTACAAAACAATATTTAATTTAGGAATTAGAGAACCACAGAAGATTGCGTCGTGACTTCTCAGCAATCCCTCACACTGAGCAAGCATGAAGCGACAGTGGAGAGGAAAAACTCCCTTTTAACAGGAAGAAACCTCCTGCAGAACCAGGCTCAGCATAAGCGGTCATCTGCCGAGACCGTCTGGGGTTTGTAGAAGGCAGCAGAGACACAGAAAGAGCAACAGAACTGATGCAGAAGCAGAAGTTGGTAGCAGGATGTGGAGAACGTTCCTCCACTGGAATGCCAGGCAACAACTGTTGGTGCAATAATTAGAAAATGGAAGAAGACAAGAGTGTCATAACTTTGACACACCATATTTACCACATTTACACCGCTACTCCACTTATGTAACTAGTACCTAAACGCGACAGTAATGACCCACTGATATCTTTATTAATCCCTTGCTTTCTTCGTCTCTTTTGACTTTTATCTTCAGAGGGCGCCATAACTAATAATCTTTATCCATTTAATCCCATATTTTACATCCTCTACCCCATATTTTAAGTTCTTCCCTGCTTCAGCGTACCTCATTTCAATTTATGGCTGATTGCTGAGCTGCAGTCATCTTAATCAGGTGTGTTTAGGTAGAGAAACCAGATAAACCACTCAAGACGGTGTGCCTTGAGGACCTGGGTTGGGAAACATTGTTCTACACCCACACCAAATAAATTAATGTCCTTTACAACATCCATAAATTACTTTAATTAATCCCAAACTTTGCTATGTAGAATCTCTGTCTGGCCTGATGAAGACTGAATGTTTGACAAAGCAAATATTTGGAGAGGCTTTAACAGCAGGACGCCTATTTTTCGATTAATTCTGCTAATAATTACCTGAGATGTAGACCATGCTAAAGTCTCAGCCTAAGAGGGTCAGGGGATCAATGTGTATGAAAAAACCCAACTAGGTGAGGTCACAGCAAGTCCTTACACAGCATTGCACTATAAAAAATTATTTACCCTATTTATTACCTATATAACTCTACAATGGGCCTGGGCGGTATACCGGTTCATACCAAATACCGGTGTTTATTTAGGTCATGATATGGATTTTTAATATTCCAAAATACCAGTGAATAGCTCAGACAACTTCCAGAACGTTTAATGTGGGGAAGTGTTTCAGCTGGGACTGATTTCACTGCTACACGCTCTTCAGCCCAGTGTGAAAAATAATGTTTTTAACTAAGTACAGCTGCTTGCAGGAGCTACCAGAGGGAAGCACACAATGCAGATGAAGTAATTCCAAAAAGAGGAGTCACATCTGTAATTTAGAAGTTTATCACCTCTAAAAGAGAAGAGAACCGAACAGCTTATCTTTTACTGTGAGTAACCAGTAGGGGGGAGTGTTGAGCGCTATTTGACCGTCTGTAGGTACACACAGCAGCAAAACCAGTAGGAAAGAAATCAGAAAATAGCTGTAAATATGTTTTAGGCTCAAGACTCACCTTTTTAACCAAGCTTTTAATTAGCTATTATTTATTAATATCTGTTTAAATTAGATTTTTTTACCCATCTAATTTTTAGTTTAGCTTTTAATTGTTTAATAATTAATCTGCTTAGCATTTTATCTTGATTATATCTTATTGTTTTATACTCATTGTTTTACACTTTATATACTTTATATTTAATAAACTTAAATTTTAACTCCCATGATGGCGTTTCCTGGCTCATCTGTATTCAGCCCACTGTTTTTTATTTATTTATTTATTTTATTTTTTTGAAGCTTTTAACTGTGTGTGTGTGTGTATGGCTGATGGGTTGGGTTGGGAGGGGGGTGTAGTTGTGATGATGATTTTATTTTTGGTTTTTGAACGGGGGGTTGGAGGGTTTTGGGGTCATTTTAAATCTGTAAAGCACTTTGAGAAACCAAGTTTGAAAGGCGCTTTATAAATAAAATGTTTGATTTGATTTGATTTTACATACCATCTACAATACATCTGTCGTCTTTCTTTCTGTTATCTGAATATTAACCAGCTAATAATCTCATACGGTCGCCATGTTTATTTTACTTCTTCTATCACTATCCAGTCTGAGTCTGTACTCTCCGTAGCAGGATTCTTCAATACAACATGCAAAGCCAGTAGAAGATGTAATTTGCTGCTTGCTGTTGTTAAAAAGTTTACTTTCACTGACTGAAAGTAGCTCCTTCATGCTTTGAGGAGGAGTGGGGATTCCCCAGCTGGATGTAGCGTGTGGAAGGATCAAGTTAATCCAGCCAGATCCTCCCCAATACCACAGGTGCCCTGGTCAGCCAGGAGGGGGCAGTATACAGCCCAGTGCATGTTTGTGTGAGTAGCTCACATTTGCTACTCAAAGGAACACGGGGAGAAAATGCAAACACACACCCACAGCATCCCCGGCGGGAATCAAACCCTGGACCTTCTAGCTGTGAGGTGAGCTGCGCTACCAGCTGTGCCACCGGGCTCCCCCCGGTTGTTTATTCTTCATCTTCTTTGTTTCTTCTCTCTGTTTTTTCCATCTCTGTGTCCATAATCTCATGAAATTAAACCCACAGCAATCACTAATAAAGATTTTTCAACCATATTTATCAAGTGGAGTAATATAGCAAACGCTATAATGCTCTGCTTGAGAAAGTAAATCTGTTGGGCTTATACTTGGTACTCTGATAACAATTCTGAATACCACACTGCCATACAGGACATGTAAAAAAAACAAAAACAGACTTGCTTTATGAGTGAAAAGGCTGTTGCGGATTTAAAAGGGAAATATAGCTATTTGACTATTAAAAGTTAAGGAACCGCTTATGACAGTCAATAAGATTAGTAATTTATGGAAGATTATTATTTTTCGGGGCACCACCTATTCATAGGAATTATTAATAGTGAAACATGTATAGTCTAGCACCTGCCGAGCTAGGGCCGAGGTGAAAACGTGAAGGATTGAGTTCTTGGTATTGGAACATAAGCTTTGCCAAATGTGTGTGCAAAATAAATGACAACAGTGACATTACACAATACAAAAGTTTATTTATAAAAGGAAAAATAAAGAAAACATTTTAAGCACCAAGATAGAAAAAGAACACACTATGGATTAAAATGAATGAATAGTTAAAAATAAAGAACACAAAAAGATGAATATGTAATAGATGAGAAACCATTAATTCTGATGTTCTGCTTTGAGGAATCTGTATGCCTTAAGAACGAAAGCTGAATTAGTTTACCAATTGTAATTAGTTTAACTAATTAGCACCACTGATTTATCTATAAACCAATAAAACAATGTAAGAAAAATCTAAACATTTTTTGGATAAAGAAATGTTTATTTTTAAAAATTATCTGGATAAGAGTAAGTAACTTTTGGAGAAATACTTTAGTCATTGATTGATCCCCGCAGTAAACAATCTAATTCCAGTATTTTGATACAAAAAGGAGTCTCAAACACAGCTAATAAGATTAGGTTTGTTTCTTAAACAATCTAATTTTAAACCGGGTTCTGTTTGAACCGTTAATAGTATCTTTGTTAATGAAATGGAGGCCTAAACCAACACGTGCGCTTCTTTGGCTTTAGCTCTCTGTAGCGCACGTGGGACGTTTGAAATGGCTCAAATTCATTTATTAAAATTTAAACAAATAAGGAAAAACTCCTGTTTGATTCAGAAGCTCAAATTGCAGGATTTAGAACGACTCTTTGTCAGGAAAGTCTTTTAAAGACACTGAATAAAGTTTCAGGCCGAGCCTGGCTTACCCAAAGATAGCAGAATGAAAACTTATACAGACGTGGACAAAATTGTTGGTCCCCTTCATTAAATCAAAGAAAAACTCATAATGGTCACAGAAATAACTTTAATCTGACAAAAGTAATACAAACAAGAAAAAAAAAAAATTTTGATCCCCCTGGGATTCGAACCCACTACCTCTTGCATTGTATTCCTGTTCCTTAACAGTTACACTACAACATCAGTTATACAACATTGAGTTTTTTAGCCATATGATCTGTTGTCTCGTCTCCCAGTTCAGCTTTCAGCAAAGAAAAATTATTTGCTGCTCGCTCCTGGATTTGAACCCAGTACCTCTGGATGCAAACCCTCTTCCTTAACCACTACGCCATCCGAACATACATACAACATTGAGTTTTAGGCTATCTGTACTGTTGTCTCCTCTCCATGTTCAGAGTGTTAAACAGCTGCGAACGAACCTTTCCCATTCGAAAACTATAGCAGCTATCAGGAAAATTATTGGAGTGTTAGCGATATTTATCCTTTGTGTTCAAATATTTCAAAGCACAACTCTCTATCTTATTCACAGATGAAATGGTACAGGCAGGAAAGGGGGACCTGAGAAAAGGGACACAGACATGGTCAGAAAGACAAAGACAGATGGAATGACACATGGACTTGTTTGTAGTACTTCTCTCTATAGTACTGCATAGCATAACCTGTGTTTAAGTGGGGTTTAATAGGCCTTCAATGTGTATATACTGTGGAATGAACTTTAGTGAACCCTGATCAAAGGTGATCCGTTTCCCCAGCAACAAGTGTGAGTGAAAACTGCAGCAGCTGCAGACACTTAATGATGATTAAGAGCTTCAATTTTAAGAAAAAACTCCAAAAAGTGCGCCACCCCCCCTCACCCCCCAAACACAAACCAGAAAACAAATGCTTTCCCATTCGAATCCGTACAAACGTATCGAAAAATTCTTGACCCCCACAGTGTGAGCGAGATGTATCATTTGTCTCTCGATCATGAAAAGCAGAAGTCTCTACACTTATCAACAGTCCGAGACGGAGAGGGAACGAACGCAGATAATGACTTTAAGAAGTCAAATCTCTTCTGGCTGAGATCCATCCTGAGCAGCACAATGATTAAACTTTCAGGCGAAAAGCCCTAATAATGGGTTCCACTTGAGCGAATCTAGAGCTCGCTGAGGAGAAAACCAGTGCGACATAGGGCGAAATTTTGAAATGATCTCTGAGGAATCAACAAAGTGGCGGCTCTATTTCATGACCTCGAAATTCATGTCACTAGTCGAAAATATGTGGCCGTGACGTCAAGTTAAATTTTGATGAGGACCTTCCAAAGTTCATCACTCCACACTCTGCTTAACGAGCTGCTCCACTCTAAAAATCATCATTTGGGAAAACTTTGGGTCGAACAAAGTCAGATTGCGACAAAACCGTAACAGCTATCGACATGCGGTCTTCAATGCTGAACACAGCACGGACGTGGCTATGATCTGAATTTTTAATGGATTTTTTAGGTTATTGTATGGCTACACAGTAAATCTTCAAAAATAGTGGATTTTCATGATTTTTGGCCGTTTTTCCATTCATTTCCTATGGGGATTTTGGGCATTTTTTGGCGTGGTTTTTCGCATATTACGTCGCCATGGTAACTCCAATCGTTTATAAAAGTAATAGCTAACATCACGCGATCGAGCCGGTCGTTTTGATGTATATATTGTGGGTGTGCACGCTACGGTACGACCCGCATTAACGGTGGCGGAAGAATAATAAATAATAACTAGAAAATTTCAGGAAATTTAGAGAAGGGACGGCCACGGTGTGCATGCTAATGCTAACTAGAATGCTAATGCTAATGTTAGCTAACATGTTGGCATTACTATAAATAACCCATTCAGTACCAAAATATAGTCAAAGTAACAAATTAGCTAACATGGCTAACCAGAGCTAGCATGTTAATGCTAACTAGCATGCTAATGCTAGCTAACATGTTGGCAATACTATAAACCCATTCAGTACCAAAATATAGTCAAAAAGCTAAAATTAGCTAAAATGCTTACAACAGCTAGCATGCTAATGCTAACTAGCATGCTAATGCTATCTAACATGTTGGCATTACTATAATCCCATTCAGTACAAAAATATAGTCAAAAAGCTAAAATTAGCTAAAATGCTAGCAACAGCTAGCATGGTAATGCTAACTAGCATGCTAATGCTAGCTAAGATGTTAGCATTAGTATTAATAGGATTAGTATGAAAATATACTGAAAAAGCTGAAATCAACTAAAATGCATACAAGTGCAATGTAGTACTGTGTATAACATAGGGATTTTGGTTCCAGCTTTCAAACAAGAAAAAAAAAAATTTTGCTCCCCTGGGATTCGAACCCACTACCTCTTGCATTGTATTCCTGTTCCTTCACAGTTACACTACATGATCAGTTATACAGCATTGAGTTTTAGGCCATATGATCTGTTGTCTCGTCTCCCAGTTCAGCTTTCAGCAAAGAAAAATTATTTGCTGCTCGCTCCTGGATTTGAACCCAGTACCTCTGGGATGCAAACCCTCTTCCTTAACCACTATGCCATCACAGATATGCATATAACATTGAGTTTTAGGCGATATGATCTGTTGTCTCCTCTCCATGTTCAGAGTGTTAAACAGCTGCGAACGAACCTTTCCCATTCGAAACCTATAGCAGCTATCAGGAAAATTATTGGAGTGTTAGCGAATTTTATCCTTTGTGTTCAATTATTTCAAAGCACAACTCTCTATGTTATTCACAGATGAAATGGTATAGGCAGACAGGGGGACTGAGACAGACAGAGACATGGTCAGAAAGACAAAGACAGATGGACTGACACATGGACTTGTTTGTAGTACTTCTCTCTTTAGTACTGCATAGCATAACCTGTGTTTAAGTGGGGTTTAATAGGCCTTCAATGTGTATATACTGTGGAATGAACTTTAGTGAACTCTGATCAAAGGTGCTCCGTTTCCCCAGCAACAAGTGTGAGTGAAAATTGCAGCAGGTGCAAACACTTACGATGATTAAGAGCTTCAATTTTAAGAAAAAACTCCAAAAAGTGCGCCGAACAAATCGTTCCCATTCGAAAACCGTACAAGGTATCGGAAAAATTCTTGAAGTGTGAGCGAGATGTATCATTTCTCTTCGTTCATGCCAAAGCAGAAGTCTCTATCTTATTCACAGTCCGAGAGGGAGCGAGAGAAAAATGACTAAGAACATCTCTCTGGCTGACATAATCCTGACCAGCCACAATGATAAATTATAGGAGAAAAGCCCTAAAACTGGGTTCCACTTTGAGCGATCTAGAGCTCACTGAGAGAAAACCGTGCGACATAGGGAAATTTTGAAATGATCCTGAGAATCACAAAGGGCGGCTCTATTTCATGACCGAAAATCATGTCACTAGTGCGAAATATGTGGCCGTGACGTCGAGTTAAATTTTGATGAGGACCTTCCAAAAGTTCATTACTCCACACTCTGCTTAACGAGCTGCTCCACTCTAAAAATCATCATTTGGGGCAAACTTTGGGTCGAACAAAGTCAAATTGTGACAAAACGGTAACAGCTATCGACATGCGGTCTTCAATGCTGAACACAGCACGGACGTGGCTACAATCTGGATTTCGAATGGTGTTGCTAGGTTATTGTATGGTGACACAGTAAATCTTCAAAAATAGGTGATTTTCATGTTTTTTGACTCCTATTCCCATTCATGTCCTATGGGGATTTTGGGCTTCTTTTTGCGTGGTTTTTCGCTAATTACGTCGCCATGGTAACTCCAATCGCCAATAAAAGTAATAGCACACATCACGCGATCGAGCCGGTCGTTTTGATGTATATATTGTGGGGGTGCACGATACGGTACGACCCGCATTAAGGGTGGCGGAAGAATAATAAATAAATAATAAGAGTCCGTTTAGGAGTGAATAGTAATAAGGGACTGCCCATGCAATTGCATGGAGGCAGTGCAATACATTGCTTTGCAATGGATTTGCACTGCCTCCATGCATTGCATTGGGCCGTCCCTTAATAAGAATAAGAGTCCGTTTAGGAGTGAAGAGTAATAAGGGACTGCCCATGCAATTGCATGGAGGCAGTGCAATACATTGCTTTGCAATGGATTTGCACTGCCTCCATGCATTGCATTGGGCCGTCCCTTAACTAGAAAATTTCAGGAAATTTAGAGAAGGGACGGCCACGGTGTGCATGCTAATGCTAACTAGCATGCTATTGCTAATGTTAGCTAACATGTTGGCATTACTATAAACCCATTCAGTACCAAAATATAGTCAAAAAGCTCAAATTAGCTAAAATGCTAACAAGAGCTAGCATGCTAATGCTAACTAGCATGCTAATGCTAGCTAACATGTTGGCATTACTATAAACCCATTCAGTACCAAAATATCTTGAAAAAAATAAAATTAGCTAAAATGCTAACGACACCTAGCATGCTAATGCTAACTAGCATGCTAATGCTAGCTAAAATGTAGGCATTACTATAATCCCATTCAGTAAAAAAATATAGTCAAAAAGCTAAAATTAGCTAAAATGCTAGCAACAGCTAGCATGGTAATGCTAACTAGCATGCTAATGCTAGCTAAGATGTTGGCATTAGTATTAATAGGATTAGTATGAAAATATACTGGAAAAGCTGAAATCAACTAAAATGCATACAAGTGCAATGTAGTACTGTGTATAACATAGGGATTTTGGTTCCAGCTTTCAAACAAGAAAAAAAAAAAATTTTGCTCCCCCTGGGATTCGAACCCACTACCTCTTGCATTGTATTCCTGTTCCTTCACAGTCACACTACAACATCAGTTATACAACATTGAGTTTTAGGCCATATGATCTGTTGTCACGTCTCCCAGTTCAGCTTTCAGCAAAGAAAAATTATTTGCTGCTCGCTCCTGGATTTGAACCCAGTATCTCTGGGATGCAAACCCTCTTTCTTAACCACTACGCCATCACAGACATACATATAACATTGAGTTTTAGGCCATATGATATGTTGTCTCCTCTCCATGTTCAGAGTGTTAAACAGCTGCGAACGAACCTTTCCCATTCGAAAACTATAGCAGCTATCAGGAAAATTATTGGAGTGTTAGCGATATTTATCCTTTGTGTTCAATTATTTCAAAGCACAACTCTATATCTTATTCACAGATGAAATGGTACAGGCAGACAGGGGGACTGAGAAAGACACAGACATGGTCAGAAAGACAAAGACAGATGGACTGACACATGGACTTGTTTGTAGTACTTCTCTCTATAGTACTGCATAGCATAACCTGTGTTTAAGTGGGGTTTAATAGGCCTTCAATGTGTATATACTGTGGAATGAACTTTAGTGAACTCTGATCAAAGGTGCTCCGTTTCCCCAGCGACAAGTGTGAGTGAAAACTGCAGCAGCTGCAAACACTTAAGATGATTAAGAGCTTCAATTTTAAGAAAAAAGTCCAAAAAGTGCGCCGAACAAATCGTTCCCATTCGAAAACCGTACAAGGTATCGGAAAAATTCTTGAAGTGTGAGCGAGATGTATCATTTGTCTTCGTTCATGCCAAATCAGAAGTCTCTACCTTATTCACAGTCCGAGAGGGAACGAGAGAAAAATGACTAAGAACATCTCTCTGGCTGAGATCATCCTGAGCAGCCACAATGATAAACTATAGGCGAAAAGCCCTAAAACTGGGTTCCACTTTGAGCGATCTAGAGCTCGCTGTGAGAAAACCGTGCGACATAGGGAAATTTCGAAATGATCCTGAGAATCACAAAGGGCGGCTCTATTTCATGACCGAAAATCATGTCACTAAAGCGAAATATGTGGCCGTGACGTCGAGTTAAATTTTGATGAGGACCTTCCAAAAGTTCATCACTCCACACTCTGCTTAACGAGCTGCTCCACTCTAAAAATCATCATTTGGGAAAACTTTGGGTCGAACAAAGTCAGATAGCGACAAAACCGTAACAGCTATCGACATGCGGTCTTCAATGCTGAACACAGCACGGACGTGGCTATAATCTGAATTTTTAATGGATTTTTTAGGTTATTGTATGGCTACACAGTAAATCTTCAAAAATAGTGGATTTTCATGATTTTTGGCCGTTTTTCCATTCATTTCCTATGGGGATTGTGGGCATTTTTTGGCGTGGTTTTTCGCTTATTACGTCGCCATGGTAACTCCAATCGTTTATAAAAGTAATAGCTAACATCACGCGATCGAGCCGGTCGTTTTGATGTATATATTGTGGGTGTGCACGCTACGGTACGACCCGCATTAACGGAGACGGAAGAAAAATAAATAAGAAGAATAAGAGTCCGTTTAGGAGTGAAGAATAATAAGGGACTGCCCATGCATTGCATGGAGGCAGTGCAATACATTGCTTTGCAATGGATTTGCACTGCCTCCATGCATTGCATTGGGCCGTCCCTTAACTAGAAAATTTCAGGAAATTTAGAGAAGGGACGGCCACGGTGTGCATGCTAATGCTAACTAGCATGCTAATGCTAATGTTAGCTAACATGTTGGCATTACTATAAACCCTTTCAGTACCAAAATATAGTCAAAAAGCTAAAATTAGCTAAAATGCTAACAACAGCTAGCATGCTAATGCTAACTAGCATGCTAATGTAGCCTACATGGTGGATTACTATAATCCCATTAAGTACAAAAAATATAGTCAAAAAGCTAAATTTAGCTAAAAAATGCTAGCAAACAGCTTGAATGTGTATTGTATCTAGCATGTTCTGCTACTATGAGGTTGGCATTAGTATAATAGGATTAGTATGAAAATATACTGAAAAAGCTGAAATCAACTAAAATGCATACAAGTGCAATGTAGTACTGTGTATAAAATAGGGATTTTGGTTCCAGCTTTCAAACAAGAAAAAAAAAATTTTTGCTCCCCCTGGGATTTGAACCCACTACCTCTTGCATTGTATTCCTGTTCGTTAACAGTTACACTACAACATCAGTTATATAGCATTGAGTTTTAGGCCATATGATCTGTTGTCTCGCCTCCCAGTTCAGCTTTCAGCAAAGAAAAATTATTTGCTGCTCGCTCCGGGATTTGAACCCCGTACCTCTGGGATGCAAACCCTCTTCCTTAACCACTACGCCATCCGAACATACATATAACATTGACTTTTAGGCCATATGATCTGTTGTCTCCTCTCCATGTTCAGAGTGTTAAACAGCTGCGAACAAACCTTTCCCATTCGAAACCTATAGCAGCTATCAGGAAAATTATTGGATTGTTAGCGAATTTTATCCTTTGTGTTCAATTATTTCAAAGCACAACTCTCTATCTTATTCACAGATGAAATGGTATAGGCAGACAGGGGGACTGAGACAGACTGAGTAAGACAGACAGACATGGTCAGAAGGACAAAGACAGATGGACTCACACATGGACCCTTTTGTAGTATCTCTCTCTATAGAACACAGCATTAACTGTGTGTGAGTGGGCTTTAACAGGGCTTCAATGTATATACTGAGGGTTGACCTTTGGTGACCTCTTATCACAGGTGCAACACATGTTGATTCATAGACAGACACAGAGATTAGTCTGATCTAATGGTCAGTTTCACTATGCCTGGCAGGAACATACATAGAAATGAATGTGGGTTCTGAAGCATTATGGGATATGGAGTTGTTCTGGACGCCACACATGCTGAATCATAGACAGACACACAGAGAGAGATGTAAAGAAAGGAATGCAGATGAAACGGTTACAGACTGACAGGGAGGACCGCTGAGACAGACTTGAAAAAGAAAGAATTTCAAGGAGGCCATCATGATCCCTGTTGTCTCGTCTCCCAGTTACACAGCTTTCAGCAATAGAGAAATTATTTGCTGCTCGCTCCTGTGGGGTTGTGAACCCAGTATCGCTTGGGATGCAATCCCTCTTTCTTAACCACTTCGCCATCATCAGACATTACAATACAGCATTGAGTTTTAGCCCATATGATCTGTTGTCTCTCTCCATGTTTAAGAGTGTTAAAACACGCTGCGAACGACAAAACTCTTTCCCATTCGAAACCTATAGCAGCTATCAGGAAAATTATTGGAGTGTTAGCGAATTTTATCCTTTGTGTTCAATTATTTCAAAGCACAACTCTCTATCTTATTCACAGATGAAATGGTATAGGCAGACAGGGGGACTGAGAAAGACATAGACATGGTCAGAAAGACAAAGACAGATGGACTGACACATGGACTTGTTTGTAGTACTTCTCTCTATAGTACTGCATAGCATAACCTGTGTTTAAGTGGGGTTTAATAGGCCTTCAATATGTATATACTGTGGAATGAACTTTAGTGAACTCTGATCAAAGGTGCTCCGTTTCCCCAGCAACAAGTGTGAGTGAAAATTGCAGCAGGTGCAAACACTTAAGATGATTAAGAGCTTCAATTTTAAGAAAAAACTCCAAAAAGTGCGCCGAACAAATCGTTCCCATTCGAAAACCGTACAAGGTATCGGAAAAATTCTTGAAGTTTGAGCGAGATGTATCATTTGTCTTCGTTCATGCCAAAGCAGAAGTCTCTACCTTATTCACAGTCCGAGAGGGAGCGAGAGAAAAATGACTAAGAACATCTCTCTGCCTGAGATCATCCTGACCAGCCACAATGATAAACTATAGGACAAAAGCCCTAAAACTGGGTTCCACTTTGAGCGATCTAGAGCTCGCTGAGAGAAAACCGTGCGATATAGGGAAATTTTGAAATGATCCTGAGAATCACAAAGGGCAGCTCTATTTCATGACCGAAAATCATGTCACTAGTGCGAAATATGTGGCCGTGACGTCGAGTTAAATTTTTATGAGGACCTTCCAAAAGTTCATCACTCCACACTCTGCTTAACGAGCTGCTCCACTCTAAAAATGTCGATTTGGGATAAACTTTGGGTCGAACAAAGTCAAATTGTGACAAAACCGTAACAGCTATCGACATGCGGTCTTCAATGCTGAACACAGCACGGACGTGGCTACAATCTGGATTTCGAATGGTGTTGCTAGGTTATTGTATGGTGACACAGTAAATCTTCAAAAATAGGTGATTTTCATGTTTTTTGACTCCTATTCCCATTCATTTCCTATGGGGATTGTGGGCTTCTTTTTGCGTGGTTTTTCGCTAATTACGTCGACATGGTAACTCCAATCGCCAATAAAAGTAATAGCACACATCACGCGATCGAGCCGGTCGTTTTGATGTATATATTGTGGGGGTGCACGCTACGGTACGAGACCGCATTAAGGGTGGCGGGGAAGAAAGAATAATAAATAAAAAACAGTGACTAGTCCGTTTAGAAGTGATTAGTAATAAGGGGACCCTCGCCGATGCAATTGAATGGAGGCAGTGCAATACATTGCTTTGCAATGGATTTGCACTGCCTCCATGCATTGCATTGGGCCGTCCCTTAACTAGAAAATTTCAGGAAATTTAGAGAAGGGACGGCCACGGTGTGCATGCTAAACAACAGCTAGCATGCTAATGCTAATGTTAGCTAACATGTTGGCATTACCATGAACCCATTCAGTACCAAAATATAGTCAAAAAGCTCAAATTAGCTAAAATGCTAACAAGAGCTAGCATGCTAATGCTAACTAGCATGCTAATGCTAGCTAAAATGTTGGCAATACTATAAACCCATTCAGTACCAAAATATAGTCAAAAAGCTAAAATTAGCTAAAATGCTAACAACAGCTAGCATGCTAATGCTAACTAGCATGCTAATGCTAGCTAACATGTTGGCATTACTATAATACCATTCAGTACAAAAATATAGTCAAAAAGCTAAAATTAGCTAAAATTGCTAACAACCAGCTAGGCTGGTAATGCTAACTAGCATGTAATGTAGCTAAGAATGTTGGCATTAGTATTTTTAGGATTAGTATGAAAAATACTGAAAAAAGCTGAAAATCAACTAAATACATACAAGGCCTAATGTAGTACTGTGTATAACATAGGGATTTTGTTTCCAGCTTTCAAACAAGAAAAAAAAAAAATTTTGCTCCCCCTGGGATTCCAACCCACTACCTCTTGCATTGTATTCCTGTTCCTTCACAGTTACACTACAACATCAGTTATACAGCATTGAGTTTTAGGCCATATGATCTGTTGTCTCGTCTCCCAGTTCAGCTTTCAGCAAAGAAAAATTATTTGCTGCTCGCTCCTGGATTTGAACCCAGTATCTCTGGGATGCAAACCCTCTTTCTTAACCACTACGCCATCACAGACATACAAATAACATTGAGCTTTAGGCCATATCATCTGTTGTCTCCTCTCCATGTTCAGAGTGTTAAACAGCTGCGAACGAACCTTTCCCATTCGAAAACTATAGCAGCTATCAGGAAAATTATTGGAGTGTTAGCGATATTTATCCTTTGTGTTCAATTATTTCAAAGCACAACTCTCTATCTTATTCACAGATTAAATGGTACAGGCAGACAGGGGGACTGAGAAAGACACAGACATGGTCAGAAAGACAAAGACAGATGGACTGACACATGGAACTTGTTTGTAGTACTATCTCTATAGTACTGACATAGATAAACTGTGTTTTAGTGGGGTTAAACACAGGTTTAAAATGTATATAGAATGTGGAATGAACTTTAGTGTTGAACTCTGTCATAGGTGCTCCGTTTCCCCTCGCAACTCATGGATAGGCAAAACTGCAGCAGCTGCAGACACTTTAGAATGATTAACAGCTTAGATTTAGACTTTTTCATTCAAAAGTGCGCCGAACAAATCGTTCCCATTCAAAAACCGTACAAGGTATCGGAAAAATTGTTGAAGTGTGAGCGAGATATATCATTTCTCTTCGTTCATGCCAAAGCAGAAGTCTCTACCTTATTCACAGTCCGAGAGGGAGCGAGAGAAAAATGACTAAGAACATCTCTCTGGCTGAGATAATCCTGACCAGCCACAATGATAAACTATAGGCAAAAAGCCCTAAAACTGGGTTCCACTTTGAGCGATCTAGAGCTCGCTGAGAGAAAAACCGTGCGGGAACATTGGAAAATTTGAATGACCTGAAGAATAACAAAGGGCGGCTCTTTTTCATGACCGAAAAATCATTTTGTTCACTAGTGCGAAAATATGTGGACGTGACGTCGAAGTTAAATTTTGATGAGGACCTTCCAAAAGTTCATCACTCCACACTCTGCTTATCGAGCTGCTCCACTCTAAAAATCATCATTTGGGAAAACTTTGGGTCGAACAAAGTCAGATTGCGACAAAACCGTAACAGCTATCGACATGCGGTCTTCAATGCTGAACACAGCACGGACGTGGCTATAATGTGAATTTTTAATGGATTTTTTAGGTTATTGTATGGCTACACAGTAAATCTTCAAAAATAGTGGATTTTCATGATTTTTGGCCGTTTTTCCATTCATTTCCTATGGGGATTTTGGGCATTTTTTGGCGTGGTTTTTCGCTTATTACGTCGCCATGGTAACTCCAATCGCTGATAAAAGTAATAGCCCGGATGTCGCGATCGAGCCGGTCGTTTTGATGTATATATTGTGGGGGTGCACGCTACGGTACGACCCGCATTAACGGTGGCGGAAGAATAATAA